>BSBK01002952.1:170000-197500 GCA_027943335.1 Chamaecyparis obtusa
TCCTTTATCTATCTTTCTCAATTTAGATGCATTTCTTGGACTACTTCCATATACAATCTGGAATGGTGATTTACCAGTGCTCCTTTTGACATAATTATTGTATGCAAATTCTACTTGTGGTAAAATCAAATCCCATCTTGTTGGCTTATCTCCAACCAAACATCTCAGCAAATTTCCCAAACTTCTATTCACCATCTCTGTCTGTCCATCAGTCTGTGGATGATGTGATGAACTGAACTTCAAATCTATCTTCAACTTCTTCCATAATGTACGCCAGAAATATCCAACAAACTTAGTGTCTCTATCTGAAACTATGGTCTTTGGCAAACCATGTAGTCTCACCACTTCTCTGAAAAACAATTCTGCCACATGAACAACATCGTTAGTCTTCTTGAAGGGAATAAAATGTGCCATCTTTGAAAATCTCTCAACTACTACAAAAATTGAATTGAGTCCCCGCTGCGTCTTCGGTAAACCAAGAACAAAGTCCATACTAATATCCTCCCAAAGCTTCTCTGGTACAGGTAACGACTGATACAACCCTATATTCTGCTTCACTCCTTTTGCCATCTGACATACTCTGCAACTTTGTACAAACTTCTTCACATCTTGCTGCAATTGTGGCCAATAATAATTCTCACCAACCAAAGCAAGGGTTTTATCATGACCAAAATGTCTAGCCAATCCTCCACTATGCTTCTCTTTGATGAGATTCTCCCTCATAGAACTTCTTGGAATGCACAACTGACTCCCTCTGAATAGCATATCATCCTGGATGATGAAATCCAGCCATTTCGTCCTATCTAGAGTAACAGGCTCTTTACAAGCTTTCCAAGCTCCACCAAAATTAGGATCCTCTAGATATAAATTCTTGAGTTCCTTGAACCCAACCACCTCAATCTGTATCTCTGTCAGCAATAGTTGCCTTCTGCTAAGAGCATCTGCAACCCTATTACACTTTCCACTTCTGTGTTTCAAAACAAATGTATAACTCTGCAAAAATTCAACCCATTTCAAATGCCTTTGATTCAACTTTCCTTGACTATTCAAATATTGCAAAGCTTGATGATTAGTATACAAAACAAACTCCTTAGGAAGCAGATAATGTCTCCACTTCTTTAATGCCTGAACTATAGCATAAAATTCTTGATCATAGACATAATATTTTCTCTTGGCATCATTTAACTTCTCACTGAAATACGCAATAGGTTTACCTTCTTGGCTCATAACAGCTCCTATTGCAGTACCACTAGCATCACAATCTACTTGAAACACCTTATTAAAATCTGGAAGTGCTAAAATAGGTTGTTCTGTAACTTTTTGTTTCAACAATTGAAAACTCTTGTCTGCCCCTTTAGTCCACTTAAACTCTTTTCTATCCCCTCTCATTGTCTCAGTCAAGGGTCCACAAATACTGCTAAAATTTCTGATAAACTTTCTGTAGAAACTAGCCAAACCATGAAAAGATCTTACCTCAGTAGCACTCCTTGGAGTAGGCCATTCAAGGATAGCCTGTACCTTTTCTGGGTCCATTTTTAGACCTTCTGCTGAAACTACAATTCCCAAATACACTAACTCTTTCTTCACAAAACTACACTTCTTCAAATTAATCAACAATTTCTCATCTCTTAGCTTCTCAAACACCATATGAATATGCATCATATGTTCCTCCAATGTCTTGCTAAAGATCAAAATATCATCTAGGTAAATAATGACAAACTTACCCATAAATTCTTTCAGAACCTCGTTCATGAGCCGCATGAAAGTGCTTGGTGCATTGGTTAGCCCAAAAGGCATGACTAACCACTCATACAATCCTTCCTTTGTCTTGAAGGTAGTCTTCCATTCATCTCCTTCTCTAATCCAAATCTGGTGTTATCCACTCTTCAGATCTATCTTTGAAAAATACACAGCTCCACTCAAACAATCCATAATATCATCCATTCATGGTAATGGAAACCTATACTTGATTGTGATCTTGTTTATTGCTCTGGAATTTGTACACATCCTCCATTGTCCATTCTTCTTTGGTGCTAATACTGCTGGTACAACACATGGACTCAGGCTCTCCCGAATCAATCCCTTCTGTAACAACTCATGTACTTGTCTCTTCAACTCTTCACTTTCTGCTGGTGTCATTCTGCGTGCTGCCTTGTCTGGCAAACTGGCTCCTAAAATCAAATCCATCTGATGACTGATCTTCCTTACGGGTGGTAATCCATTAGGTACATTATCAGATACAATATCCTAAAACTCATTCAACAAATCTGCAACCTCTAGAGGTACATCCTCTACTTTTTCTTTACTAGCTTTTGGAATTAAAGCAAAACACACATGCTCATGCCTCATACCATCTAGGAATTTTCTTCCATCAACAAAAGTTATTCTTGCATTACCACATACCTTTTCTTCGGTCTCCTTCAATGGATTTAGCTTATGTCACACTCCATCCTTTGTTAGGGAATAGGTATTCGCATGACCATCATGTTCAACACATCTGTCAAACTACCATAGTCTACCCAGCAACATATGACATGCATCCATAGAGATGATATCACATAGTACCTCATCTTGGTACCCGCCGATCTTGAACTTTACCAGGCACTGTTCACTGACCATGACCTTGTGGTCATCCTGCACCCAGGCAATCTGATATGGATGTGGGTGTTTCTGTTTCTTGAGCTTCAACTTTGTCACCATCTCTTTTGACACCAAATTGTCAGTGCTTCCACTATCGATAATCACATCAAAACATTTACCCTCACACTTGCATCTAGTGCAAAATAGGCTCCTCCTTTGTTCATGTTCATTCTCACCACTCAGCAGGACTCTTCTGTTAATTAGCGTTTCTCCTCTTTTAGCATCTTCAAAATTTGATGATCTAGCATCTTCATCTACATGTGCAACTCTAGCCTAGCGTTCATTCCTCCTATCTGTCCTTCCTTGGCATTGAGGACATTCAAATGCCCTATGACCTTTTTCTCCACAGTGAAAACATGTTCCACGGAAGCCTCCTCTTCTTGAACCTTGTCCTCTTCCTCTTCCTCTCTGATCTCTATTATTCTGATCTTGGAAATGATTGGAATTGTTTCCTCTCTGATTTTGGCTGCTACTGGCCTCATCTTTCTTTTTCAGATCTTCATTTTGGCCACCATATGACTGTCCACCAGATCTTCCACCACGACCTCTTCCATTTTGTCTACTCTCAAACTTCTTGTTTAACTTTTCCTCTACTTTTAGGGAAAATTGGTACGCCTCCTCAATACTGCTCATTCGAACCAGATTCAACTCCTCCTAAATGCTTGGCCTTAACCCATTAAGGTATCAGACAACTTTCTCTTTATCAGCTTCTGCATGGCCTGTTTTGATGAGGAGTCGATAGAACTCCTCTGTATACTCCTGAACAGATCTTTCTGCTTGCTTCAAACTTTGCATTTTCTTTAGTAGGTCAAGCTCATAATCAACAGGAATGAACTGTCACTTCAATTTATCCACCATCCAATCCCATCTTGTGATTTTATCTCTCCCTCTTCTATTTCACTCCAATTGGATCTCTTGCCACCAAATCTTCACATGACCTTTCAGTCCGGCCTTTGCAAATTTGACCCTATCAAGATCCTCAACATCTTCATACTCAAAATATTCTTTACATTCATTGATCCAGTCAATCAATTCCTCCGAGTTAAGATTTCTAGAAAATGTAGGAACCTCAATCTTAGGTCTTTTCCCAATCTTGGAAATGGCCTGAAAAAGTCTTTCTTCCTCCTAGTTCACAATTTCGGCTTCTCCTTCTTGATATTCTTCTTCGGCTTCATCCTCGCTTTCATCTCTGACATTAAGATTCATTCCTCTGTGAATCTCTTCTTGCAATGCTCGCACTTGTCTTTGCAGCTCTCTAACCTCAGGTGTCACATCACCAGCTCTTCTGCCATGTTCTCTTCATGGAGGTATTTTCACAATGCGCACTGAAACCCTAACCACGGTCCTGGTGCAAACTGCCTCACAGTGGGTGATCTATTTACACACTCAAGAACTTCTTCTCTGATACCACTTGATGAAGGGTGCTCCCCTTAATACCACAAACACATAACAGAAATAGAGAAACAACAACAATAATATGTAAGAATAGAAGATTGGCTTCTTATTATCTCCACAAATGTGGAATTACAAACTTTCAAAATTACAATATGCAAAGCCACATGGGCATTGCCTTACAATATTCTGTAAGACAAAGCTTCGAATCAATACCCAGATCTACCACCCAGAACTGCCCTAGACAACACTACGGGCCTTCTTTATATAGGCAATTTCCACCGCCCGAGAAGGTTCCAAAAATTTAGCCCTAAGGGCTGACCAAACTTAGAATTATTTTATTTTTCAATTTATTACATCAAAGTCAGCTCAAAATAACTTTTGAAACCCGAATAGAAATTTTGAAGGAAAATTAATTTTTGCCAATTCAGGTGGCCCGACTTTCGGAGACCATAAGTCATCACCAGTTGACCCGATTGACTATTATAACCCCATTTCAGAAATGCCACAAAGTGCTCTACAGGCTTGACCCGTGCAAAGCACCCATCACCCAATTTTTTGACCTCATCCGGGGCATCTAAAGCCTTCAAAACTGACTTCAAAGTTTATGTACCCTGCTGCCAATACCGAAAATCTTCAATATCTTCAAAACTAGACCTGATCTAGCCATGAAACTTTACTGGCAGGTTGATACGACTGAGATGAACCTCCATATGTAAAATCAAACATTCCGAGATCGTAAGACCAACTTACTAAAAATAGCAAGTTTCCATAAATAGCAACTCTGCACAAGATAGCCCTTATTGAATACAAAAAATAGAAATATTTTTGGGTGATGCAAGATTACCCTTACACCCAGGATGCTCCTGCATCAAAAATGTATGAGAATTTCTCCTATACATTTTCCAGAGACCTGTAGGTCTCTATTTGAGGATTTTTTTGTTTGCACTTGCTTTATTTTTGTTCTCTTCTACTTTGTTGTAGCATAAAGACTTAATTGATTTAATAGGGATCAAGATTGAATAAGAAAACTTAAAATAAATGTGATGATTTTCAAGAGCGATTATTTCCCAATAATTTTGAGATCTACATTATATTAAAATAAGCCAAGATTTACAACATTTCCTCTCTTTTTTTTTACTTTTATTTTAATCCAATGTTCTCAACAAGAATGCTATCCCTTAGAATATCAAGAGGGTTTTCTAATAAATTTGAAGGTAACATACAATGCAATGATAACGAAGATTGCAACATCAACTATATTTCCAATATGAAATTATTCAAAAAGAGACTTGCAATATGAGAGCTAAAATACATGGTATTCTTTTCAACAATGAATCAAAATCTACAATGAACAAGGATCAATTTTCCCATATGCTTGATATGCATATCACAATAATACATCTTATACATTAATCAAATGAGTACCTTCACATGCATGATTACAACAGTGCATCAATAAATTTGCTTCCAAATGGACACAAAATAAAACTCTCCCAAGCTTTATCCTTTGCAAAAATATGGCCTTTAAACCTGCAAATAAAATTATACAGGCCACAGGGAACCAACACAAAGACATGGATACATTCATGAATAACCAACAATAACAATAACAAAATAAGCACATAAAAACTCCCAACCAAGGATGAAATAATGGGTCTCACATTGACTCAAAACTTGGGGTGAAGGTGGACTAAATACCAAGGGGAAAAATCTCATTTCAAAATAAGAGACAAGCATACACTTGGCTTTCTCATCACACATCTTACCACAATATCACAAACCCAACAAAACTCCTTATGACCCCAAGGCTACAAGCCATACAAATCCCTTATGACCCCCAAAATACAAAAAGAGAAATGGCTGCATGGAGCCCATACTTACATGTTTTTTTCCTTCTCTTTTCTAAGGAGTGACACTATATCCATGGTTGTCCATTAAACCCTTCACCCCTAAGGCTACTCTTCCCCCCTTGGCTGAGTGTGGCCTTGAGACTCCCATAATAACAACACAAAACAAGAAATCTCAAGAACACAAATCTTCACATTTACAACACAAAAGACATGCACTTCAACAAGCACAAGATTTACATATGCATCTACTAACATAAAACAACAAGATTTTCAAACCATAAGCACATAAAGAATACAATAACTAGTTTCTAACATACAAGAAAGAAAATATTCATGAGCCTTCAAGTGGAGCCACCAACCTAAGTCCAAGCAATAATGGTGAGAGTTGAAGTTGAGAGCCCTTTTCCAAGCTTTTTCCTCTCCTAGCTTCTCCAAAGTTATCTAGTCTCTGAGTTAGAGAGTGGGTGTTCAAACTCTCCAAAATGAAGAGTCCCCTCTAAAAAGGCCTCCACACATCTCCCCACAAACTCCTAGGGATAAGGTTACATTCCCATTGGGTGGTCTTCCCTAAGTCCCTTACAAGGTTTCCAAAAATGGTCTCTTACAAAGGTAAGCTTAAAAGGTGGGATAAGGACTACCTTTATAATGGGTGGTGTTCTTACCAAAACATGGTCCCAAAAGTTGATTTTTGGCCATCTTGGAAAATCAACTTTTGGATGGGTCATTTGGTCAACTAAAGGTTGTCCTATGGTGAAAAATGATGCTTACCTATAGGTATACGAAGTGAGCTAACTAAAAATAGCCTAAACACTCCCCTAGGCACCTTTTTAACCCCCCAAAAGTCCATGTTAAGTTCAAATTCAAAATTCTTTGATAAGACACTACCTCAAGCTCCCTAACCAAGGGATTCACATGGGGATCCTCAAGGTTACTATCCTAGGTTGATGGTCATCCAATCCTCAAGTGGACATGTCATGGCCACAAGTACACTTACAAGTGTTGAGTGACACAACATAAATAACACATCACAATCCATGTGGCATGTCCACTTGTAATCAAATAAACATATTAATTCAATACATACATTCTCATTATGTTTACAAAATAAAACACGATACAAGGAGGTTTTGTCTCTCATTAGACACAACCTTGGCTCTAATAGAATTAACATAGGTCTATGCTTTGGTTCCCCAATAATACCATGGTCTAATTTCTTGCACACTAAATCCAACATTAGTAGTCCAAGAAATATAAATCCAAAACATATATGAATCAATACATTCAACTTAAAAAATCATTTTTATTGCCACATAATCAATTGAAATTCACTTCACATATTCAATTTAACCTTCTTCTCTCCTGTCATCATGTGCACTTGTAAACTTCACATAAGTTATTAACTTTCAATTCACAATAGAAATCTTATCATATCATAATCGAATCAAATCTCCATTTCCTAGTTACTTACGTAAGCATATAAAATCCATCACATCATCACAACTTTCATAAATCAAAATAACCATAAATTAGAATTCTTATTTATATCATAAAATAGTCATCAATAATTCATCACCTAAAATTTAACCCTAAATGAAATTCACATCTCAACCTAATTCATTTCTTGATTTTCATTTTCCTAATAACTCATATCAACATAAATTCCCTAATTGCACATCTCAGTATTCATCTAATTCAATTATCATAATGCCAGTCATAATGTATCATAAGGTCAACATTGTGAGTATAGAAAGCATCATAAAATGTAATTTATTCTCATCTACTGTAATCAAATATTTGTCAAAAGGGTAATATCTACTAAACTAATCAAATCATTAAGCAAATTACTAGGTCTACCATTACGATAATGGAACTATGACGGGTCTAGGGTGAGGCCTTACATCAATAATCAATTCAATCCTTCATATCCTCTAACTTTATTCCACTCGGTGTATGCTTCTCTGATGCTCAGTAATGTCTGCAGTTCAACTCGGTTCTATCTTCAACCAGTTTGATCATTGGTGCATGAAAATAATCCTTTCTACATAAATTCTCCTACAGTATCAAAAATCATAGACTCAATAATGAATCCTATGTGAATCTTTTCTGGAGCAAGGTTCAAGCCACCATACATACTCTTCAAGAAGTTGACTTGATCAGGATCATTGAGAAACATGTGCAAGAGAGGCATTTTGTTATCTTCGCTATTTTCAGTAGCCATTGATTCATGAAAACAATCATGAGAAAGAAGGAAAAACTTTGTTCATTTTGTTTCTTCAATCTTTTGAAAAATTTGAAGCAATAAAGGGTGTATCTTGTTAGAAAAAAAATTGCATGCCACCATAGAAGCTCTTCAAGAATCAACTTTTATGGGATCATCAAGAAACTGCTTCTTTTGATATAGAAAGCCTTCATCATCATTGTTAGTATCTCTATTGCTCTCCACTTTTCCTTTGTACCAAGCCATCATTTTGAATTTGGACTTTCAGAAAAATTTTCCAACCTTCACTCGAGAGAAGGTACCTTTAAAAATATGAGGAATAATATGAACCACGATTTGTCTTCCCCAACATAGTCACTTTTGAATCTTTAAACTAACCAATTCTACTGACCCATTTTCTTATCAACTCTTTAAGAAACTTATGGAACCCAGCAAAATGGTCGATCAATAACTATCTTTCCATATAGCCTTTCGATGGTATGTCAAGCTTATGAAGCTTCTAAAATTTTCTGATGAAATCGATTTCGGTCTTTTTGAAATAATATTAAACCTTCAGCATTGGTTGAATTAGGAGACATTTTCAACACTACCCTATTGAAGTGAGTTGAAATATGTTTCCTAATTTGCATTATCAATTAGTGTACATAATTATTAAACATTCATCAACTTTTTTTATAATTCTTTAAGATGGTTTTTCAAATATATATTGTATATAACAGTCCTAGTATAGATTCACATAACAATCATGTTCATCATAAGTCAAACATTCAATTTATTTAATCTCTAACAATCTTATAGGGCACTAAAAACTAAAATATTTCATGAAGAGAATGTTTTTCCATAAACTTGCGCAAAGGTGCGTCTATTGTTGGTTGAGTTGGGGATTGAATATAAGAAAAATTATTCATTTATAAATGATTGCATTTTATACAAGGGTGATAATCAAAACAAGGTAGAATTCCTTGTATGCAAAGAATTGTAAAAATGTACAAGGTCCTATAGTTCCAAAGAAGGTTTTACATCACATGCGCATTATACCTAGACTTCAATAAATATTTCGTTGTAATTCACTTGCACAATTGATGGACTAACATGCAAAGAGTATGAGTAAAGATGGAATCATGTGAATTATGGCTAACTCAAAATAAATAAAACACATAGAGAAAAAATAGCCACGAAAATTTAAAGATGAACCCTCTAGTATCAGGTTTGGTCATGCAATTGATGGAGTTTTCCCATTCTCTTTCCTAAAATCAAATTATAGTGTTTGGCTAGAGGGATTGATAGTATACAATATTCCCCCATGGACGAGTATCAGAAAGGTGATAGACTACAACTGATTGAATATCTTAAAGGAGAGATTGATGACTTCAAAAGACAATGATTGATCACCGAGCTACAAAGGTATATGTGACACATTGAATTGGTTAATGTATTGTCATTGATGTCAACTAGTTTTGACTATACTTATCATGATAGTTACAAACATCTGAAGAAGGAAATTTTGAGGCCTCACCCCAACCCATCATAGCATTTTTGATCATTCACATTTTGATACTTCATGATTTGATACATTGACACACTTTTGATTATCCTGACATAGACTCGAGATATTATGTTTGATGATGACTATTATATTATGTGGATTACATTGTGATGTGGATTAGAACCTAGAGTATGTCATGATTTTAATTATGCATGTTTAGTTATGTGAATTAATGAGAAGACTTGATCATGATGATTATGGAATTATTATATTTAAACATTATTGAATGAAAAATTGTAATTAGAATTGAATTCTACATATTGATTTATGTTGTTAAATAATGAATTGAATATATATATTTCATGTGATTTTATTACCTTGAACTATTGATGCTCGATGTTTAGTGTGCAGATAAGAGAACCATGGAATTATTCAGAGAATCAAGGCTAAACATATGTGAACTGAGTAGGCCAAGCTTTAATCTGATATGGGATTGAAAACATCATTGTAATGTGAACCCGTTGTAAATGTGAATTGCATGTGTGTTATTAGAAAACTTCATGTTGTCATTGAGACATGTCATTTTGTATGTGATGTGTAATTATTAATGTCACTTGACACTTGTTATGTGTTATGTATTGACATGTCTACTTTGGATTGACAATTTAAACATAAGCCTAACTGACTCATTAGGAACTTAATTAATCCTCTTGTTGAAGATACTTGCAAAGTTCCATCAAATTGATCTTTTGGATTTAAATTCTTCTAGCCACTTCTAGAGGCCAAAAAGAGGTCCTAAGGGTAAAATTTAGCAAAATCTAAGTGCCTACATGTTAGGGGTATGGGTTAGGGATGTTTTTAACACAACTAGAACCCCCTAGTGGCCTAGGTGACCCATTTTATAACCCATTTTTCTTATGATACGAAAATTGGATTGAGTCTTGACCTTTACCCAACTCCACACTTCTTTCCAATCAGGCATTTATGATAGGGAACAAGGAAAAATCCAAAGGACTTTAGGGTCAAGTCTGAAATTAATGTTAGTGGGTGGGTAGAAGTTGGAGGTCTTTTTAGAGGCCCTTGGTAGAGTTAGTGAGTGTTCACCCACTCTCTAATTTTAGAGACAATTAGGTTTGGAAGAGAAAAGGATAAGGGATTGGGCTCTTCTCAAAGATCATTATACGATAACACTTGTGAAGGTTGGTTTACTCATTTCCATGGAAGTTTAATTTCTTGTTTCCAATAGATTATCATGTTGTTCTTGCTCCCTCACACATATGAATTCTATGCTTGTTGTGATATTGTGTTGTATGGGATGGGATTTGGATTTTGAATTCATGTTTATGGTTTTATTTTCCTTGAATGAGGGATTTTTTATTCATGGGAGCGAGGCATTACTCACCCTTTGGGAAGGGAAGAAGTGGCCTTGGGTGAAGGGGTTAGTTGGGCTCTCCATTGTGGTGAGAGTATCTTCTCTTGGAGAAGAGGGATAAATTCATGGTGTATGGGCTCCATGAAGCCATTGTATTCTTGCATCTTGAGGATGTTGATAAAGAAAGTATGTGTATGGAAGTTTGAAAATGTAGCCTTGAAGAGGCAATGAAATACTCATGTTGAGGAAATTTGAAAGCAATGGAATTCTCCTCTTTCAAAAATCCCACCTTCACCCTATTTCAATGAGCTTAGAAAACTCATTTGTGAAGCCTTGGGAGGGAGTTAATTGTTGTTTATGCATATGTGTATTGATGTGAGCATTTTTTTTAGCATATCTATTTAGCCTTGGTTCTCCAAGCTCGAGGGTAGTCTCCTTGAGACCTTGGATGGGAGGTGAGCTTCCCATGGTTCTCCTCATGTATTTGCAAGTTTTGAAGTCAAGATGATTGTGGAAAAGCTTGGGAGAAATCTCTATTTTTGGTGTAGTTGTGTGAGAGAAACTTTAATGTTGCATGGTTACTCCTTTTGTATTAAGATGTATTTCTTGTGGGGTGTCATAATGTTCATATTGAAGGCTTCACCAAGTAATATGTGAAGATCTCTTATTCATTATGTATTGGTTTCCATTAAAGGAAGAAATATTGTATGCCAACCATTGATTGAATAGTTTTTTTTTATCTTGTGTATGTGTAGTTGTAGTTTGAAAGATTACCAAAATGTAAATGAGGAATCCTTAATTTCATGCATATTGTATTCTATTCATTGGAATGGTGGTGTGAATCTTTCATTGTAAATGATATACAAGTTGACAAAGAAAAACAATGTATTAGTTTTATAGAAAGTAAAGTTTCATTGAAATGAAAAGTTAGTGTTACTCAAAAATACAACATGCAATACAATAAGCATAAGTAGGAAAATGTTGCATTTGTTTGTCTAATTAACACTACCTTGCAGGTTTTGTTAGTTTACATGTCATTATTGCATTCATTCTAGATGTCATTATTGTACTCTAAGTATTGATCAAGCATTACAAAATTCAAAATTTATCAATGATCATTACATTGTGCATTCATACTGAATATAGTATACAAATGTCCTTTCTTGTCTCATATTTCAATTCAATATTTAGAGTACATTGTAGAATTGAAAAGAAAGATTGAAGTATGGAATAGGGGTCCCATGTATTGCCTTGTCTTGTCTTTGAGTCAGCTGGTTGCATCTAGGTCTCTGCATTTAGGTCTTCATTTGCATTCAGGTCTCCATCTGCATCTAAGTCTTCTAGGTTTTCATTTGCATTGAAAGGAAAGAGAAATGATTAGATCCTGATGGATCTAAGCAGTACATGTGATCAAATAACATACTGTAGCAATCAAGTTTTCAATACTACATCAATATGGAAAATTAAACGAAATAAGGAGATGTGCATTGACACTCACTGCAAGGTAGTGTTAAAGGGACTTGTTTCATACACGAAACCTTTTACTACTAATGATCATTATGGTGTATGTTGTCCTTTTTATTAACCAGGTATCTGAATTAAAGGGACTTAGTATGTTTCCAAACTGAGAAACCTTTTTTCAGATAATGTATTTCATGCCATGATGTTATTTGAAAACTTAACAGATTATCTTGCAGATAGCAGCTAACTGGTGCTCATATTTAGTTATTACCAAAGATACAAATCAAGCTAGTTTGAATACAAAAGAATGCTACAAGAAATGCCAACTTTCCAGTTTAAGATACAAATGATGCTGCATAATTACTGGTACAATATGTCCTTACTGTCATTTTTCAAATCATAAACATATTTTTTGCTGAATATAGAAGAATGCTTCAAGTTATAAAATCATAAAGTGTTTACAGTTTGTTTTTATTGAGTGTCACAAACCCATGTTCGAACCTCATTAGTTAACAATTTTGATGTTTTTGGATGTCACGAGCCCATGCTCAAACTTCATTAATAGTAAATAAACATTTTTCATCTTGTTGTACTTATCATACTAAGGTACAGATTCAGTATCAATGTGAATTATTTACAGTGGACAAAGCTGCAGAATGTAAAAGCTGAACATAAAAGAAAAGCATGTGTAAACTGGAATAGAGTATTAATTGCAAAGAAGAGAGTTCATTTACTCATCATGCTTATGGATGTTGACAAAGAATTATTCATATCAGCAAAGGAGAGTCAAATAATCTGAGTGCTCTATGTTATTAACAGAATATGTTGAGGATTGATAAAGATGTAGTTGATAATAATTTAAGGTTTTATTAATATGATGTCAATCTCAGAAAATTAACCAAAAGCTGCTTACTGGTATTCCAGTTATCAAGGTGTAAAGAGATTATTCTCTTTTAAGAAACTGTTGAGCCTGTTACTGTTTAAGACAGTCATGAACTTCATCAAATGCTTCAAGTGTGTTATAGTTACTATTGTGGTAAAAGTTCAGGTTCATAATCTTTGAACCAACATAAACAAGTGATCAAATTATTGATTGTTACTAGTAATTGACATTATTAGTAACAGTCAAACAATTGAGTTGGACATCACTGATGTCAAATATTAGCCATAGTATACACTAACAATGAGCTCAAGGAATGCTCGACGGAGAATACCAAATGGAGAACAATCAAAGTATGGTAAGCAAGCTTGTGGGTAGACAGAGAATATCAAGAAGCAATAGTAATTGCTAATAAATCAAAGCCTTAGTCTAATGCTCAATAGTGAGTATCGAAAAGTGAAACAACATTTCAAACCACGGGTGGTGAGTCATAAGTATAATGACAATGGTGAGCTCGCAACATATCAACAGTCACAAATGATGGTGATACCATGACATGGTGAGTATAAACCAAACTCATGAAACAATCACAACATGGTGAGTTTGTGGCATGATAAAAGTAACAGTCTCAGCATGATAACCCAGCTCAGGTGAAGGATAATCCTAGCATGGTAAACTCAACATGATAGCAATCATAAAACCCAACTCACGACAATAGTTACAGCTTAGCATGATAATACTCAAAGAAGAACAATGGAGCTTGTGACAAGAAGAACAGTCACAACATGGCAAGAGATCAACAATAAAGCATAAAAATGACATGTGAACTTTAGCAAGTTCGAGTTCATGAACACTTCAAACCTGCATGCACAATATAACTAGGTAGACAGACAGAGAATAAGAAAAGAGCAACAGTATTGCATGGAGCCGTGAACAAGATGACCCATATGTTACACAAGAACAATAGAGAAGTCGTGGCATCAACACAAGAAAATGACAGATAAATAGCAAGGAAACAATAAAAAACAATGAAGCATGAGATGGGCTCATGCTCAAATAGCAAGATAACCTTTAGTAAAGCAGAGTAGGCAAAAAATGAACTATAACTTGTTAACTATAACTATGAAAAGAAGTATAAGAGAACAAGTAGTTAAACAAGCAGAAGAAGTGCATGCGTATTTCAAAGATAAACAAGGAGTTAGAATAATGAACTTACGGTTTGATGCCAAGTTTCCTGTGTAAGTTTGAAGTCAAATATGCAAACATCAATTATCTCCAGTACAACAGAGGGTTTCTCCAACAACAAAGTCAAGCTTCTCCATGGTAATGCCGAGCTTTCTCAGCAAGTTTTCGAGCCTTCTCCAACATGTTAGGGTTTTTCCCTAAATTTTCTATGAACATCAGATTAACACAAATGCTGAAATCAAATGGAGGTAATGAAATTTGGGGTCCGCCAAGCTACAAGAACCATTAATGTCTGTGCAGCTGTCAGATACATCAAGAGCTTTGAAAATCGAAACATGCCACCTACTCTCATCGATACATGCATTGCAAGTGGATTGAGGGTCATGTCGACCTCTTCACTTTGCAATAGTTTTCACTTAGATTTTTATCTAGGTTATCAAATAAGAGTTAGGGTATAGGGGTAGTGTTTAGTATTAAGTTTAATTTTTAATATTAATTTCTTCTTAGAATTTTGGCATGTTTTATTTGTAAAAGGATTTAGTTCTTATATTTTAGGCCAAAATTTAGGAAGAGATGCATGTTTTGGAGAATTCATTGTAATAGCATATTCTTTGGCACATTTTTAGGCTAGGATAGAGGAGTTTGATTTTCAAATTGGAGGCTAGAGTGGCTTATAAAATTGATTTTTGAGAATCAATTAGGGGTTGTAGATTTTGGAGAGAGGGCATTTTAGTGAACATATCGTTCCTAGATGCTTCAAAGGCCATTTTTGTAATCATCTTGTCATATTTTTGAAGAAATGAATTAGATTCTTTGACTCCCATTGTGTGTACTTGTTTTCAATATCGAATCCTATTTCATCCTTTCTAGCAAGTGTTAAAATTGGTTATTATCTGAAAGAAGTGAATGAAATTCTATTCCTTCTCAAGAAAATTAGCTATCCCTAGGCCTTGCATGAGAAATGTATGTTGTTAATTCTCCAAGCTATTTGTGGTGGAACCCTGATAGTATGAGTTTATTAACCTATATGTTGAATAGAGAATGAGATTGTTAAAATTATTCGTTTGTACGTCGGGATTGAAATTCATCTTTTTTGAGGAGTCTGAATTATTCATTGGTGTATCACCCTAATCTTTTTAGTTTAGTATTATTTTCCCTTTTCCCAATAGTTTGCAAATTAGAAAAGTGATATTCCATATTTTATAGGAACCAGCCTAGAATTCGGAGATTCCTCTTCATTCATAGTCTACCTACAGCTAGGAGAGGTTTCCATTGTTGGGATAGAATTGTTGTTAGCCTTAATGCCTAATTTAAGGTAATAATTCTAAGCCTGAACAATTAGTAATCTCTTAATGTATTTGATTGTAATTTTTATGTTCATTTCAATCAATCTCTTCTTAAACAAACTTCAAGATCAATAGAAACAACACTTTAGTTTGAAAACAACATTGCAACCTCTAATTTTCTCCAAAATGAAGTATGATATCAATGAATAATTAGATAAGTGAAAATACCAATCTAAAGATCACATATAACTATTATTCAAATCATAGTCTTCTTAATGTAATGCACTAATTAAAATCATCAAATGCATTCAAATAGCTCTCCTATAACAAGCAAATAAATCAATTCGAAAGAGCTATGGCCAAACTATACAAATGACACTTTCCAAATTTTTAGAGAAAAAATGCTCTTTGGATTTTGTATGGGAAAGGAAATAATTCTCTTGCCACAGAGAATATTCCCTCCCCAATTCCTAATAGAGTTTAGTATGCAATTCTCTAAGCTAATCAAGCTTAGTAATACAAAAATAAACCTATAATTAATAAAAGAAACCTCTAACATACTTCCCACTTGGAAGTCTATGGGCCCCACCCATGCTCTTTCCCTTACCTTGCATAGGGTGTGAAGGGGGACTGACATGTCATTTATTAAACAAACCTTACTGCTACTCATCCATAGATTCTGACATGGCTCATTTCCTAGACTTAGACTAGTCCACCTACCACCTTTTCCCATTCAAAATTCTTGATTTGGGTTAAGTTTGCATTTAGTTTGGTGGGCCCCAAACCTTCTCCCTTTCCTTGCGTAATTTCATGCTTTGAGACATGATTCATAGTGGTTGGTGGGCCCCACCCAAACCTTGCCTTCAAATAGCACTCATTCCTTCCCCATACGTACCATTTTTCCTTGGCATGGTTTAAGTATTTATCTAACCATCCCTTTCCTTGTGTAATATCCCATGCAATTTTGGGCTGAGGTAATGTGATTTGGTGGGCCCCATATCCCATGCCCTCATTGGTTTGTGACTTGACATGAAATTTATGACAAGATTTGATATGGATTTCCTTTTTCCCCTCACGTAGGTTTTTGGGTGGCTGCATTTCGAGGGGTTGCCAAGTGTGGTGGGTCCCCCAAAACTTATGAACTTTTGAAATTTTACATTCCTTCCTTAGTGAATTTCGCAGGCTTAAGGGGTTGCTTTGGTTTTGACACCACCCACTTTCCAAGTGGCCTTGGGGATAGAATAGGTAGGGTGGTGATGTGATAGTCTAGTAGGCTATAATAGTAGGGATAGTTAGTTTAGTAGGTTGTGATTAGGACTTATTGTAGGATTTGAACATAGTCTTATAGATATTAATCTTAGCTTATAGTTATTAATCCCATTTTGGTGATTAAACTTTTAGTTAATAAATTTAATCATTAATTATTAGTTTATGGGTAATATGTCTTAGTTTTATCTATTAATTAAGCGATGTGACAAATTGATTTGTTATTTTATTTATTATTTTTATTTTGGTAGAACATCTACCTAATAAATTAATCAATTTGTTAATAAGTAAAGGACTTAATGTTAATATGTTAGACTCATTAATTAATCAATTGGTTATTAAGTAATAGGATTAGTGGATTGATAGATTAGGGTTTAATTAGGTATGACATAAGCCCTTTAGATGATAATTATAGTTATTAGTCATTAATTTTTATTTTGGTGATTAATGAAATTGATTATTAACTAGTGGCATTATTGTTCAGACTTAAATAGTAATGGATCAAATTATTTATTTAATAGTTTTATTGGTTATATGTTCAAACTCAACTAGTAATAAAACTTCTTGTTAAACTGATAGTCAATTTAATTAATGGTTAATTAGCTAACATAATCTTCAATATTAATTAGATAAAAGATTAATGGGTTAGACTTATTTGATAGTTCATTTTATGTAATTTCTAAATGATTAACACGAGAGTATTAATAGTAAATCATTTGGTTTAAGTTAAATTGTTAACATGTCATTGGCTAATAGGGTTATGAACTATTGAATCGTTGACCCCTAAATAGTATAATGTATAAGTAGGCGATAGGAGTTATTAGAAGATGATATAACAATTCCCAAGGTCTAGGTAGCAATTGGATCCTAGTTAACATCATTAGGCTATCAGTTGAATGGTATGAAATTGGATAGATGATTAATACCCTAGGTACCTTGAATACATCATGAACATAAGTTGTAATTGGAAACTATATACTCTAGGGTTCCACCTTCTGAACTCTGACTTTTGCAACAATAGTTATGAACTCTAATCTACTAGACCCACATTGTCATATTGTAACTCCTTAGCTCAGCGCTCTCAAAAACTTGATCCTAGATTGTGGCTGACTTAATTGTGGCCAACTTACAATTAACCTTTGAATGCTATTCTCTCTCATCTAAACCTTTAAAAAAAAAATTTGTTGTGTTTTTGGTTGGTTAAATTTTGGGCATGACAGAAATAATGATGAAAGAATGAGATATCTACATGAAGATGAGATGTATGAGAAAGATATGGATATGGTATTCATTGAGTAAATTCTTGATGAGTCTATGACATTATGTTAGTGATTTGATTGTATTACATAATTTTGTTATGGATTAAAGATCAAGAATGAACAAGTTTATGTGGTCGGTTAATGAAGAACTTAGTATACACCAAGTTGAAATAGTGTACACCGAGCAAGTATAGTGTATACCAAGTATAGTTTTAACTAAGTAAGTAGTCATTGACACATCAGGGTATTGACCGAGTTAAATAATTAAATAGAACATATGACTGCCGACTAAAGATGATGAGCTGGAAAATTATGGATGATTCCAAGGTAAAACATAATGTTTTTTATGATGATCAAATGGCTAACAAAATTCAAGGATGGTCGGATGAAGGAGAATGAAACATGTTATTGACATAACTATCGAGGAAGGTTAAAGTGGCAAAATCACTGGTGAAGATTAACAGGAAAACTCTATGGCTGGAAATAAAATTGTTTGTTATGTCTATAAAAGGAGAGAAGAGATTTATTATGAATTCTAGAATGTGCGTGAGAAGATTGCATTCATGTGAAACTGGTTAAATAGGTTGAAGACATAACCAAGAAATTCTGCAAACAATATCGAACGTCAGAGAAAAGAGTTAGAGGAAATAAAGAGATTGAATTGAGTATAATGGCCAGAGGTATTTTGAGCTTAGCATAGATCTAAAAATCTGCAAAACAAGTTGTATTTGAATCAGATCATTACTGTTGCATTCTAACCATTGCTATAGATAAATCTCTTAACTGAGTGGGACTTAACAGTCTTTATATTTTAATATGACATTCAATGAATGTTGATTTTTTTATTGTTGACCCCATAGTGAATGTTTGGTCACAGAGAATTGTTAGTGATAAATCCTCTAACCAGGTCACACATTACAGTGTTATTGTAACCTTTAACAGGTTTGGCTCTTAACTGAGCTCACTTTAGAAAAGTGAAATTATTTTGGGTTACCAATCCTAGGTGGTTTTTCCCCTAATAGGTTTTCCACATTAAAAATCAAAGTTTTATATATGTATGGATGTGGTGAATTGTTATTTTACTTTACACATTACTATAACTGGATTGATTGGTATACACACTAGTTAATTTAATTCTATTTGGTAAATGAATAGAAAGGCATAGTTAAAGTTTTATCGAGTTGATTATATTATTCAAAAGAATTTTTTTATACATCAAGGAGTATTTGGGACTGTAGGATAACTAGACTTAACTGATTCACCCCCCCTCTTAGTTAGCTGACAATTGGTATCAGAGCATAGAGTGCTTGAAGGAGAAGTTTGAAGGACTTAAGTTGAATATCACAAGATGTATAAGAGAGAGCTTCTAAAGTTGAACAAAGACAACTTCTTGACATGGAAAAGAAGAATGACATTGTATCAATTAGGGATTGGTGATTCAACAACTTACTACTTGAAAAATGATTTTATCTTACCCATTGGACCATTGACTATTGATCAGATGAGAGAAAGACATGAACACAATGCTATGATGATTGAGATTTCTTCTTCCTTATCAGATGCCAAATTTGAAGATGTTAAGACATGTACAACTATACAATAGATGTTGGAAAAGCTTGCATTAGTTCATGGAGGAGATGTGAATGTGCTAAGGGATAAATATAAAAGTCTACAAGGAAATTTTTATGACTTGAAAATGAAAGAAGGTGAGAACATCAGTCAGCACAACAACCGAGTCAAGGAGGTTGTGAATGTTATCCAAGGAGCAGGTGGAATTATTGATAAAGACACTGTGGTAAGAAAAATTCTCAGAACCTTGTTACCTACCTATGTTATAAGATTTTTTGCAATTCATGAAATGATAGTAGATCCTGGTAATAATGTTACACTTGATATTCTAATCAGTAGATTAATTGCATTTGAGCTTAACAACTATGACAATAGTATTGTACCTATTGTTGAATCTGCATTTATGTCATCTCTAAAAATTGATAAATAAAGTAGAAAACATAAGATAAGAAATAAAAGTGGTAGTGAAAGTGAAGATGATGAACTTGATGAACTTGAAGCATTAATGGATAGAAGATTACAAAAAGGTAAAGGAAGATATAGAGGTAAAATACCCTTGGTATGTTTTAAATGTAAAGAGGTTGGTCTTATTGTTGCTAGATGTCCTAATAGGAAAGAAGATGAGAAAACAAATGAAAGATCTAATGAAAGGAAGTATGATAGAAGAGATAACCAAGATCACAGAGGCAACTGATAGTATGGCAAGAGAGATAATTGAGACTACAAAAATAAATACAACAAGGCATGTTACCTAGTTAAAGATGAAGATGATGACACTGAACCGACATTGATGAAGACATAGAAGTGGTATTTGTGGATTTAAAAGAAGATTCTGAAGAAGAAGAAAGGCATTTTGAAACAACACTTATTTCTAAAGTTAGAAATAATGATACTTGGATTATTGATAGTGGCTATACACATCATATGACTGGTGATGAAGAGAAATTTGAATACCTTGAACATTATAATGGTGGATCTGTGAAAATGGGAAATGATACACCTTGTCTAGTGAAAGGAAAATGGTCTATATCGTTGAGAAATAAGATCAGATGTGAGAATGCATAATGGGTGAAAGGACTTAATTATAATATGTTGAGTGTAGCATAGCTGAATAATATAGGTCACTGAGTTGCATTTGAGAATAGAAAGGTGAAAATCTATGAAGAGATTGGAAAGTTGGCTAGTACCGGTAAACAATCAAAAGGTAATTTATTCTATCTTGACAATGTTGAAACTTCTTGTTTGTTGGCTAGAAATGAATATTCATATTTGTGGCACAAGAGGTTATGTCATATAAATTTTGACAACATGGTTAAGATCAATAAGAAAAGAAAAGTTATAGGTTTACCCAGCATATCTAAACTTGACCATGTTATGTGCAAACAATGTCAAATGGGCAAAATGTCAAAATTAGTTTTAAGATAAAACACTTTTCATCTAATGCTACTTTGGAGTTAGTTCATACTGACTTGTCTAGTCCTATGAGAAATCATAGTTATTATGGAGATGAATATTTTATCTTGTTTATTGATGACTTCTCTAGAATGATGACTGTCATGTTCTTGAAAGAAAAATCTGAAGCTTTCAAAATATTTAAATGGTATAAAGAAAAAGTGGAAAAAGAAAGTGGTAAAGAACTGAAATTGTTAAGGTCAGATAGAGGTGGTGAATTTATTTCCGGTGAGTTCACTAATTTTGTAATGAGCATAGAATTAAGAGATGGGTTTCTACATCAAGAAAACCCCAGCAGAATGGGATTTTTGAAAGGGGAAATAGATCAACTATGGATTGTGCTAGAACACTAATGATTGAATGGTGTATGAGCACCTTAAGATCTCTTGGAAGATATTTTCAAATTTTGTCTTGTAGGTGGTTCTAGCCAACCACCAAGGTAATAAGGACTAAGAATAAAGTCCCAAGGTTGATTTGGTGTGAGTGTGTAAATAGGAGTTGTGAGAGTCAAGTTTTTAGTTTGAGTTAGTAAGGCCTAGTGCCTATGTCCTTGAAAAGTCAAAGGTGGTAAACCTTTGGTTAAGACCCCAAATGGAGGGAAAAGTGGTTATTTATGGTTTTTAAGTTCTTTTTGATCCAATAGTATGGATTTGAGTAAAGTTGAGTTAGTAAGGTTAGTTGGAAGACACAATGTTAAAAAGTTGTCAAAGTTGCTCATGACAACTTTGCAACTTTGCAAAGTTGTCATGACAACATTCTGAAAAAAGTTGCTTTGAGTGTCAAAGGGGTCCAAATCTTGACATAAGGGTTTTAACACTTGGGCCTAGACTATTTAAGGTCAACCAAACCCTAATCCCAAGGTTAGGGTGTCAAAGTGTATAGATTAAGAAAACTGGAGCACTAAAATTCTTAGTTTTAACTACTTTTGAAGCATCATCCAATGCTAATGGATTGATTGGCTTACTGTAATGCATTGAGAAGTTAGTGATTGTTATGTGAAGGAATTTTATAACATATTTGAGTCTTTTTAATCTTTTCCTTAGCATTTTGTAAATTCTTTTCATTTCCCTGGTTCACTGTCCTGAATGGTGCCAGTCATGTAAAAATGGGTCCCTATTGAGTTCCCATGGTTGGAACCCTATGGCCACTTGGAATCAATTAGGGGAATTTTTAAGTAGTGTAAATATATATTATAGGGTTTGTTTTTGCAAGGGATCTATTTTTCCAAGAAAACCCTAGGCGAGTTCAGTGGAATTTTGGCTAGAAGCTTGACCAGTGCAGCGGCAAGAAGAATTTCTAGATGGATTATTTTGAGACAATCAAGAGTTGGAGCATGTAAGAGCATGTGTCTTTGTTACATGAGTGAAAGGAGAGAGGTTGAGGAGTTTAATTGAACATCCTTTGAAAGCTAAGAACCTTGACTAGTTCACATGCCCTAGAAACCCTTAAAAGTAGGGGTTAATGGAAGTCCTATATACGGACAAGTTGGAGACCTTAAACCTAGAAAATCCTTGAGCCTAGGGTGGTCTTATGAAGAATCCACAAATTTTTTAGTGGGTTACTAAGGAAATTTTGACAGGAAAACAAGAATTGAATTTCTAGGAGGCCTAATTGGGGCTACAAGGCTACAAGGCCTAAAACTATGAAAATATGAACCCGATGGGTAAGATAAGAAAGATACCTATCAATTGGATCAATAATGATATGACGTGAAAGGAAACTTGAGAATACACCCTTTCCCATTTCTTGGAAGACTGTGGAGGCAAGTTGCCAAGGGTGTGCTTCAGGGTACACAGTGAGAGTTGGAAGATTGGAGAGTGAAAATTGAAATTGTTGGAGGGATCTAAAGGAAGTAGAGGAACCCAAGGAGAGGACTCTAGGAGGGTAGAGTACATTTTCATAATAAGACCACAAAAAAGGTATTAAGAAGAGAAAGAGTGCTCTTGAGAGTTAGATCTCCCCATCATTGAAAAAAATGTTGCTTTTTCAAACTGGAGAGAAGTTGTTAGTACTATTTTTTACACACTAAACCAATTTCAATTGAAGAAAAAATCAAACAAGACACCATATTAATTATGGTATGGTTACACATATAATGTGAGTTATTTTAGAATATTTAGAAGTAGATGTTACATTCTTAAAGATGATAGAAATGGGAAATTTGATTCAAAAGGTGATGAAGGGATATTTTTCAGATATTCTACTAAAAGAAAAGCTTATAAATTTTTTAATAAGGCTACTAACAAGATGATTGAAAGTGAAAATGTGAGAGTTGATAGATTTTTTGAGAAGAATGATGAAGAAAGTAAAAAGGAACTAGAAGATTATGGTAGATTTGTTTACATTGAGGAACTTGAAACTCTACTCGAGCAACAGTCTGGCGTTACCAAGCAATAGGGTAATTCTACTGAGCAACAGTCTTTACAGACCAAGAATTGGAAAATTATTACCAATGAAGATCATGATCATGCACCGAGTGAAGAACACAATGAAGAACAAAGAAATGAACCTGTACTTGCTAGATATGTAAGAAGACATCATCCACAAGATCAAATCATTGGAGATAAAAAAAAAAAGTAGGAATGATGAAACGAAGTAAGTTGAGAAACAACACATGCTTAGTTTGTGAATTTGAGTCTAAAACTATTAGAGATGCATTATAAAATGATGAATGGATCAAGGCAACAAATGAAGAGATTGAGAAAATATAAAAAAACCAAACATGGACATTGGTACTAAGACCAAAAGACAAGAATGTAATTGGAACCAAATGGATATTCAAAAATAAATTGAATGAGAATGGGGATGTCACAAGGAATAAAGAAAGACTAGTATGCAAAGGTTATGCACAAGAAGAAGGAATTGACTATAAAAAGACTTTTTCACCAGTTGCTAGACTTGAAGGAGTAAGAATATTGCTTGCATATGATGCTTACAAAAGATTTAAAGTTTACCAAATGGATGTTAAATTTCCATTTCTGAATGGGATACTTGAGGAAGAGGTATACATTGAACAACCTGAAGGTTTTGTTGATCCTAATCATAGGAACATGGTATGTAAGTTGCACAAAATTATATGGACTAAAACAAGCACCGAGAGCATGGTATGAAAGACTGCATTCCTATCTAATAAGTATTGGATTTGTTAGAATAAGTGGCAACAAAAATTTGTATTTGAATGGAGAAAATGATGACAAGATTCTTATTGCTGAAATTTTTGTTGATGATATCATATTTCGAGGACATGATAACTTATGCAAATCATTTGTTGATGACATGAGGAAAGAATTTGAAATGTCAATGTTTGGAGATTTTAATTTTTTTCTTGGCTTGCAAATATTACAATAGAAGGAAGGCATATATATCACAAAATCAAAATACATTAAAGAATTATTGGAGACATTCGGTATGGAAGACTCAAAACTAGTCAATACACTTATGTTGACAATTCAACCAAGGTAAATCAAACCTTGTATAGATCTGTGATTGGAAAATTGATGTATATTGTGCATATTAGACTAGATATTGCACATACGATTGGAATTGTAGTAAGATTTTTTGCTAATCCTAAAGAATCACACATGATTGTTGTGAAAAGAATTTTGAGATACTTGAAGAACACTAGAAACTATTGTTTATGGTATAAGAAAGAAGGAAATTTTAAATTGAAATTTTAAACTAATGCAGTTTGGGTTGGAAACATAGATGATAGAAAAAGCACTACTGATGGAGCATTCTTTTTGGGAGAAAGATTGGTTACTTGGATAAGTAAGAAATAAGGATGCATTTATCAATCCACTGCAAAAGCAGAATATGTTGTTGCTACTACTAATTGTTCAAATATTGCATGGATTAAACAACTATTGGAAGGTATGAATAAGGAGCCCACTAATCTAGTGATAATATATTGTGATAATAAAAGTGCAATTAATATTTCCAATAATCTAGTGATGCATGAAAAGACAAATAATATTTCTATTAAGTATCACTACTTGAGGGAACAAGTTCAGGAAAAGTAAGTCAGATTGGAGTATGTGAAATCACAAGAGAAACTTGCTGATATATTTACTAAACCCTTACCGAAGAACACATTTGAATACTTGAGGAGTAGAATAGGGGTACATCCCCTATCTAAAATTCACTAAGGTGATAGGAGGTAGCATCAACATATACTTTATCAGAATATCTAATGATGTTGATGCATAATGTTCACACTTTGGGATTAATAAGGTTGTGAAAGATGGAAGATAGGCTAAAACTGAATATCAGTACATGCAAGGTACTAGATCTAAATCTTACAATAGAGATATTGATTTGGCTATTGAAGAGCTGATTATTTTCTTTTTGGCATTGTTGTCAAAGGGAGAGAGGTTCAATGAAATATCCAGATTAGGGAGAGAGTTATACATGAAATATCTATCCATAAGGAGAGAAAATAAAAAAGATAATGAAAGGGAGAGTATTGATGTTGTGTAGTGATTAAACATATTAAATGTATAATCTAGGGAGAGCTTACCAAATTAAAGAATTTGCATACAGAGTTGTAGAATGGCTGTTTGGTATTCTATGGCATATTTCATATTGTGTTTCCATCAATGCCAACGGGAGAGATTGATAGACTACAACTGATTGAATATCTTAAAGGAGATATTGATGACTTCAAAAGGTATTGATTTCTGATTACTGAGCTACAAAGTTATATGTGACACATTAAATTAGTTAATGTATTGTCATTGATGTCAACTATTTTTTACTGTACTTATCATGATAGTTACAAACATCTGAAGAAGGAAATAATGATGAAGGAATCAAATATCTACATGAAGATGAGATGTATGAGAAAGATATGGATATGGTATTCATTAAGTAACTTATTAACGAGTCTATGACATTATGTTAGTGATTTGATTGTATTACATAATTCTATTATGGATTGAAGATCAAGAATGAAAAATTTTATGTGGTTGGTAAATGAAGAACTTAGTATACACCAAGTTGAAATAGTGTACACCAAGCAAGTGTAGTGTATACCAAGTACAGTGTTAACTGAGTAAGTATTCACTGACACATCAGGGTATCAACCAAGTAAAATAATTAAATGGAACATATGACTATCAACTAAAGATGATGAGCTATAAAATAATGGATGATACCAAGGTAAAAGATAATGTTTGTTATGATGATCAAATGAATGACCAAATTCAAGGATAATCAGATGAAGGAGAATGAAATGTGTTACTGACACAACTACCAAGGAAGGTTAAAGTGGAAAAATTAATAGTGAAGATTAACAAGAAAAATCTATGGATGGAAATAAAATGGTTTATTATATCTATAAAAGGAGACAAGAGATTCATTGTGAATTCTAGAATGTGCATGAGAAGATTGCATTCATATGAAGCTGGTCAAATAGGTTGAAGACATAATCGAGAAATTTTGCAGACAACACCAAGCGTCAGAGAAAAGAATTACCAAGAAGAACAAAGTTAGAGGAAATAAAGAGATTGAATTGAGTATAATGGCTAGAGGTATTTTGAGCTTAGCATAGATCTGAAAATCTACAACACAAGTTGTATTTGAATCAGATCATTATTGTTTCATTCTAACCATTGCTACTGATAAATCTCTTAACCGACTGGGACTTAACAATCTTTATATTTCAATATGCTATTCAATGAATGTTAATTGTTTTCTTGTTGACCCTATACTGAATGTTTGGTCATGGAGAATTTTTAGTGATAAATCCTCTAACCAGGTCACACCTTACAGTGTGTTATTATAACCTTTAACAGGGTTGGCTCTTAACTGAGCTCACTTCAGAAAAGTGAAATTATTTTGAGTTATTGGTCCCAGGTGTTTTTTCCCCTAACAAGGTTTTCATGTTAAAAATAAAAGTGTTATATGTGTATGGATGTGGTGAATTGTTATTTTACTTTACACTTTACTATAACTAGATTGATTGGTATATAGACTAGTTAATTTACTGTCATTCAATAAATGAACATAAAGGCACAACTAAAGTTTTACCGAGTTCATTATATTGTTCAAAATATTTGTTTTATAAATCAGGGAGTATTTGGGACTGTAGGATAAGTAGACTTAACTGATTCACCCTGATTCACCCCCCCCCCCTCTCAATTATATAACAAAAGGAGCACCTTATGATGACTCTCATTATTCC
>BSBK01002952.1:202500-252500 GCA_027943335.1 Chamaecyparis obtusa
AATGCAACACCAACTTCCAAAAATTTTAAAGTAGCTAACATTAGGTGTATGCCCATACTAGAGTTCATAAGGAATTTTATTAGTACCTTTCTTCAATTGTACTCGATTGAGGGTGTAAACAATAGTACTAATGGATTCTCTCCAAAATGTTTGTACAATCTTCTTCTCAATCAGTAATGTTCTAGCACAATTAACTATTGATTTGTTCCTTCTTTCATCCATGACATTTTGTTGTGGAGTTCTTGGTGTAGAGACTTGTTTTTTGATTCCATTCTCATTGTAGAGAATAGTAAATTCATCAGAGATAAATTCACCTCATCTATCTGATCTTAAACACTTTATTTGCTTACATGTTTCCTTCTCAACTCTTTCCTTATACCATTTAAACATTTAAAATGCATTAAAATTTTATTTTAAGAACATTACAAACATCATCCTTGAGTAGTCATCAACAAATAAAATGAAATATCGATCATCGCAATAGATTCGTACTCTCATAGGGCTACAAAGATTAGTATGAACTAATTCTAATATATCATTAGATGAGTAAGACTTTCTTGAAAACTCTATTTAGTCATCTTACCAATTTGAAATTCCTTACACATAAATCTATCATGATTTCTTAATCTCGGTAGACCTCTGACTTTATTTTTCTTACTAACCTTGATTAGGTTATCAAAATTTACATGATAGTATTTTATGCCATATCCATACATCCTCAAATTTAAAAAACAAGCAAATTTTTGTAGCAGTATCAAGGTAGAATAATTTACCTTCAGATTGTTCACCGGTTCCACTCAAATCTCCAACAGCATCATAGATCTTAACTTTTCTATTCTTAAACTCCAGTCAGTGACCAGTGTTATTCAATTGTGAAACACTCAACGAGTTGTATTTTAGTCCTTTTACCCAATAGGCATTATCACATTTAATCTTCATTCAACATAATGGATCTTTTTCCTTTAACAGAACATAGAGTATCATTTCCAAATCTAACAAATCCTCCATCATATTATTCTAAGTTCTCAAACTTATCAATATCACCATTCATGTGATGTGAGAAACCACTGCCAATAATCCATGGTTCAATTTTACTTACTTGAGAAATAAGGACTTTTTCATCTTCATACTTTTTTTCTTCTGAGTCATCCTTCATAGAAACATAAACCACTTCCTTACATTCTTCTGTGCCATCAAATTCATCATCAATTATTCCTTGCTCATCTAGGTAGCATGATTTCTTTCCTTTGTCCTTGAATTCTCTAAACTTTCGATATCAGTTCTCCTTATTATCCTTCTTATCATTCCTATCATTATCATGACACCTATATGCAATATGACCAATCTTTTTGTAGTTAAAATATTTTAGAGGTAGATTACCTTTATACTTTCATTTTCCTCTTTGTAGCCTCTTTTCCAGTAATGCTTCCAGTTCTTCTTTTTCTTTTTCTTCAATTAAGATACTGGCATAATCACTTCCGCCTAAACTAAAATGATTCTCTCTTTCTCTTCTTGAACTTCCAATGCTTAAAGATGATTTGAAAGCTATTTCTATCTTTGGTAAATTATTATCAAAATTACTAAGCTCAAATGTAGTCAGCTTACCGATAAAAGCATCAAGAGTAACAATATTATTAGGTATGCATCTCAGTTCTAGAATAACAAAGAATCGAATAGAATATTTGTGTGAAAGGATTCTGATAATTTTTCTTACCACTTCTTCTCTAGTTAATGTTCTACCAACACCTTTGATAGAACTTACCACTTCCTTAATTCTAAAACTATATTGGGAAATGTTTTCTTATTCTTTCATTCTCATCTCATCAAATTTTCCTCTAAGACTGTCAACCTTTTCTTTTTGTACATGTGGATCACCTCCATAAACAAGTACAAGTTTGTCCCACATATTTTTTGTTGTATTATAGTCCTTTATGTCATTGAACTTAGCATCAGTTAGGGAAGAAGTGATTTCAATCATTACTGAGTTGTGTTCATTCTTTTCTCTCATCTGATCAAGTGGAATGGGTCTGGGAGGTGGTGGAGTGTAATCATTATCCAAATGATTGAGTGCAGAATCTCCAATTCAAAATAGGGATAACCTCATCCTGCTTTTCCATGTAGAGAAACTCTCCTTGTTCAGCTTTGGTACTTCTCTCCTATACATCTTCAGATATTTAGCTTAAGTCTTCTAAAATTTTACTTCTAAGAATCAAATGCTCTGATGCCAATTGTTGGATAACTGAGAGGGGGAGTGAATCAATTATATAATCAGTTATCTTAGGTCCCTCGATAATTTTCAACCTTAAAATATTCTCGATAGATAGTCTTTGCAATCAGATTTAAACATTTAACCAACCAAAGTAGTATTCATCAAAATACTAGTAAATAGCATGCAAAACATTCAATCACACATTAACATCAGTATTTAACATGGAAACCTAATTTGTGTTAAAACCACTACGAGAATTGTCACCCACAAAATAATTCACTCTTCTGAAGTGAGCTCGATTAAAAGCCAATCATGTTAAAGATTACAAACACATTTGCTAGATGTGACCCTGTTAGGGGATTTTCACCAAATATCGACTATATCTATCACCCTATAATGAGTGACCTTATTAGAGGACTTTAGAACATTCGTTAGAATGCCACCTTATAAAGGATTTAGAAATTAGGACTATTAAATCCATTGGGTTAAGAGATTTTGTGCTATAATGGTTAGGAAGTAATAGTGAAATGATCTGATAAAATATGCAACTACCTTTTCCTGTTCAGATCTCCTTTCCACTCATTTATCCTCTTCAAACTTTTCCTTTCTAGATGATCAATACACACACTTCATCTCATCACTTTTCTTCACCTCATCCACACATTCCTTCAACTCTTTTCTTCTCAGTGTACCCTTCTTTTCAATTCAGTTTTTTGCTTTGGATATCAATAGTTCAATAATAGAAATAGTATTTTCATCAACAACATGATCATCGTGATCATCCTTTATATAGATATTTTTTTCTACTTAATCCTATCACTGCTTAATCTCATCCATTTGATCAAATTTGTAGATTGGTAAAAAAAATTATGATTCTTTCCAATTGTACCTTCACCTAAGAACTTGGACTTTTCTTGGATCTCAAACCAATCACTAAATATTCACCATTTATCTGTACCTAATGATCCTAATCCATTGATTTCATTGACTAACTTTGTTCCTTCATTAGAATCTTCTAGATCAATCCAAATCTTCACATGATGTCGTCTTTTAATTGATTCCTTGATTAACCAACCAACTTCATCTACTCGGTTAAGTCTTTCTACATGGTTAATATTCACTCAGTTAACTACGACTGACCAATATCTTTACTAACCAACAACTATTTCTAGCTTGATAGAATACATTGTTTTCTTATCTTTTCACTTTGCAACTCCAATCCTTTGTTACCAATCAATATAATTGACTTGTACATCATTATAACACTTTATTAAATCATGTAAAATAATCAAATCAATATTACTTTTTCATAGACCAATTCAACAATTGTTGAATTAAGCTCTCATACTTAACATCACTTCTTTATTTTATCTTTTGTCTTTACCAATCATTTCTTCTCTCAGCAGCATATATTTCAGATTGATATGGCAACTTGAAATCAGTAATTTAATAGGCTTGACATCAATCACAACATAACAACTGATCCAATCCTTCTACATATATTTAATTTCTTGGTTGACCTTGTTCATTCTCATCAGTTCAACAATCTCATCAGTTGGGGTAACATAAAACAATTTCAAGGGTGATATTCTAAAGATCTACATAAATTTATTTATATAAACAAAAGGGTTTTTCTACTAGTAGATCATAGATTCATAAATTGCCTAAAGAATCAATTTGATGGAAAATTTAAAAGTAGAGGCCCTCCCATGATTTTGTATCTAGGTGATTGGCTTCAAAAGTATGAAGATTCTGAACCAAAATCTTGGGAGGATATTTTTGATTTGTGTGTTTCAATTGAAGAATCAAAATAACTTGTAGTTGATATGCCAGAAAGAATGAAAAGGAAATCCATATTTTATAAGCTCCCTAGAGAGATCTATTAATATATCACCTTAGATCCTATGCACATCTTCAAAAATATCCCATATTTTATATTTCAACATATACAAGGAAAAGAGAATGACACCTTGTCTTTGAGGAGAGATATTGGTCTTTTACATACCAAAATTGATAGACAATATTGATGAACTACAACTGATTCAGAACCAGAATGAAGAATCTGTAATTCAAAGATTACTAAGGAGTTGATGATTAGATATGCAAGATAATTAAATCAGTATTATGTTGTCATTGATGTCAACTAGCTTGATAGTACTTATCTTGTAAGTTACTATACCGACACATCTGAAGGAAGGTGAAATAGATGAAGAACAAAAATATCTACATGAGGAAGATGTATATGATAGATGAGGATAAGGAATACACTGAGTAACTTGTTGATGAGTCTATGACTTGATGGAATTGACTTTATTATGTTGCATTCATCTATGATGAAGAATAGAGCTGAAAGACACAAAGCAGTGTTGTCGGTAAATAAAGCATTTTAGTATACACCGACGAAGTGTAGTGTATACCAAGCACAATTTTAACTGAGCTTGTGTTCACCGACACATTTCTTTGTTAACCGAGAAAAACATAAAGGAATTAAATGATCAGTTTAGCCAATAAAGTGATGAGTTGTAAAGTGTATGAAATCGAGGTAACATATAATGTTTGTTATGAAGATCGATGGCTAACATAAATCAAAAGGATCTAATGGAGTAGATTGAAATGTGTTATTGACACATCAGCTGAGGGAGCTTAAAGTAGCAAAATCTATGAATATGATTAAGGGGCAAAATCTGATGGAGGAAAAGAAAATGATTTACTCATCTATATAAGAGACATTGATTTCATTATGAAACGTATGCCGGAAGAAGAAGATACTGCAAAATAATCACGTGGAGAAGTCTTTCTGGTCATACTGGTTAATAAGAACCGAGTTGCAGAATAGTTATCAAGCTATAGAGAGTTATTACTGACGGACAGTAAGTTGATACAGTATTGAATCTAAAGTGTTATATTGGTCAGAAGTATTTGAATGAGCTGAACATTGATCTGTAAACTGCAAAATGAAGTTGTATTTAGGTAGATCACCTACTGTTACACATTTAACCATTGTACACAGTTAAATCTCTTAACCGAGTGGACTATGAAAGTCTTTTGATGTTTCATTCATAGAGTGAACATTGTTATCCTATCAACCCCAGAGTGACTATTGGATGGATGATAACTTTTGGCCTAAAATCCTCTAACAAGGTCACACCTAACAGTGTGTTTGTAAACCTTTAACAAGGTTGGGTCTTCACCGACCTCACTTCAGAGGAGTGAACAATTTTGGATTTCCAGTCCTAGGTGGTTTTTCCCTTTATAGGCTTTCCACGTTAAATCTCTTGTGTTATGTGTTGATTGTGATCATACTTTGCATATTACATGTTAGATTGAATCGGTAATTAATACAGAGTTTAGATTGTCAATTGGTAAATACACAGACAGTGGAAGTATTCTATGTTTACCAACTTGTAGAAGTAGTAGAATTGTTTTGGATTATACATTTTGAATTGGGACATTGGATAACTGATTCACCTCGCTCTCAGTTATTCTAACAATTGGTATCAGAGTGTTGGTTGCTTAGAACAGAGTTTTAAGGACTTTAGCAAAAAGGTCTCAAGATGTATAAGAGGGAAGTGACAAAGCTGAACAAAAATAACTTCGCAATATGGAAAAGCTGAATGAAGTTGCACATATCTGGAATTGGGAATTTTGCACTAGAATTGATGGAGAATGGCTACATTGAACCGACGCCAGGTCCCCTGACTCTTGATCAACTGAAGGATAGGCATGAACACAATATTACTATGATGGAACTTGTTGCTGCCTATACCGATGCCAAATTTAATGACATCAAGGGATGTGACACTACTAAGAAGATGTGGGACAAGATGACTCTAATATACAGTGGAGATGCAAATGTCAAGAGAGCCAGAGTAGAAAGCCTAAGAGGTTGATTTGATGATATGAAGATGAAAGAAGGTGAGAACATTGTGCAACACTCAAATAGATTAAAAGAGGTAGTATATGCTATTAGAGCATCTGGCAGAGCTATTGATGATGAAACAATGATAAGCAAGATTCTCAAAACTTTGCTACCAGTTTATGTGATCAAGATCTCTGCAATTCATGAAACAAGGGCTACATCCAACCTCATCCTTGACACTTTGATCAGTAAGCTTACAACCTTTGAATTGAATAACTTTAACAACAGTGTTGTACCATTTGTTGAATTTGCTTTCATGTCCTCTTTGAAGATTGGTAAGTCTAGTAGCAAGATTGATAAGAACAATGATAGTGACAGTAATACTGATGATGAACTTGATGAGCTTGAAGCTCTTATGGCCAAAATATTGCCCAAAGGTAAGGGAAGATATAGAGGCAAGTTACCTCTAGCTTGCTTTAATTATAGAGAAGTTGGCCACATCGTTGCTAGATGTCCAAATAAGAAAGATGATGACAGATCCAAAGACCAATCCGAAGGAAGCTATGCGAGAAGAGTCAACATAGGCTACCAACACAATAACAAAGACAACTGAGATAGCTATGACAAAGGGAAAAAGTTATGTTACATAGCCAAGGAATTTGAATCTGAATCCGACACTGATGATGATGTAGAAGTATTATTTGTTGCTATGAAGGATGATTCAAAGGAAGAAGAGAAACATGAGGAGACAACACTGATCTCTAAAGTAAGCAAAAATGATACATGGATCATAGACAGTAGCTGCACACATCATATGACTGGTGATATAGAGAAATTTGATCTAATTGATGAATATGATGGTGGATCTATTAGAATGGGAAATGATGCACCTTGTATGGTGAGAGGTAAAGGTTCACTAATGATTAATGATAGAATAAAATGTGAGAATGCATACTGGGTAGATGGACTGAACTACAATTTGATAAGTGTGGCACAACTAAAAAACTCAAGTCACCGACTTGCTTTTGAGAGCAGAAAGGTAAGAATTTATGATGATGGAGGAAGACTTGTTGGAACTGGTACACAATCTATAGGTAATCTATTTTATCTTGATATTGATCAATCTTCTTGTTTATTAATGAAAGATGAAGATGCATGGTTGTGACATAAGAGGTTATGTCATGTGAATTTTGATAACATGGTCAAGATTAGTAAGAATAAAAGAGTTAGAGGATTGCCTAACTTGTCAAAACTGGATCATGCTATGTGTCATGAATGTCAGAAAGGTAAGATGACTAAGTCCAATTTTAAAAGAAAAGATAACTCAACAAAGAAGATACTTGAATTGGTTCATACCGACCTATGTGGTCCTATGAGAACTCAGAGCTATTATGGTGATAGATACTTTATTCTTTTTGTTGATGACTACACTAGATTGATGACTGTTATGTTTCTGAAAGAGAAATATGAAGCTTTTAAGTTGTTTAAATGGTATAAGGCTAAGGTAGAAAAAGAGACTCGAAAACAAATCAAATGCTTAAGATCTGATAGAGGAGGTGAATTTATCTCTGATGAATTTACTAATTTCTATAATGAGAATGGTATTAAGAGACAGGTCTCTGCACCGAGAACACCTCAGCAGAATGGGATTGATGAAAGAAGGAATAGGTCAATCATTAACTGTGCTAGAACACTAATGCTAGAAAAGAATGTTGCTCAGACATATTGGAGGGAAGTTGTCAGCACAACTGTATATGTGCTTAATCGAGTACAACTGAAGAAGGACACCAACTGGACACCTTATGAGCTATGGTTTGGACACAAACCTACTGTAAGTTATTTCAAAATTTTTGGAAGCAAATGTTTTATTCTAAAGGATGAGAGAAATGGGAAATTTGATTCTAAAGGTGATGAAGGAATATTCCTAGGATATTCTACTAAGAGTAAAGCATACAAATGTCTGAATAAGGTTACAAATAAGATGATTGAAAGTACTAATGTTCGTGTTGATGAGTATGATGACATAAACACAGAAGAAAGAAAGGAACCATAAGACTATGGTAGATTCACTTACATTGAACGTCCTGACTATCTACTGAAGTCGCAACCTGTGATAATCGGTTAGCAGGAAAATAAACCCGAGGAACAGGAAAGGGAAATCAATGAACAAGATGGTGCTACCGAGCAAGCAAATGAACCTGAATAGGATGAACAAGAAAGAAAAAATTGAGTACTAGCTAGTTTTGTCAGAAGACATTATCCTGAGACACAAATTATTGGAAACAGACAAGCTGGAATGCAAACTAGAAGCAAAACAAGACAAGGTACATGTTTAGTTTGTGAATTTGAACCAAAGAATGTGAAAGTTGCATTAGAAAATGAAGAATGGGTTAATGCAATGAAGGAGGAAATAGAACAAATAGAGAAAAACAAAAGTTGGTCCTTAGTAGCCTGACCTAAAGATAAGAATGTTATCAGTACTAAATGGATATTCAGAAACAAAATGAATGAAAATGGTGAAGTGACAAGAAATAAAGCGAGATTGGTATGCAAGGGATATGCACAAGAAGAAGGCATTGATTATGGTGAAACATTTGCACCTATTGCTAGATTGGAAGGAGTTAGAATGTTACTTGCATATGCTACACACAAGAAATTTAAGATTTATCAAATGGATGTGAAATCAACATTTCTGAATGGTATACTTGAAGAAGAGGTCTACATAGAACAACTTGAAGGATTCATTGATCCAAACAACAAAAACATGGTATGTAGATTACACAAAGCTTTATATGGTTTGAAACAAGCACCAAGAGCATGGTATGAAAGACTACATACTTACTTGTTAAGTATTGGATTTGTAAGAACCAGTGAGAACAACAATTTGTACATGAAAGGTGATACTGATGACACTATTATCATTGCTGAAATTTTTGTTGATGATATTATTTTTGGAGGTCAAGATCACATATGTAAATCTTTTGCTGATGACACGAGGAATGAGTTTGAAATGTCTATGTTTGGAGAGATTAAGTTCTTTCTTGGATTACAAGTGATACAACAGAGTGATGGGATATTCATCACACAGTCCAAGTACATAAAGGAAGTCTTGAAGACATTTGGCATGGAAGATGCTAAACCTATAGGAACATTGATGGCCACTGGAAGTAAATTGACAAAGGAAGATGAAACTACAAAGGTAAACTAGACACTTTACTGATCCATGATTGGTAAGCTAATGTATGTATTTCATAGTAGACCAGATATAGCACATGTTGTGGGAATTGTTGCTAGATATTCTACTAATCCTAGAGAATCACACATGATTTCTACTAAAAGAATCTTAAGATATCTGAAAAAGATAGAAGATTATGGATTATGGTATCCTAAGGAAGGAAAGTTTGAGCTGAAAGTTTACACCGATGCTGATTGGGTTGGAAATGTGGATGACAGAAAAAGTACCACCAGAGGAGCATTTTTCTTTGGTGAAAGACTTGTAACTTGGACAAGTAAAAATCAGGCTTGTATTTCTCAGTCTACAGCTAAAGCAGAGTATGTTTCTACTACTACTAATTGCTCAAACATTTCATATATCAAACAAGTGTTGGAAGGAATGAATGAGGTAATCACTGACCTGGTGATCATATACTGTGACAACACAAGTGTAATTAATATCTCAAAGAATCCTGTGATGCACTCAAAGACAAAGCATATTTCAATTAAGTATCACTACTTAAGAGAACAAGTGCAAGAGAAGCAAGTAAAGTTAGAATTTGTTACATCTAAAAAACAACTTACAAACATTTTTACAAAGCCTCTACCAAAGGACACTTTTGAATATTTGAGGACTATACTTGGGGTCCGTCCCTTATCTATCGGTCACTAATGTGATCTGGATGTTGCATCAGCCTAATCTTATCAAAAGATCATCCATGTTGATGTGGCATAGTTCACACTTTGAATTTTGTTCAAGGTTGTGATTAAGTTTGAAGAACTGAAACAGTTTGGGATATCAGTATACTTAGATACAGAGGAAGTATTGGACACCAAGGAGTTATTCAACTACTACAAAGCTGATTATTTATTTATTTCTTTGGCATTTCTGTCAAAGGGAGAGATAAATAATATGAAAAGAAAAGGAGATTTGTGTCGATGAGAACTATCTAAGGGAGAGATGATCTGAAAGGAAATTGAGAACTGAAAAGGTTATATCTATAGAATGAAAAAGCTATATTTTAGAATGTTGTTTTAGTATCATAGTGATTAAACATATTAAGCTAGGGAGAGCTTACACTACACAGCATTTGATCATAGAGTTGTAGAAAACATGTTTGGTATGTGTATGGTACATTTCATATTACTTAAGTTGCCATGAATGCCAAAGGGAGAGATTGATGAACTACAACTGATTTAGAACTAGAATGAAGAATCTGTAATTCAAAGATTACTAAGGAGTTGATGATTAGATATGCAAGATGATTAAATCAGTATTATATTGTCATTGATGTCAACTAGCTTGACAGTACTTATCTTGTAAGTTACTATACCGACACATCTGAAGGAAGGTGAAAGAGATGAAGAACAAAAATATCTACATGAGGAAGATGTATATGATAGATGAGGATAGTGAATACACTAAGTAACTTGTTGATGAGTCTATGACTTGATGGAATTGACTTTATTATGTTGCATTCATCTATGATGAAGAATAGAGCTAAAAGACACAAAGCAGTGTTGTCAGTAAATAAAGCATTTCAATATACACTGATAAAGTGCAGTGTATACCAAGTGCAGTTTTAACCGAGCTTGTGTTCACCAATGCATTTATTTGTCAACCAAGCAAAATAGAAAGGAATTAAATGATCAGTTTAGCCGATAAAGTGATGAGCTGGAAAGTGTATGAAATCGAGGTAACAGATAATGTTTGTTATTAAGATCAACGACTAACATAAATCAAAAGGATCTAATGGAGCAGATTGAAATGTGTTACGGACACATCAGCCAAGGGAGCTTAAAGTGGCAAAATCTATGAATATGATTAAGTGGAAAAATTTGATGGAGGAAAAGAAAATGATTTACTCGTATATATAAGAGACATTGATTTCATTATGAAACATATGCCGAAAGAAGAAGATACTACATAATAATCACATGGAGAAGTCTTTCTGATCATACTAGTTAATAAGAACCGAGCTGTAGAATAGTTATCGAGCTACAAAGAGTTATTACCAACGGATAGTAAGTTGATACAGTATTGAATTTGAAGTGTTATATTGGTCAAAAGTATTTGAATGAGCTGAACATTGATCTGTAAATTGCAAACTAAAGTTGTATTTAGGTAGATCACCTACTGTTACACAGTTAAATCTCTTAACCGAGTGGACTATGAAAGTCTTTTGATGTTTCATTCATAGAGTGAACATTGTTATCCTGTCAACCCCAGAGTGACTATTGGTTGGACGATAACTTCTGGTCTAAAATCCTCTAACAAGGTCACACCTAACAGTGTGTTTGTAAACCTTTAACAAGGTTGGGTCTTCATCGACCTCACTTTAGAAGAGTGAACAATTTTGGGTTGCCGGTCCTAGGTGGTTTTTCCCTTTACAAGGTTTCTACATTAAATCTCTTGTGTTATGTGTTGATTGTGATATTTGTTTGTGATCATACTTTGCATATTACATGTTAGATTGAATTGGTAATTAATATAGAGTTTAGATTGTCAATCGATAAATACACAGACAGTGGAAGTATTCTATGTTTACCGACTTGCAGAAGTAGTAGAATTGTTTTGGATTATACATTTTGAATTGGGACACTAGATAACTGATTCACCCCCCTCTTAGTTATTCTAACAAATATTTGTGGCCAAATAGGGAAAATGAAACATATGGAGAAGCTCCATGGATTTTGAAAAAAATAAAATAAACTAGACCAACTAAAAAATATCATATGTTCAATAAGGTCACCTTATAGCTATGGCTCATCATTGGATAAAGATTTTATAGTTGATGTACATATCACAATATTTAAAACACGTGATCTTCATAATTTTATGAAGGTATTATATATCATCATTTAACATTTACTGGTAACATTGATTAAGTACTAAATATATTTTGATATTTTGTTGTGTGGGAAAAAAATCCTATTGACCTTTTCATAAATGTGTTTCATAGCATATCATGTCATTGGCAATTAGGGGGGATTCATTTCTTACATTTGACTTAAGGAATGCAATAAGTCGATTGTCTTAATTTACAAGGTATGTGGTTATATGAAATGTTCATGTGTAAGAGGCATAGAGATATTATATTGCATTTTAATTCTTCACTAGAGGTTTATACTAATCTACTATTCTTATATTAGGTGACTGACCTCCAAGGAGATCCACGAATGTGAAGTGCAAAAATAGAAGAAAGAAATTGTAGAGATTGTATGTGTATTTGAGAAGGAGATCCCTAAAGACTTCACAGACCTACAAGTCCATTTACTTATACACCTAGTTCATGGCATTGAATAGGTGGGTTTTATATCAATGAGGTGTATTTTTTTCTTTGAGAGGTATACGAAAACTCTAAAAATATATGTTCGACAAAAGGCACATCTAGAGGATTGTGTGGCTTAATAGTTTGTATTGAATGGAGCAATTTTATTCCTATGTGAATTCCTTGGTAAGGGTTTTGAAGATAGACCACGCTTCTAGGATGAAGAATGAGCATCATATATTATTGATGGATAAAAACCACAATCTAATGGTGTTCAAGTAGAGATTAGTAAGTAGATTCATGATCATTGTGGTTGTTTTTGTAATACCCCAAAAATGGGCGATAGGTTCATTAACCTCCTACATCTTAAAAAATAGAACGAAATCGACATCAAAGTCCTAACCTAAGGCACATTTGCACATTATCGAATTCTAATTGATTTTATCCTAAATTTTCCATCGGAGAATATTCCTAGTAATATTCCTATTTATCATAATTATTCTTAATTTAATAATTATTTGGTGATAAATCTTATTTATCCTAAAGTTTGAGTAATTGAATATTCTGAATATTTAATTAATTAGATTTAATTCTGCCACTTAATTATTTAATTAGATTTAATTCTATTTATTCCTAATTATATTATTTAATTTTGACAATAAATAAAAAATCTTATGACTAATTGATTAAATTTTTATTAAATTAATTAAAGTCAATTGTCAATATTTAATAATATAGTTTTTGAATAAAAATTTCATTTAATAATTGATTAACCCATAAATCAATTATTTTATTTCAAAAATCAATTAAGTTGAAGATAAATCACTTTATTTATTTAATTAATTCATGATTATTTGTGCACATTCAAAGAGTAGTTAAACTTTAAATCAAAAAATCAATTCAAGTTGTTATCTTTTTGAAACTCAACATCTATTTTGAGTTTAAAGTTGATCTAAACTTCTGATTTGAGTTGAAAAGTTGTTCTTGCATGATTTTGCATGATTTTATGAGTTATCTATTTCTAATTTCTTGTTAACTCAAAAATCAACCTGAGTTCATCAAGAGTGATTTATGACTTTTTCCATGCACCCTCAAGCCCTAGATTTTTATAAAATCAAGGCTCAGCTCTTTACAAATCATCCACAGAATTTGCATACTTACTCTAGCGAATTGACATCAGAGGAATCATCAAGCTTCTTGCGAATCAACATTTTGTGAGATCAATCATGTTTTCAATTCATTCTAGTTTCATATTTCATATCATTGTTAGCTTAATTTGCATATCATTTCAATCCATTTAGATTAATTTATTATGATTTTTTCTCATCTTATTGCATCAAATTTTTTTTAAAAAATAGATTAATTTGCATTCATATTTTATTTCTTTCATCATTTAAATCCTTCGTTGAGGTGTTGCATTGTCACTGATCTCGGTCTAATCTGAGAATACCATACTCACACCTACTAGAAGACAGTAAATCACCTGGTTAGCTATATTGTTCTTATTTTCATATTTTGATTTTTGCTAACCTCTAATATTTTACTAAAGTGTTGTGTCTACAACTAGGTACAAAATTCACACACACATTTTTGGCGCCCACCGTGGGGCAACCCACCTTTACATGCTGGTTTTGATTTTTTTTTTGGAGCTAAAACTCTAAAGTTTCAAAGATTTAATTTTATCTCCCAAACATCTTGGATTTTTGGTTTGAATTTTTTTTTTCAGGTTGGAGACATATCAGGGAAGCTTTAATAAAAAATTTATAATTTTCTAAGATGTTTTAAATTTTTAATAATTTTTTCTTGATTTTTGGGAAAAAATTAATTTCTCACGCAAATCAGCATATTTTTAAAAAAAATTTACATTTTCAAAAATCTCTTTAAATTATACAGGCGGTCCATTCTTTTTGTTTTAAATTTGGATGCAATATAATATCTCAAATAGTCAATTTAGAAAAACTGGTCTATTTTGGTAAAATGGGTCTCTAGGGCACAAATGAAGAGATTTTTCTAAAATTTTTACATTTTTGGAAAGCTCTCTATTTTTTAGCATGGGTCTTTGTTTTTCATTTCTATTTTTGTGGCCGAAATTATATCAAAAAAATTAGATCTTATTGACTAGGTCAAATGCAACAAAAAATAAAATTTTGTGATGGGTATGCACTTATTTTTCACATGGTTAAATGAATGATATGAGTTGTCATTTGGATTATTTTCTGGTTATTATTTCTCCTCATAATTTATTTTTAGATCTAACCCTAGGGTTTTCATAAGTTGAATATACGTTGCATATCTTGTTTGCTTGTTTTCTTGTCGGAGAGTTTGTGGCTTGCTTGCGTGGGATTGCTTAACAAAGCTAAAAATCAAGTAAAATCTACTAAGTGCGTTGTGAGGGAATTTAGGTATTCTACTACATCTGAAAATATTTCAATTTGGATATAAAATGAATATCTCACGTGTCTATCTTGAGTGCCTTTCCTACTTTCATAAATCAAACTTCAATTTTTGGGCTATAAAATGAACATAGATTTGTTTTTTGCATATCTGTTACACATAGTAAATAGGCCCTATGAACACCATTTGTGGATGATCTTGAGAGATTGAGCTTCTTTCTCTTGTTTATTCATGTGAAGCTCCTCTTGATGAAGGATCCTCTTATAGGTAGGGAAGGTACTGAGAAAGTCTCACGTTCTACTAGATTCGTGTGTCTTCAACTTTTGATTAATACATTCTCTCTCTGGAGAGGTTGATAGATCATAAGCGGTTGACATCATAGATCTTTGTGAGATAATCTTGGTCTTAGCATGTTAGATTAATCTATCTTCTTTATTTTGGTGAAGTGAAGAGGTTAGGGGATTATGCTGTACTTCCTTTTTGGATAGTACCAGAAACCCAGATCCTTGAATCTGATCTAGTCCCCCTATGGTATCTTTTGTGAGTCACCTTTAGAGAGGGTTAACTATAGTGGACATTCCCTTAATTGGGTCAACCACATGGATGGAATCTCAAGCGGTAATAGTTATTTTCATCCTGGTAGCAACAACCTCTATATAAATGTCCTTGTGGAGGAGATCTTCACAGGTGTGGTCTCTTGTTGGGCTGTCAAATCTCCCTAGTAGCTCTTGATTAATTAATTTCTCAGACTATGTCAAAACCCTGGTACACCTGGATTGGAGTTCACCCTCTTGAGATCAAAAAAGTTGCAGAGTCAGACCATTACTACAAACCCTAGTGAGACCAATTTTTTTTTATTTTTCTAGGAATATGTGCGTTATTGAAAAACTTTTTGGAACATACACAATTAGCACTTCTAGGGATTAGCACAATAAGTCACTATTGCTTGTTCATGCACAAGGTTGCTTTTTCGCTTGTTCATTTTTTTCAGATGATTGCTTGCTTCCCTTGCTTGCTATTTTTCATGCTTGATATCTTCTTGGTTACTTGAGACAAACTTTTACACAGATCTTCAAAAATTGGACAAAAAAATTTGCAAACAAACTAGTACTGAAAATTGAAAAATTGCAAATCTGAAGCAAAAATCCTTTCTGGTGTCAAAAGTCATCCTAAAATTTCAAAACTTGTATCAAAGCCAAAGTCAAAGTTGTCAGAGATTGGTCAAATTTGTCATAAATCCAATTTTACAGCCTATTTCCAGAATTTGTTAAACAAATCATTGTGTCAAGAACAGAGCAGAACCTATAAAAAATACATTCATTTTCCTAAAGTGGTCACTTGAGTCTGATTTAGCCTTCTGATTTATTGATTTGAGTCTTTTTCATCTTGTGTCAAAACCTTGTCAAAATTATCTTCAAAATTCAATCTTTTTACTAAATAGCTAAGTGTTGTGAGCTCGTTCCCACCATCTATTGGGCATCTACCCACACTACTATGGCACATTATCCTTCATTTATGTCTGATCTATTCTTTAATCACTTCAATCTTGACAAGGTTGTGTCATTTGATCTTCTAGAATCAATTCATTCTTCAGTTGTCTTCATCTTATTCTTTGTCTTCACCCAAGGTTAATGGTGGAAACCAGAGCTTCGTCACACAAGAAATTTGGAGAGGTATCCCATACAATACCTTTGAATACTCTCCAAGCCCCAACTCTTGAACAACTCTACAATTCTGGTCTTTACGAAGATGATGGTCTTGACAATTTTTCATTGAAAACTAGTTATGTACCCCCTCCATCAACTCACAGAGGTAATTAACAAACCCCACCTCAATCTAATCTAGGGAGCCCTAAAAATCCTAACATGTCTCATAGAGGGACACATCATGGGTCTCAAGGACACCAATCTCAACATAGTATGGATCGAGAACCTACACCTTCTGAAATTGTTCGATATCAAAATGATGATGACTTCAAAAGAATGATGAAACATTTCTTGAAAGAAGATAGAGAAGCATACTTTGTAGAGTTAGCTCATCAAGGAGCTAAACTTCCTCCAAACTTTAATGTGGAAGATATCATTACACATGAGGAAGAAACTCCTATCATGGCTATGATGACACATATGCATGCCATGGAAGTCAAACTTAACAAACTTGAAAAAGAAAAGGAACCTAAGGAGTTCTCCATGGAAGCTCTATGCCCTTTTCCATTTGATAAAGACTTGTACATGCCGCCATTCCCTAAAAGAGTGGAGATGCCTAAATATGATAAGTATGATGGAAACTATGACCCTCAAGATCATGTCAGAGAATTTTGTACTCAATCTATGGAGTTTATGCATGAACCAACCTACTTAATGCATCTTTTCCCTCGATCTTTGGGAGGAGCATCCATTCATTGGTTCTCTAGAATGCCTCCTACTATCAAAACTTTTGAGGAGTTCATCAAACTATTCTATTAGCAATACTCTTACAATATTCAACATCCAATCACCATGATCGACATCTGCAATCTGAAATAATTTCCAGGTGAGCCATTCTTGACTTTTCTCAAAAGATGGAGGAAGAAATTTTCTCTATATGCTAGACCCATTCCATAAATTGAAAAGCTGGAAATCTTCATCAACAATCTTGTTCCAGAACTCAACTATCACTTGCAAATGAAAAATCATACATCCTTTTATAAGATGGTAGAAAATGCAATCAAAATTGAGAAAGTACTTGTGCAAAAAGAAGACATATCACTTCAAAAGGACAAGTATGAATCTGGATCTAGCTCTAAGGACAAAGGTAAAAATTGGAACAAGAATAAAGGCACTGTCACTAATGGTGTTGTTGATAATATCTGTGCCCCATCTAAGGCACCCACTTTCAATCTCACTGTTGGCACCCAAGCCATCAAAGCTGCTAAAGTTAAAGAATCTGAATCTAACAAAAATTCATATGATTATAGAGCTTGGGCTACAGATCCTAATCAAAAATTCACTCCTCTTGGAGAGTCCTTGGAATCTGCCATGAAAACTCTATAAGCAAACAAAATCATCTACTTTCCTAAGATGAAAGTCTTTGATCCTGAACCTAAACCGAAATGGTGGAGGGAGAACAACTTCTGTGAATTCCATTGCAATAAGGGTCATAAGACTAATAACTATATTCGCTTGAAGAACATCATACAAGACAAAATTGATAATGGAGACATCATGATTGACAATCATAAGAGCAATAATGATCATACAACATTCACAGAACCATTTCCTAAACATGGTAAAGAAGATTCTTCTTCTTAGCCTAATATGGGTGCTAAAGTCAATTATGCCTACTTTGGAAACAATTATGTCATCAATATGGTTGAACCATGCCTATCTGAGCATTGCAATGTCATCACAATTGTAAGAAAAGATAGAGAAAATCAATCAGCTAATGCAGTTACTCGATCACAAGCTTAGGCCCACCTACAAGGACAAATACCAGATTCATCCAATGTCCCTAAGGTATCTTTCAATCTTTCATCTGCTTCTAAATAGAAGGCTACATCTAAATCTTCAAATCCTAAAGACATGAGGCCTACTTCATACAGTATTGTCCAACAACTCTAGCACACAAATGCTAAAATCTCCTTGTTTGAGTTGCTTCGAATATCTCCAGCTCATAGAGCCATTCTAGACAAAGCTCTACTCAGATCCAATGTTCTTGATGACCTTGATTTAGATAGATTCCATACTATGGTTGATCATCTTACGTCTCCATACTATATCTCATTTTTAGAGGAAGATGATAACTCCTTGAGTCATTAGCATAACCAGCCCTTGCCTATTGAAGTCTTGATCCAAAATCATCGTGTTGATAGATGGGGGTGTTGGCCTAAACATTTGTTCTTTCAGCTTGATTACACTATTGGGATTTTCAGAAATGGCCATTGATCCCAGGAAGAAGATAACTATCAAAGCATATGATGAGCAAGAAAGATCTTCTAAGGGAACTATTGTCCTACCTATCAGAGTAGGTCCTATCATCAGAGATACTATATGTCAAGTTCTTGATCTACCTTTGGCTTACAATATCCTTTTAGGAAGACCCTGGATACATGAAATGAAATCCATACCCTCTACATTCCATCAGTGTTTGAAGTTTCCCTATGAAGGAGTCGAGGTGATGATTCCAACTGATCTATATACCACTTGCAATACATTGACAGAGAGTGTTGATAAACTTGTTCCTAATAATAGGGAATCTTCCCCTAAGTAGCTAGATGTTGCTTCAACATCCAAGATGGAAGACATTGCTAAAGAGGTTACGATCAAAGAAAATGGTATGGGAGAATATACTATAGAGCCAGTCTTATCTTTGACATCTCTCCCTATCTCACCTAAGTCCTAAGGGAAAACTCTAAAACAGTCCAAGCTAGAGTCTAAAGAACCTCTTGAAGCATATAAAGGGAATTTTGTTGCAGAACAAGTATCTAAATAGGATTTTGAAGAGGATGAAGTTGTGCTCACATGGCTATACAAAGATGAACCTAAGTCTCAAATTGTTCAAAAATGTGATACTAAAATATCGAATATCCCTTCTAAGTCATATAGCCCAGGGGATAAATTGATTACAAAGATGGGATATAAAGGAAAAGGACCTCTAGGATTGCAAGGTAAAGGTCTTCTATCACCTCTTGATCATCATGGCTGAGCAAACAAGAATACAACAGGTCTAGGATACATGAAGAAGCCTTTCTGTCTTAGCAAGAATTCCTCACATGTTCTAGAACAAATTGAGCCCTCGATAGCAAATCAACTAAAGGGGGAAATAACTGAACAATTTGATGGTGATGATTCAGATACCACTGATGAGCTCATTCCTTATGATCATTTGCCTAAAGAAATAAAAGACCTCCTTGAAGCTGAAGATGATCCCATAAAAAGAATTAATGTAGTAGAAACACAAGAACCTACTATAGAGCAAAAGATAGTTGCAACACAAGAACCATCTAATCTCGAAGGCAATCAAAAAGAGGAAGGTGGTAGTTAAACTGAGATAGATTCCTACGAGTATGAATTCAAATCAAAATCTGAGGGTAACCCTTTTTGGGGTATTCATCCTAACTTTATTCATGTTCTTAGATTTCCTAGAGGTTTAGATGAAGAAACAAAAGATGAATCAAATGACTATGAATGGTGAGTCATTCTAGAACCAGATGAACTTGTTATAGAAAATCATGTTGATGTTATTCACCAATATGCACCTCAACCTAACGTAAGTCTACAGTGAAATGATGAACTTATCAAGTCTAATCCACCAATGGTTGAAGTAGATTTCCACAATGACATTGAGCCTATTCACAAATTGAATGTCTTAAGTTGTAATATCACCTTTGAACTCGAGCATTGGGTTAGGACCAATGATGATAGATCCATATTCGTAAACACTCTTTCCCAATCTTTCACTACTTTGACTATCCAACGCCCTGACCTTCTTGACATAACATCCACCAACTTGAACCAAGGTATTTATACCTTTCCCAATGACTATGCCCTTTCTTGCTACCTAAATGCAGTTGAGCCTATGAGGACTTCCATCATTAAACCAAGTGTTAGCATGACGGAGTTAGACATCAAGTATCTTAGTGAAAAAAATAAGAATAAGAATAAAAAGAAAAGGAGTTCTGAGGGTGAAAACCACTTTGTGGCAGTCTCAAAACCTACAAAAGTAAAAATAAAAGATGTATCAGAAGGTGAAAACCTCATGGAGGCACCTAAGGATGAGATATTTGATGTCCTTTCGAGTCATTTATAAGATAGATCTCCAGTTCTAATTGAGCCCACTCAATCTATCAATTTGGGAACAACACTAGAAGAACCACAATTGATCCATGTAGCACAATCTTTATCAGAGGAAGAAAAGCAAAAATTTAAAACATTCCTAATAGAGAAGAAGATCAACTTTGCATGGAAATATTCAGATATTCCAGGGTTAGATCCTGATCTTATAATGCACCATTTATCTATAGCTCCAAACATTAAACCTGTTAAGCAAAAATTGAGAAAGATGCATCCAAATGTTGCACTCTTGGTAAAAGTTGAATTAGAGAATCTCCTAAAAGCCAGATTTATCTAAGTTATTGATTATGCGGAATGGATCTCTAATATTGTACCTATTTCTAAACCAAAAAAATCAATAAGAGTGTGCACCGATTTTAGAGATGTAAACAAAGCATGCCCTAAGGATGATTTTCCATTACCTAACATTGATATGATAGTAGACATGAATGTGGGCTTTGAGATGTATTCTTTAATGGATGGTTTTTCTAGATATAATCAAATAAAAATTGCTCCAGAGGATCAAGAGAAAACTACTTTCACATGTGCATGGGGTACCTTCTATTGGAATGTCATGCCATTTGGGCTTAAGAATGTTGGTGCTACATAATAAAGAGCTATGACTTCTATTTTTCATGACATGATGCATCGAACTAAGGAGGATTATGTTGATGATACTTTAGAAAAATCTATGATTAGGGCTGAACATTTAAATGACTTGAGCAAGATACTAGACAGAATGGAAAAATTTAGTCTCAGACTAAATCCTAAGAAGTGTGCTTTTGGTGTCACTTCTGGAAATCTTTTAGGCTACATTGTTTCAAAGAAAGGAATTGAAGTAGATCTAGCTAAAGTAAAGGCTATCATGGAGATGCAACCTCTCAAGAACATGAGTCAAATGAGAACATTGCAAGGGAGAGTTCAATCTATCAGATGCTTCATATCTCAGCTAGCAGACACATCACAACCTTTTACAAAGACATTACATAAAGGTGCGACCTTTGCATGGAGCGAGGAATGTGAAAAGAACTTTAATCATATCAAGAATATCTATCAAATCCTCCTATCTTGATGTCTCCCATTCAAGGGAAGCCTTTGATCTTATATGTCTCTGCTACAGATACATCACTGGGGGCATTGCTTGCACAACATGATGAGAACAAGAAGGAAAGAGCTATATACTATATCAATAGAACATTGGTGGCATACAAAAAGAAGTATTCAATGATTGAGAAAGCTTGTCTAGCTATGGTCTTTGCATCATAAAAAATGAGACATTATATGTTGGCTCATACTACACATTTAGTATCTAAGATTGATCCACTAAATTACCTACTAAGCAAAGCTGCCCTCACGGGTAGATTAGCCAAATGGGTCATGCTCTTAAGTGAATTTGGCATTGAATATGTTGAAAGAAAAGCTATTAAAGGCCAATTTATTGTTGATCAATTAGCAGATGCACCTTTATTTGATGATACACCAATGCAAATGGAATTCCCAGATTCCTCTATCATGAATCTTTCTTCTAGAGAATGGCAATTATTCTTTGACGGCTCCTATACATAGAATGGATCTGGAGCAAGCATATTGTTCATAACTCCTCAAGGATACTCAATCCCAAAAGCATTTAGAATCAATTTTCCTTGCACAAAAAATATTTTTGAATATGAAGCCCTTTTGAATGGTATGAAAATAGAAATTGAGTGGAGAGTAACAGAATTACACATTCATGGAGACTCACAACTTGTAATCCATCAAGTCAATGATGTGTACCAAACTAAAGATGAAAAGCTCGTTCCATACAAGAGAATGGTAGATGATCTAAAGAATTATTTCATATCTATCACATTTGAGAAAATACCTAGAACAGAGAATAAGGCTGTCGATGCAATGGCAACATTATCTACTTTATTACAGCAGCCTGAACATGAGCTACGCTATGAGTTCCTAGTGGAAGCACTACCTTACCCTGCATATGACTCCCCTAAAACCCAGGTGATTTGCACTATTGTAGGTCATGATTCATCCAGATATAAAAACCTATTCTCCTATCTCAAAGACCAAATCATTCTTGATACCTTCAACTGCCATGAAAAGATATACCTTATCCATAATGCCTCCCGATATGTCATCATTGGTCACGATCTGTACAAACGAGGTCTAGATGGTATGCTACTTATATTTTTAGAATAGGAATAGTCTCAATGTGCATTAGAGGAAGTCCATGATGGTATTTGTGGGTCACACTCGAATGGTTTAACACTAGCTTGAAAACTTATTAGGGCTAGGTACTATTGGCCGGCAATGGAGAAAGAGTCTATCAAGTTTGCTAAGAACTGTCAAAAGTGCCAAGTACATGGAAACTTAATTCATGCTCCAGGGAGAGATCTAATTCCCTTCACTACACAATGGCCTTTTCATCAATGGGCCTTTGATCTTATGGGAGCTATACATCCTCATTCTTCTAATGGACATATCCATATAATCACAGCTACATATTATTTTACAAAATGGGTAGAAGTAGTCCCTTTGACACAAGCAATTGGAAAACAAATATCTATGTTCATCTTGAACTACATCATATGTCGGTATGGTATTCCACATTCTATAGTCACAGATAATGGTGGGAAATTTAAGAACAAAGACTTGGATGATCTATGTGCCAAATTTAAGATTACACAACATTGGTCATCTATCTACTATCCTCAAGGCAATGGACAAGCAGAGGCTTCTAACATGAATCTATTGAAAATCTTGCACCGTATAGTTAATAAAATAGGAAGAGACTAGCATCTCATGATCAATCCAGCTCTTTGGGCCTATAAAACAAGTATCAGAACACCCACTGGGGTTACACCTTTCACTTTAGTTTATGGGTCTGAAGTAGTACTACCTATTGAGGTTGAAATTCCATCACTAAGAATCAGAATGCATGGTCTAGTAACTGATGATGACTACAGAGTATCTGGGTTGCAAGAACTTGAACTACTAGATGAGCACAGACAAGCAGCGTATGATCATCTCAGTGTATATCAGAAGAGAATGTCTAGAGGTTATAACAAGAAAGTCAGACACAAAGAATTTCAGGTTGGCGATCTAGTCTTGAGATAGAATCCTAAAAATCAATCACATAGAGAACACAAGGGGAAGTTTGAACCCAACTGGCTGGGTCCCTTTGTTATCACTGCTACTTTTGGCTCTAGTGCCTATCAACTCTCAATGACTAAAGGAGAACAGCTCTGAGAACCAATCAGTGTTCTCCATCTAAAGAAATTCTATGCCTAAGGCATTCAGTCTATGGTAAAATGTCCTGAAAAAATCTTAAAAATTGGAAAAAGTCCTAAAAAATGAACATCTTGGTGAAAACCTAGCAATGGGTGCCTTGATGATTTACAAAAAAAGTAAAAAATATCAAAAGTACAAAAAAAATTGAGAAAAATAAAAATACAAAAAAATGAGAAAAAGAAAAAGTGGCTTGGTGAAAACCTGGAAACAGGCACCTTGGTAGCAAAAATAGAATCTCTGCCAAGATGGTGAAAACCCAGCAAATAGGCACCACTTGTTAAAAAATGCTCCATCTATCAACACAATCTTGGTCTTTCCTAGCTTTTAGTCTTCTTTAGTCTGTATATATCATGTTTTCAATAAAGTCAGTCTATACACAAATCAGCTCAAGCATCTATATCCTATCAATGCTTAACACTTGGTGGCAATCAAAGTCGTATCCTATGGCCTCCAGTATACCTCAAACAAGTCATATCTAGTCAAGGTCCTTTGAATCTTTATCTAAGTCAGTCAGTCAGTCTCCTCTCCAGAAAGGATTTTGCATCTACAACAACACAATCAAACATCAAACATCAAAATTAAAACAATCTATGCTTTTACATGCTTTTATCTCCTTGTATGCTTACTGATTCACATTGATATTTTTGCATATTTTGTTCCCATGAGCTCTTCAATGATGTCCTTTACAGGATTTAGAGAGTGATGACTGGGGGCATAATATTTTCTTTATTTTCTTCTTGTATGTGAAATTCTAACAACTTTGGAAATTCTGGATTGAAATGGTGTCTGATTGTAAGAGCCTCTATCTTGAATTGGATGGCCATGCATACCTTGACCATTGATACTTGGAAAATTCAAGGAAGTTTGATCTAACTATTGTCCTTTTTGAGTGAGTTCTTTCTCCTATTGTGAAATGTGATCTTACCTAAGGATGTGAACAATAAAGGGTCACTATGGGTAATTCACATTGGATTTAGAATGATCTCTTGATTGTTTGATGTGTTTGTATGCAAGGCGTATTCTAGTTATCACGACGTCTATGTTTTGATGCTTATACAAATTGCTATATCAAAATGGACATGATATTTAGGTCACCCTGGCGCTTATGCCTTGGTGCTTATATCTAATCTAACATTCCAAAAATAAAATCAATATTCATATGTCCATGGTTGCCTAACTAGTGGGTGTTGCATTGATTCCTACACATACAAATCTATATTCATATGTCTATGGTTTCATAACTAGTGGGCATTATATTGATTTATCCAGTTACCTAAAAATTCAATGATGAGAATGACCAACAAATGATCAGTGACTAGGTCCTAGGTCCTAGGTTTGCATTTCATTCTGCATTTCACTTTGCATGATTGCATGATCTCATAAATTATTGAATTAAATTTAAATGCTTAAATGATTCTTCAAAAATGCTAAAAACATATCATAAGAGTTGAATCTCACATGAAGGTTCCTCCAATGAAACAACAAGTAGAATCTTTTTTCGGGATCAAAATCAAAATATGAGATCGTTTATATTATTCACTACTTGCATAATCAACCTTCAATCATCAAAGAAATCCAGAATTCAACTTAACTGATTATCTTTCATCAAACTATCAAAATTTCAACTTGGTCAACCATGGTCAACTCATGGTCAAACCTAGTCAAAATTGGTCTTGTAGACCTCTAAAATGATGCAGAACGCATTCTCAGATGTGTACAACCACTTCTCAAATCAATTAACATGCTTCTAAACTAGTCAAAGCTGACTTTTCTTGTTAGATTTCAATTTTCATCCCGAAGGGGGCATGGTATTGGACATCAATCAAATCTATAAATCAATATCTTTCTCTCAGTGATCAAGACAACAACCATGTCTAGTTATTGTTCCATCTACGTCCTCATCGCTTGGGGAAAATCTATCATCTCTTGGGGCATATTAGATTCATCTAGTATCCTAAATCTATCTTGTAAATTGTACCAGCTTTTCATAACCATCGGTTCACTGGTGTTATTTCCTTGGTTCTTCGTAACTGATGGGTTCAGGATGTGATACCAATATGATTCATACAAGGACATTCAGGTCTGGAATCGGTCACTCACTTCTTCACAATCATAAGTTTCAAAATCATGCATTTTGACACTTCTTCGTAATCACCAGTTCATTGTTGATATAGCTAGTATCATCTTAATTCCTGGTCATTCTGGGCCTAGGTCGGTATCTATTTTTCCAATCTTTCAATTGGTTTCTGTCTTGAAATTGGTTAATCTTTCAAATCTTTCAAATCAGTCTCATACATGTATATCAAACACAGACTATTCTTTGAACCACTACGCTTTGCACAGTGATTCAAAGAGGGGCAAAATGTAATACCCCAAAAATTGGCTATAGGTTCATTAACCTCCTACATCTTCAAAAATAGAATGAAATCGACATCAAAGTCCTAACCTAAGGCACATTTGCACATTATCGAATTCTAATTGATTTTATCCTAAATTCTGCATCGGGGAATATTCCTAGTAATATTCCTATTTATCATAATTATTCTTAATTTAATAATTATTTGGTGATAAATCTTATTTATCCTAAAGTTTGATTAATTGAATATTCTAAATATTTAATTAATTAGATTTAATTCTACCACTTAATTATTTAATTAGATTTAATTCTATTTATTCCTAATTATATTATTTAATTTTGACAATAAATCAAAAATCTTATGACTAATTGATTAAATTCCTATTTAATTAATTAAAGTCAGTTGTCAATATTTGATAATATAGTTTTTGAATAAAATTTTGATTTAATAATTGATTAACCCATAAATCAATTATTTTATTTCAAAAATCAGTTAAGTTGAAGATAAATAACTTTATTTATTTAATTAATTCATGATTATTTGTGCACATTCAAAGAGCAGTTAAGCTTTAAATCAGAAAATCAATTCAAGTTGTTATCTTTTTGAAACTCAACATCTATTTTGAGTTCAAAGTTGATGTAAACTTCTGATTTGAGTTGAAAAGTTGTTCTTGCATGATTTTGCATGATTTTATGAGTTATCTATTTCTAATTTCTTGTTAACTCAAAAATCAACCTGAGTTCATCAAGAGTGATTTATGACTTTTTCCATGCACCCTCAAGCCCTGGATTTCTATAAAATCAAGGCTCAGCTCTTTACAAATCATCCACATAATTTGCATACTTACTCTGGAGAATTGACATCAGAGGAATCATCAAGCTTCTTGTGAATCAGCGTTTTGTGAGATCAATCTTGTTTTCAATTCATTCTAGTTTCATATTTCATATCATTGTTAGCTTAATTTGCATATCATTTCAATCCATTTAGATTAATTTATTATGAGTTTTTCTCATCTTATTGCATCAAATTTTTTTTAAAAAGAGATTAATTTGCATTCATATTTTATTGCTTTCATCATTTAAATCCTTCGTTGAGGTGTTGCATTGTCACTGATCTCGGTCTAATTTGAGAATACCATACTCGCACCTACTAGAAGGTAGTAAATCGCCTGGTTAGCTATATTGTTCTTATTTGCATATTTTGATTTTTTCTAACCTCTAATGTTTTACTGAAGTGTTGTGTCTACAACTAGGTACAAAATTCACACATAATTTTTCTTGCAATCATTAATTTACTCTATAATGTTTTTGTCAAATTAATAGCATGACATTTGGAGTTTGAAATAAACATGTTGACATGTAATAGGTGTAGATGAAATTTCTATACTCGACAAGTTTATTTTGTACCACATGGACTTAATGAACAAATAGATTGATATGTATGATAAAAAGAGAGAAGAGGTGTTAGAGGTCAAGAGATAGTTTAAGCTATTGAACCCAAGGAATATTCCACTCCCTACTAATCTTCTTTGGGAATGAGGCAAAAATTTCACTCTGTATTGGGTTGCTAAACAAATTCAAAATCAAATACATGATGTAGGTACAAATTCAAACATAACAAAAGATGAAATGAACATGTCTAGAGGATGTGAAAGAAAGGTACTTTTGCAATTTTTAAAAATGTTGCTTCCTTACAATTTTTACACTACAAACTATTTTAATATTCAACATTAAATTTTCTTACACTTAAATAAATGGTCTTACACATGCCAAGAAATATCCAGAAATGTGGGCATATGATCGATATTATCATGTCGAAAGTGTAGATGTAAAGAGACAATCCTTCGATTGTAGCATCATGATTGATCGAGATCAAAAGATAAGAATGTAATTGAAGGGACTCTCCAACATGTTGGGAAAATAAAAGAAATTATTGAGTTGGATTACTGCTCTTTTAAAACTTTTATTTTTAAGTGTTGATGGTATGAAGCATTTGAGAGGAAATGAAGACATGTACCCATACTGGATTATTTTCTATAGATTCCTCGGGATTCCTACCGAAGGATAAGGAGCCCTATTTTATACCAATTCGTTATGAGCAAGTATTTATTTAACTCGAACAAGAAGTGGTAGTGATCATTAATCTATCAATTAATAGTTTATTGCAAATATATACATATTTTTATTAATCAATAAAAATTTTATCACACACATCTAATATATGCTTGTCATTCATGTTCTAGTATTTTTATATGAAGATATTTTAGACCTAAAATGGATATTTTTCATACATTATGATCCAAGAGTAAGGCATGTATTTGATGATGCATTAGTGGATGGTCATCAAAAAAATGATGGCCAAAAAAATGAGAGAGATTGATTAGAGAACATAAAAGAAATTGTCATCCATGAAGATGTTGAGGATGGTTATGTTCAGGCATAGGAACACGACAATTCGGAGTTAGATGATGTAATGGAAGAAAAAAATATGGATAGTATAGGTGATGATGATGATGATCCAAATACATTTGGTAACAATATAGTTGGTCTACAATCAAATTTCAATGATGATGAAGATGATAACAATATTAAATACTTAACAAAACATATGAACATTGATAATGATACATTGGATGAGATTGTAGCAAACAATAATGTTAACGATCAAGACTTCTAAGTTTTAAAAATGATTTGTAATCCATGTTTAAGAAATGATGATTCTTATGACCCAAAATTTGAAATGCTTAAGTAATATTATTTGTGTTGATACAAATTACCTATTGCAATATCCTTAAATTGCCCAATCTTTTGTATGAATTATTGGCAAAAAAAAATTAGGATTACTTGGATGCTTCTTCCAATAAAAATATGTTGGTGAAGACAAAAAATTTAATAAAATATTAATGCACTTAACTCACAATTATTTAAATAAGCAACTTTTTTTAACTTTGTTAAATACGAATTGTGATTACATACTAATGTAGCTAAAACTATTCTTTAATAAATTAAAAACTGGAAATTATAATATCTAAAGTTCTCACCCCCTAAGAAAGGGTATCTAAACTTTATTTATAGAAAGAAAACTCCTAACTAACAACAAGTCCATTCCCAATACAATAGGAGGATGATATTTATTATGACATGAGAAAAGGAAGGGGAGATATTGTCTAAAAGAAATAATCAAACTATTTTTGTTGTAGAGGAAATCTAGCATAACTCACCTCCCTAAATATACTCTATTCCAAGAATTAACACTAAAGCCTCATTATTTCACTTCATGACCTATAGTTAGTCGGTTGTTGATACTTTCAAGGTTAAGCTTGGTTTACTTTATCTCCAACTAGTTATTTGTGTATGTATTGAGAATTTTTGTACTCAGGGTCCCAAATATTGGTCCACAATTGAATAGACTTAGTGTTCCTAAAGTTATCTATAGGGTTGATATTAAGTTCATTGCCCCATACTTTAAAATGATTTCCTTTGGATAGAAGCATATGAAACAATAATGAATACCATTTAAAATTAACCACTGACTCATCATGTTTAATTGCACATAATTATGGATGCATTTGTTTAGCCACATAATACGGGTAATCAAATGACCTATTTTATTTATATTTTGGATATAATAGGCCAAAATAGTTAATTTCTCTATAATTTCATCATCTCCCCTATATCCAAATACTTGACACTTAGTATAATAAGTCATCCTATAGTATTTGTGAAACAATTGATCACTGTAGGGTTAAACTTTTGTGAACTTGTTCAGATCACTATTATCCCTAGGCCAATGAAATGGAAGTCATAACCTCTTATACATTCCTTCACATTTCATATATTCTTTCTTGAGGGAAGATAGGTTAATATTCACATTGTAATTAGTATCATCCTCTATACCAAATATATTACAAATTATATCCTTATTGACACTTAGAAGAGATCCATGTGGAAATTTGATTTTCTTGGTCTTAGTGGTATAACATCTAGTTGAAGTCCTAATCAATTCTACATTGATGAAAAAATTTGATACTACCAACTTTTCTAACCCCAACTTCCTAAGGTTAGACTCTGGTCAAGGGCTCTCTAATTTTGTATATAAATATCACAAAATATTGTGCCTTCTCACTCCCATGTGGACTTCACTAGTCTCTATCTACTTGTCATTGAATTTCAAGAAATTTGGAGTCATTTTTTACCTCTTTAAGGAGATGGGGCATTGGGTAATTAAGTCTTCAGAGAGGTGCATCTATTTTTTCTTCTTGGTTATTATAAATTCTGGGGTAAGGTTTCTAGAAGAAGATGAAGCCATAGAAATATTCTTTTACAAGAGAAACCTAGTTCTAATAATTCAATTACACTACAAAGAATTCACACTTCTTTAATAAATTCACAAAGAAGGCAAGGTGCTAAACCAAGAGTTAACTCACTATTTATCAATTTGTTGGGTTAGACCTATGTGTTGGATGCTAAAAATGGCTACATGATATTGCACAATTATTTCTCTATTCTATAATTCTTCTTGGCTTTATAAAATGAAGATAAAACACCTCCCAGGTAGGCTCTCAAGCATGATTAGTGTGCCATCAAATCAACATGCGTAAGTAATTAAAGTTAGTATAGACAAAAACTCTAGTTTAATTCCTAGTCATCAATACAAATAAATCAAAGGTACTCAGAAAGATTTGAAATACTTCCACCGAGATCAATAATTTTTTTTCACTTGTTTCTTTTATTGTCATATCGCTAGTGATTGAACTAAAACAAATACCTTTCATCTCAGCTAACTAGTTGTCCACCTTTCATCTGGATTTTTGTCCATGTTGTCACTCGATGACACAGAAAAGGAGAAATGAACTCCCACCACACCACCACTTACCACATCACAAAAAACTCCTAAGCACAAAGAAATCTCTTGGTAATGTGTAGAAACCAAAGGAAGATCTCAACGCACCACCACTTTCCAACTCAGATGACACGATGCAAGTCGGTAACTTGGGGAGACATGAGAAAAATTACACCTCTTAACCAACAAATTATGCACATGCATTTATAAATGGGTTTATTTGACATGTAGGGGGGAAACACTTAGGTGCAAGGACTTATGAAATACATGGCTGCAAAATATAACAAATAAAATTATTGACCATAATAGGGGTTACCGGTGGATAATGTAGACTTTAACAAAGGGGTTCGATCAACAAATGAACGTTAACCCTTGAAACATAACATTTCAAGAGCTTCAACTGACTAAACAAGTCAACACAAGAATAGAAGATAGATTATATTAGAATTGGCTCTATTCTAAACACGTTGATGAATTCAACTGAGAGGTGGGGATTAACTATGTTTTTATATTCAAGGGAAGAAAATGACTTGGTTTTAATAAGTTTTTTGTTATTGAAAGCTTGAATAGTAAGGACCAGTTCCACATATCCATGGTAAAAAAGTCAAATATTAAATTAACCCAACATTAATTGTGCATAGTCTTCTAAATGTTAGTGCCTTACAAAAACATTCAACTGAATCTAACCATAAATCATTCTTATACAGAATCGTTTCTATTTCTTCAAACTGTTGTAACTTATAAACATAAATTTAATTTGTTAACTAATTTTATACCTTGTACTAATGAACTGTAACAATGAAATAATATACCCTATAATAATCATACATAATCCCCATATTCATGTAAGTGATTCGAAATTTTTTTAAATCTCCACTTTAGAGATCTCAATAATAACTCACAAAATTATTAACACGGAGCAATAGAGGAATCATAAATCCTTAATTCAATCTATAAATGATATTTTCGATTAATTTCTTTATAAGAAGTATTCATACATGGTATTTTATTTAATACAAGACTGTAGAAGTATTCATACATTTCATGTTATTCATATTCAATAAGATCATTTTGTTTTTGCTTGGTAATAATGATTATTTTTATTAATAATCTATAAATGTACATAAAAAATTCATGGTAGACATTAAAGTTACTTCTAACCACCACCAAAAAGAAGTTTCTACACCTTGATGAATTCTACCCCAAACCATCCAAAAGATCCATTTACAATAGTTCATCAACTATCAAAATTGCTCACTTCAAAAATAACATCCCTACTATCACTATGATACTCCTAAGAGTTGATTTTGTTGTCATTAGTTATAAGGAAGTTACACTGTATGTCAAAATCATTTGATCATGAAGAAAAGACAAGTCGATAAGGTAGAGAAAGTTATTTGGTAAAGGAAACAAAAGATGGGGAATTTTGATAAAGAAGAAGCAAGCATAGGCATCGATCAAGGTAGAACTGAGCGCCGAGAACCAAGTTATACCAAGTACCTAACTAAGAAGAGAAGATAGTTACCAATTTAATAAAAACATGTTACCAAGAAGAACATGTGGACATCAGAATAATTCTAAGTACATTGAACCTCAACACCAAAAAAAATGGTTTACTAATCTCGAGGAGATTGTATAAAAGAACATTGGAGATTACAACATGATGATTACACATGATTACAAGGTGAGATTAGCCAATAAGAATTAAGGATGGAATATCTATTGGAGGAATACCCAATGCTAGCACCACTTGATGAGAAGATTCTAGAACTCCTAGCACCGCTTCAAAATTGTATATAAGAAGATCAGTATGTATGCACGAAGAGAAATTAGAGATTGCATGTATGAAGAAGATTACTGAGAAGGTGATGAGCAGTGAAGCCACCAAGTAATAGAGAAGTGAAGAATAGATAAATTTTGAGAGCTACCGAGTACTGAATTGATAGTGTGAAGGATACATAGTATGAGGTAATGAGTTAGTGAGAACCTAGAGTCTTAATAGCATATGTTGATGCAAGTTTGACAAACATTTTATTGTTACTAATTAAAGAGTAATCAGATTTTGTAAAGTCTCTTAACTGAGAAAATCCTAGCAGATATTAATTGTAAATCCTTTAACCAGGTACAATTCTTAGATTATAATTGTAAATTTTCTTGACATAGTAGATTTGGTAGTCTTTAGACTCTTAACCGTGTTAATACTCTTAACAGGGTAAGCTATCAAAAGTAGCTAAGCATTGTAGCTCTAATTGAGAAAATGTTATTCTGAATTAGTGAATTCTTGTGGGTGTCATCTCCACCATAGTTTCTATCCTCTAACAAGGATTTTTGCGATACCAAATGTTTTTGTTATGTGTTTATTATTACATGTTTTATATATTGTGATGCATGCAAATGTTAAGGAGTCAATACATGATTGTGAAGAAATAAGTTTAAAAGTGTTTTACAGTACTGATTCACCCCTCCCCTCTTAGTACTTACGTTTCCATACCTAATCCAACAATTGGTATCAGAGCTTAGTCTCTTATTAAGGATTTTAGTCACTTGAGAGGAAAGAATGGAAAGCTACAAGTACAAAAGGATAATTGACAATATGGAAATGGAACTAAAGCTGGCCAATGAGAAAATTGAAGAATTGAGAAAAAAATTGAAACAATCAATCAATAAAAGGAAAGAACTAGCACATCAATTGAAAGATACTCAAGATCAAGTAGAGGAACTTGAAGAACTATTAGAGGGAAGCATATTTGATCGATTTGATGCTATCATACCAAAAATGTCTAAAAAGAATGAGAACCTTGTTGATCAGGTGAAAACTCTGAAGAGAGAAAAAGAATCACAATCAGTAAGGATGTGTGAAATCATGGAACAAAAATGAAAAGCTAAGGATGACAAAAGAACTTATGAAGAAGAGAGAAGAAAAATGAATACAAGACTAGATGAGAAAGACAGGGAAATAATAAGGTTGACACAAACTCATTTCCTACTATCAGTGAAGTTACATGGAAAGAAGATAAACCCATTGTTTATCAAATTAGTGAATTTATTCAAGGCATGGGTGATAATTTTAATGTGACCATGGATGATTACTTTATAAATTTTCAATCTAGAATGCACAAGAGGTACAAAATTCCACCTTAGTTAGTGGAGGAATATAAGGATGAACTTTGTTTTGAAGTTGATACTGATGTTTGTATCATAAGGGTTATGGAACCTAGAACCAATTGGTTACCACCAATGGGCTATGAGATGAACATAGATGTAGCCACTATTCACATTAAAAGATTATTGGAGAAATTGGTTGATAGAAGTTCAACTCGGTATGGAGCTTATGAAGAAGTTAAGGAGAAAATAAGAGCAGGTATATTGATATTGAAAGCAATCAGGAATACAAGTAAAATAATAAGTGATATATCTAAGAGTTTAGGCATTCTTGATGTTGAATATGAAGAAGTTATTGAGTCGTTAGAGATAAAGGGGAAGAAAATTAAATTTAAGAAGGAAACCCCTAGTACAGGTGGTGTAAGACCATCTATAAAGTCTACCTCTACATAAAGAGGAAATAAGAAAGCAATAGAAGAGCCTATGAAAAAAAAACCTATATAATAGACAATAAGGCTACTAGAAGGCCAAGAAGAAAATTAAAGTTGTTAAAAGAGAGTGATACTGAGTCAGATGACTTATCAAAATTTAAGGTTGCACTGAGTAAAAAGATAAAAAAGTCTTGATGAGTTGATCAAGACACTTGAAATATATGGTGGACTTAAAGCCATGAAATAGTTAAAGTATGACACAAGGACTGATGAAGAGAAGGATAAAATTGAAAAGACAATCATTACCACACTACATAAGTTTACAATGATACTAGTTGAAGTGGCACAATATCTCGAAGGAGAGTTATATCAGAAAATAGATGCTAGATGGAAATATACACTTGTTGCAGAGAAAGAAATAAGAGAAAGGTCACTTGAAATCACTATACCAGGCCTAACAAAAAGAGGAATAAAAGATACACTAAAAGAATATTCAGCAAGATTTCGATTAAAGGGCAGAGCTTTGAGTATTATGGTTGGTCAACTAGAAGAAGTAAAAAGAGACACCGATGATATTTGGAGAAAGATTTATTCTTTCGATCAGCCAAAAATTAAAGGAGTTAAAATACAAGAGGGTACATCCAAACAATTTGGATTAATAACAAATCAAGAAGTAATAATAGAAGATATTATCAAACAAGATTTGTATGACACAATGAAAGATGATGAAAATGTCATGACAACCAAGGCCATTGAGATAGAAGCTATGGATATAGATGATTCTTCCATAGAAATATTGTTGACAAAAGATCCTATAATTTTTTAAATATTGAATTTTATAGAGATAGAGGTGACAGGTGATGCACCTATTGAAGCTGAGACTCCTACAAAGCTAGCTAAAGATATTGATAATAAGGAGACTAAGAATACTATAGAGACCAAATCCTCTCAAGGTCATAATGAAGAGTCAATGACCCCTACCAAGACCACTGGAAAATAGTAGGAACAAGAAAAAGAGAAGAAAAAGATATAAGAGAAGAAAGAGGAAACACAAGTAAAGAAAGAAGAGGAACAAAATAAGAAGGAAGACACAAAACAAGAAGAACAGAAGAAAGAAAAGATAAAACTAAGAGACATCTACTCAAATAGATGCAAAGAAGACATCTAGTTCAAAGGGGAAGTCAAAGAAGAGGAAATCAGAAAAATAGATTGATATAAATGAATTGATTGTTATACCAAAGGTTGATTACACAACCATGAGCCCTAAGGAACTCTCTAAGTTTGGTGATTTATTGAAAAGGAAATATTATCAAGACAAGCTTATAGCTAAGAAGCAGAAAATAGATATTTTGGAGCAGATTAAAAGTATTTTGAATGAGATTGTCCCTGAGGCAACAATAAATGAGAAAGTAGATATATACATTCAGTTGAGATAAATTTTTAGTCAGATTAATCAGCCAAGTACTGACACTACAAAATTTATGTTGAAAGTTCACAAGAAAGACATAGAGACAAAGGTGATTGAAGAAGTTCTTCAATCAGTTGCATTAGACAAGGTAACTCTTTTAGAGTTAATCAATAAATTGGAACAAGAATTGTGATCCATTCTTTCATTATTTCAAAAGATTTGTGTAATATCTAATTTTACAAAGGAGATTAGAGAAAAGATGGTAATGTGGAAAAAGAGCTTTTCAACCTATTATCTAAGATTTCCACTGAGCTTAAGACAATAACATATTATTATGAGAGGCTAAAGCACTTTATGGGAGTGCAATTTGAATTGAGAAATGAGGAGAACCAAATCGGGATGGATTTATTAGAACTCGAAATAGTTTTGCTACCGAACATAGAATCACTGCAGAAGAAAATTCAAAAGGCTAAAGACTTGGTTAGCACACCAAATGTCAGTGCTATAGACAATATGGTAAGTCTTACAACAGATATCAATGAGTAGATAATAGTGTTGCAAACACTAAAGAATACCTAGAAGGCATCACTCAAGCATGCATAGGAGAAAAACAAAAGCATTTTTTATAAGATCCCCACACCGGATAAGCAATAAGTATTTTAGCATTTTTGTTAAAAAAGGAGGAATATACTTAAGATTTTGCAAAAGGGGGAATAGATGTATAAGGGAGAATACACATAAGTTTTGGAATATAGTTGAATGTCTAAGTATGTATAGAAATGAGAAATGTGTATAAGAATATATGATACAGAAGGTTATGGATATATACTAGATTATTACTTTAGGGGGAGTAATAAGTTTCACCGAGGAAGAAGAAATGGACAAAGGACAAAATTTTGAATTTTGATTAATGAATTTGAAGTTTTTCAAGGTTTTTAGAAAACATACCAAACTAATGCCAAAGGGGGAGATTGATACTCCTAAGAGTTGATTTTGTTGTTATTAGTTATAAGGAAGTTATATTGTATGTTAGTGTCATTCGGTAATGAAGAAAAGACAAGTTGGTAAGGAAGAAAAAGTCATTCGGTAAAGAAATTAGAAGACAAGAAATTTTCATAAAGAAGAAGTAAGCATAGGCAGTGAGAAAGGCAGAATCGAGCACCGAGAACCAAGTTATACCTAACTGAGAAGAGAATATAGTTACCAAGTTAAGGAAAACATGTTACCGAGTAGAAAAGCCTGAGATCGGAAGAATTCTAAGTACATTGAACCTAGACACCAAATAGAAAATGGTTTACTAATCTCGAGGAGATCCTAAGACAAAACATTGGAGATTGCAACATGATGATTTTAAATGATTACAAGGTGATATTAGCCAATAATAATTAAGGATGGAATATGCATTGGAGGAGTACCCAATGCTAGCACCACATGATGAGAAGATTCTAGAACTCCTAACACTGCTTCAAAATTATATATAAGAAGATCAAAATAAGAAGATCAACATGCATGCACCAAGAGAAATTGGAGATTACATGTATGAATCAGATTAGTGAGAAGGTGATGATCAGTGAAGTCACCAAGTAACATAGTAGTGAAGAATAGATAAAGTTTGAGAGTTGTCGAGTACTGAATTGATAGTGTAAAGGATACACAGTATGAGGTAATGAGTTAATGAGCACATAGAGTCTGAATAACATATGTTGATCCAAGTTTGACAAACATTTTATTATTACTGATTAAAGAGTAATCATATTTTTTAAAGTCTCTTAATTGAGCATATTCGAGCAGATCTTATTGTAAATCCTTCAACTAGGCACAATTCTTAGATTAGAATTGTGAAATCTCTTAACAGAGTAGACTTAGTCATCTTTAGACTCTTAATCGGTTTAATAATCTTAATAGGGTAAGTTATTAGAAATAGCTAAACATTGTAGCTCTAAATGAGAAAAATTTTATTCTGCAGTAGTGAAGTCTTGTGGGTGTCATCCCCACCGTAGTTTTTATCCTTTGTCCTGCCCATAAATTTACATGCAAAAACACACCAACTTTTTTTTTTGAAAGGAATATGAGTTCATGTTTAAGGTTCACTATTGACTAAGATTGAAGGGTTGTCATTAACGATCACCCCAAGCAAAATGAAGTGCCCAACATGTTCTAGGGTTAACTAGTCGGACATAGTTTCATTCCAATGAACTATTCTTAAATAATGGGTTAATAACTCTAGCTCTATTGGCCAACTAAGAGTTGCATACTAAAGTTCATGAAATGGTATAAATGTACGGGTCTAGGTTTGCCTTCAATCTCAGGTGATGTTTACTAGGTCAAGAAAATAATTCCCAAAGACACAATTACGTTTTCAAGGTATACTACCTCAATAAGTATACTAGGTACTGTATACACCTAAAAATGGTCATCTAGACTATTAGCCCCTTTTGCTAAATCACTAATTGCTTATTCTTGATCAAATCCTAGTTCTATCATTTATTCAATTATTTTCTATGGGCTAACCATCTTATCCTAAGTCTTTATTTATTAAAAGGAATATTTCCTCCCCTTTTAATAAATAAAAAGCCCCCACTTTTCCTCTTATCCTAAGTTGCACAAATAAAGCATTATTCTTATTTTATAAAAAGGGAAAAAGCACTTTTTGTCTCATATGGACACAAAAGTCAACTCTTATTTTCCTATTGGAGGATACTTGTGCACATGGATTGCTCCTTTTTTAAGCTCCACCGTTGATTAAATCTTTTGCCTCTTAATCTCCATGGTCCATTCCTTCTCATTTCCTTTAAAAGGAGAGCTCTCTTCTTCATTCTAGATCCCCAACTTTTTATGCTAACTTTATGCTGCAGGTTTTCTAGGTCACTTTGGAGCTTTTGGAGATTTGGAGCATTCTTAGCATCTACATCTCATTCTTGCATTCTACATCTCATTCTTGCATTCTTAGCTTAGCTTCATATTTATGCTTTCTTAGATTAGCTTCATTTCTATGCTCTAGATTAGCTCACATAGATTAATTAGCTTGGGTTGTAACACTTGCATATTTCCTTTCATAGCTTAGCTTGCATTTCTATTTCTAGCATAGCATTGCATTGTATTTTCATTCTTGATTCTTGAGGATATTGGCATTCTTGCCCTTGTCTTCCTTGAATCTCCCATTGCATGGTTTACTAGCAAGGTTATAGGCTAAATAGCTCTAGCTGAGAGCATTCTTAAAAGCCCTTGCACTCCATGCCTAGGGAGCTATGGATCGATTTGTGAGGGCTCATTCTTGAGTTTCCTTGCATGTAATGATCCATAGAAGTGTGACACAATTATAGCACACAGGTACATAAGCGTTATCTGATCACTTACATTAATTAATAATCCTTTTAATAAATTTCACTCTTAACCATTAATTGGTTAGCATATTACTTTTATAATTAACCATATTGAAGGATTAAATTAAGCTAATCTTATAATAACAAAATTAATTAATAAATCTATTAATTAATCAATAAATATCAAATATTAATTAATAACATACTAAAAGATTCATGTATTATTTAATTAATAATCATAAATTATTAATTAATAATACATATATATTAATAATTAAAATGAACTTGAGTAATAATTTTTAAAGCATTAATTTAATATATAAATTAATTAATAAATTTAATATAAAAATATTAATTAATAAATAATTATATTATATTAATTAAATAATACATATATTAATTAATTAATAATTATAATATATTAATTAATTAATAATCATAATATATAAATTAATTAATATATATATTAATTAGTTAATAATTATAATGTATTAATTAACAAAATTTATTAATAAATAAAAAAATTAAAATTAAAATTAAATAAAAAAATCACCGTAAGTTTTTTTTAAGTCCCCCAAGGGACTTGGCGCGGGGCCCACACTTGCCGCTGAGGTAGCGGTACCCTGCTTCCACAGGGCTTGTTGCTCACGGCAGTGCCTGTCGTAGCAGGCCTGCTATCATGGGCAGTAGTACCTGCTGCAACAGTGGGGATGGGGTGTGGGGCCCACGCCCCCCTCCCCCCCCCCCCCCACTTTTAATTTTTAATTTTTTTAAAAATAATTTTTTTCTCACATATATTTTTTTTAAAATAAATTTTGTTTTCTTAAAAAAAAAAAAAAAGCCCACAAACGTGGGTATTATATAAAGTAATCTTGATACATATTTTTTTAAAATATTTTATTTTTTAAAAGGTCTAGTCTAGAACCTTTTTGGGGGGGTCCCAGGTGGGTCCCACCCAATGACTATGACTCCCCTAGTTGTAGATAAAATAGATTGTTTATGTTTGTTTGAATACAAGTGGATGCAGGAAAATGATATAATAATGACTGTGGTAAGGGAAAATGTATGGGAATTTTTCCCATACATTTTCCAGAGACCTGTAGATGTCCATTTTCACTTTTCTCTTTTTTTTTTTTTTAACTTGTTTGTTTCCTTTCTTCACTCTTTATTTTCTTTACACCTAATTTATAGTTTTGTTGTCTCATTGTACAAAAGGTGATAGGGCTTTGGTTTATTTATAGATTGATTTTCTAAAACTCTAACTTCTATAGAAATGACAAATTGATCAAATGTAAACAATTTACATTCTAAGTTGTCTATTTTTTTTTTGTACACTATTTCTCTACCAAGATACTAATTTTCAAGATATCAAGTAAATCTGCAATGATAATGAAAGAGAGCCTTTTTTTTTATACAATTCTTTTCATAACTTTAAACAATTTCTTACAAATAAATTCAATACAATGCATCTATAAAGGAATGAAATCTCAATTTCTCTTCATTTTTTTTAAATATGAATGCCATTATAATTATCATTGAGAGAATACTCTACATCTTACAAGACTAAGCCAACAAGATCTTTACATTTGAATGAAAGGAACACATTTCTCATTACACCATTGAGTCCATAATACAATAACAAATTCATTACTTTCCTACAACTTGATATGGAAAGAAAAACAAAAGTTCACTACATTACCAACATGAGAAGATTCTCATTTCAAGTTCCAACAACACAACATTGAACAAGATGAACTATTACAAGGAGAGATAAGTTCTCCCTTCAAGACTCAAAAAGAATTTAATACAAAGTTACAAATATACAAGTTTTGGAGTGGTATCAAGATTTCAATCCACACAATGCTATTGCTTCAATATGACATCAAAGAAGTCCTCTCCAAGAGCCTTTTTCCACATGAACATAGCCTCAATAATCCTACAAATAAAATTATGGAAAGACAATGGGAAGCTCACCTCCCATCCTAGGCTTATAAGAAGCCACCCCCGAGCTTGGGGAACCATTGCATAGACAAGGTTACATACAGCAACCCAAAACACAATAACACATTTAGCACATTTAACTCCCATCCAAGGCTAAAACAAAGAGTCTCCAAATGACTCAAAAATTTGGGGTGAAGATGGAACTAAATCCCAAGGGGAGAAAACACATTTCATAAAATAAAAGACAAGCCTACACTTGGCTTTCTCATCACACAGCTTGCCACAAAATCTCAACCCAACAAAACTCCTTATGACCCCCAAGGCTTCAAGCCATACAATCCCTTATGTCCCCCAAAATACAAAAAGAAATGGCTACATGGAGCCCATACATCCATGTTTCTTCCTTCTCCATACCAAGGAGAGACTCTACACCCATGGCTGTCCCAATTAATCCCTTCACCCCCAAGGCTACTCTTCCATCCCAAGGGTGAGTATGGCCTTGAGAAAACTCCCTTAACAAAACAATACAACATCGCAAGAAATTTTCAAGAGCTCAAACTTCACATTTACAATACAAGAAAACATGCACTACAACAAGCTCACGATTTCACATAAACAACTACTCACACACAAAAACAAGAATCACAAATTATAAGCACATAATAACACAATAACTATTTTCTTCATGCAAGAATGACAATATTCTTGAGAACTCTTTCCACATGAAAACATCACAAGTATAATGAAGAATGCCACCAACCTAGATCCAAGCTTATGGAAGAAAGTTGATGAAGAGCCTCCTCTTTTCCTAAGTCTTCCTTCTCCAAACTAGAAAAGTCTCCCAATCTAGAGAGTGGGTGTCCAATCCCCAAGTGGACATGTCATGGCCACAAGTACACACACAAGTGTCAAGTGACACAAACAAAAATGACACATCACAAGCCATGTGGCATATCCACTTGGGCATACTCAACATAAATACATTAAAAATTACATAAAAATTAAATACATTCAAGCACATTACTTTCATGAATTAAATACGATACAACAAGGTTTTTTCCTCTCACTAGAAGCAACCTTGGCTCGAATTGATTTACACAAAAGTCTATGCTCTGGTTCCCCAAATTTACCATGGTCTAATTCCCTGCACACTAAAGTCCAACATCATTAGTCCAAGGAATACATGTAATTCATAACATTAATGATCAAGATAATTAATCTAAAATATCATAATTCACATGGCATAATCATTCATCTATAACATACATACAACACATCATGAAATATTTAATTCATCACTAAATTAAGCTTGTAGCATAATCATTGCATATATAATTCAATTGCAATTAAATGTCATCATGACACTCATAAACTTCGCCTAAGTAATAAACTTTCAATTCATAATAGAAATCTCATCGTATCATAATCGAATCAAATCTCCATTTCCTAGTTACTTACGTAAGCATATAAAATCCATCACTTCATCACAACATTCATAACTCAAAATAGCCATAAATTAGAATTCATATTTATATCATAAAATAGTCATCAATAATTCATCACCTAACATTTAACCCTAAATGAAATACACATCTCAACCTAATTCATTTCTTGATTTTCATCTTCCTAACAACTCATATTGACATAAATTCCCTAATTGCACATCTCAGTATTTCATCTAAATCAATCATCATAATGTCAGCCATAATGTATCATAAAGTCAACATTGTGAGTATAGAAAGCATCATAAAATGTAATGTATTCTCATCAAATTTAATCAAATCCTTGTCAAAAGGGTAGAATCTACTAAACTAATTAAAATATTAATCCAATTACTAGGTCTACCATAATGATAATGGAAAAGCTATGATAGGTCTAGGGTGAGGCCTCACATCCTCCCCCCTAGGCATGAACTTCCTCCTAGAATTTACGCCACTTAGGATTAAAGTTCTAGGGTTGACATCTAGCTTAGCCCATTGGATAAATTTTGAATCACTGATCTCATGCAATGAGGAATTCTAATGTTGTTACATGTTAAGGATATGTTTTACCTTATTTTAATCAATTCTAACATTTAAAAGTATAAACATTGTACGATTGAACTGATTATCCAACATTACAATCTAATATTATTTTACATAGTTACCATATCTTCTTCTCGCAACAAGATCACGTAAGGTAATTCCATTCAACACACCAATGTTGGATCTGAGGTCACAAGGGGATGCACTAAAACAAGGGACATCTTCCTTACAACATATCCCAAATGTATGCTAACATCACTCTAGATGTTGGTCCCTATGAATTTCAATATCTGGAGTATAGATCCAATAATATGTTAAAGGTATCATTTGTCACTCTACAAATCCTTAGTTTGTACCAACTTTATATTATATTTGTTGATATTAATATAATATCTATAAAAGTAGATCATAAAGTAATCTTACAAGGACTATACATATCACAATCCATAAAATAGTCTTACCAAGGCTACTAGCATGGTCATAGATAGCGCTAATGACAAGGGTGAACATAGTGTGATGGGAGACTTCTTTATAGTTTCTCCCTATTTATATTCATAAAATATGATGGATTCCCCCAATAAATATTCTCCCTCATACAACCTACCACAAAAGGACTTGCAAACAATTGCAACCATAAGAGCCTTATCAAATAATCGTAAAATCCATAATTTAAAAATTGAAAAGAACGTTCCATCAAAGTGAGATTCAAAAAGTGGCCACATTGGTAAAACTTTGTCAAAAAATAAGTAAAGAAAAGTCCTTGAGGCAAATAATGACATTTAAAATAAAGTTTGGCTAAGCAGCCCAACACATAAATTAATTCACTTTTACATTGTTGGCAATCACAAAAAAAAATCAACTTGTGAAACAAAGAAAAATAAATTTAGCAATCCATATTCTACCACAATCTTTACATGAACCATGTCACCTATTGAGGTCACTAAGAGGGAGACGAGGAAATCACAACATACCTTTATAATGACAATATTGAAAATATACCAATTATGTCTTGACAAGGATAAAGTATTAATGGTTTTCCAAGAAAACATTTATTTGGGAAGAGAGGTAGACACACAAAAATTTAGAAGACAACTGCATATTTACTAATAATACTCCTACTTACTCTATAAGTTCTTTCACTACGTAAAATCATATAATCATGGTATTCACATCACAACATCCTCCTCTCCTAGAAAGAGAAGTGCCCACTACAAATGTGGTTCACTTATGCCTCACTCTCAACAACATGAAATACATCATCGTACTGACACAACATTTAAATGGCCCACTCACTTAGGCCAAAAGGGCATAAAACAAATCTATTACAACATCTATAAGGCTATAAATTTTAGGAATATAGGAATGACCAAAGATACGGTTACCAACACAACAACTCCATGGGTACCTCAACTAATATAATTAATTCATAGGAATATTTTTTAGCATCACAACCCTCAAGAAACTTCTCAAGTGGCTCTATTTGGTGAGTTGGCACTTGATGCCCACCACTACGTTCCTAGCTAAGTGAACTAGTCACTCACTCAGGGTACTTCACATATAACTTCACTCATCACAAAAGGCATTCCGTTAGTTAATTTATATTACTATACATATGTTTCATTATGTTTCCATACTACTCTCAATATTACCATTTAATATCCACTTTACACAACATTCCCAAGCATAGTTACATTGAACCATGAGGAGGGTTGCCTACCAATTTGTACATGGTGTAAAGACATATAGTATGTTATACTTTAAGAGTCTGGTGACTATCCATAAGGATTTAACGAATTACTCTCACAATCATGTCTTATGTTTGTTTAGGTCAAGCTCTCCATCTTATTGGACTCGATTAGGCATGTCCATCCAAAGGTTTTATATTCTCATTCATCATCCATATAACATGCCTTAGAAGAAAATTCTACTTTATAGCTGGTGATTTACTTTTGAGCTAACTCTACAATGCACAAGGGACTACCCAAAAGTACAATCCCTAAATTATATTATTCTATCTATAAACACATTAACAAGGTTCCAATTTACTTATGCACTAATAATTACAACCTCATAGAATAGTCAAGTTATTTATGCTAGATTAAATGTATATTATCTCCATCGGCTTCATTTTAGTTTCCTAAAATTGTCATTGATTGTCCAAAGTTTCATTACAATTCATATAAATTATCACAAAACACTGACAAGGAGGTTATTGATTCATATCTGTCATCTACCTCCTGGTAATTTGTAATTGCCTTACAATAAATTAGGACACAAAATAATTTTAGGTTACCTTTCTACCCTGACCCTTGTATCATCTTGGAAGTGTATCTTGATAAGGGTCTCCATATTCATTTACCAAGTAACTCTATTGACACATGTATTGTCTTCATTTTTACTATCATATTATAGTCATTACACAATTAGATCGATTGGTAATTTGATACTAAATTCTTAAGAACTCCCCTTAAGTTTTTTTATTCATGAAATCTGAAGGAATTTCTAGGTAGTTGAATCTTCCATTACTTATCTATATTAGTCTTCGATTTAATATTTCCAAGGTGGGGTCGTCATGTGTTTATCAATCTTTTGGCCAAGTTACTCTTTACATTTTTACTCCTAGGGTACTCTTTTGTGTATTAACATGTGCTCGATAAAGTATCTCTTATTTATGTTGAAGAGAACATATCAAAAAATTTATGCATCCCGGACTCTTAATAAAGTTATAAATGTTTCCACACAAGTATTTTAAGTTGCTAGCACTACCATAACAACATTTCCATCATAAATAATAAGGTTTTAAATTATGAACAAGATAAGGGTAGGTGGTTCCAATGTTGAGCTTTTTCATAACCTCTGATTTATTTTCCATTCAAGAATTATGTGAATCCTACCACAACAATTGCTTTCCTTGATACATGTTGAGTGAATAACCATGTCTTAGTCTCACTTAATAATGTGGTCAAAATAATTTTAATTCATGTTTCCATTAACACTGAACATAATCTGTCCATAACCCTCTTAAGTTGTTTATCTAGGTACGCTCATTAACTCTTATGGAAAAACATGTTTTCAATTTACATTGACCCGTTATCTTGAGTTACTAATATATTTTCATGTTCCTAGGCTATCTCCTATAGAGAAACAATTAAGCTGAATTATGGAATCAAATTAACCCAAAAAGTGATCCATCCTATACGAAATTGGAGTTATAATAATTTGATGGATCCCAAGGGTCTCAAGAATCCCCTTGATAATGTAATGAAGGGCCATCATACTGTTTATTAGAAATAAACTAATAAAACTATTAAAATTTATCAAAAATCTGTGTATAATTGGGTCTACTAGGAGAAGGCATAACTTTCTAGTCCTAGCTCCAAATTGCAAACTATTTGATGCGTAAGGGGAGGCATCCTAACAATTTCAAAAGGGTAAATTTAGATAAGAAACGTAATGGGTTTAGGTTCCAATGTTGAAACTTAGGCTCTTATACCAGGTGTCATGCCCATATATTTACATGCAAAAACACACCAACTTTTTTTTTTGAAAGGAATATGAGTTCATGTTTAAGGTTCATTGTTGACTAAGATTGAAGAGCTATTGTTAATGATCAGCCCAAACAAAATGAAGTGCCCAACAGGTTCTAGGGTTAACTAGCTGGACGTAGTTTCATTCCAATGAACTATTCTTAAATAATGGGTTAATAACTCTAGTTCTATTGGCCAACTGAGAGTTGCATACTAAAGTTCATGAAAGGGTATAAATGTATGGGTCTAGATTTGCCTTCAATCTCAGGTGATGTTTACTAGGTCAAGAAAATAATTCCCAAAGACACAATTACATTTTTAAGGTATACTAACTCAATAAGTATACTAGGTACATAAGCTTTATCTGATCACTTACATTAATTAATAATCTTTTTAATAAATTTCGCTCTTAACCATTAATTGATTAGCATATTACTTTTATAATTAACCATATTGAAGGATTAAATTAAGCTAATCTTATAATAACAAAATTAATTAATAAATCTATTAATTAATCAACGAATATCAAATATTAATTAATAACATACTAAAAGATTCATGTATTATTTAATTAATAATCATAAATTATTAATTAATAATACATATATATTAATAATTAAAATGAACTTGAGTAATAATTTTTAAAGCATTAATTTAATATAAAAATATTAATTAATTAATAATTATAATATACTAATTAAATAATACATATATTAATTAATTAATAATTATAATATATTAATTAATTAATATATATATATATATATATATATATTAATTAATTAATATATATATATATTAATTAATTAATATATATATATATTAATTAATTAATATATATATATATTAATTATTATTATTATTATTTTTGGTAAAAGGCCAAGGCCAAAGTTTTATTCATTGTTGAAACAAATATACATAAGCCCTACTCAGTGCAGGTGCTGGTAGGGAAGAGCGGGGTTGAGAAACCCTCCATCCTCGCCTAGGACCATAGTCTGGAAATTTATACATGGCTATTATAGGAGGGCATTCCCATCCTGTACATAACGCACCCAAAGAGCTATTACATTTTACATAATCAGCTTAGCTGAAAGCAAGTTTCGGTCAAAATGCCTCAGTCAGACTATTGCATTGGAATGCCATCCTTCCTTGGTCCATTCTTTGATTCTCTGTTATCCTTATTTAAAGAAATCCACACTGCACTAAAGGGTAGCTCCTTTGAATGCCATTTGGCCCTTCATTCCTGAAACTGCTCCACTTTTGACTAAGATCTTTGTTAGAAAATCACAATTTACATTATGTCTTTAAAAACTATCAACATGCCTGTGGAAGATTAAGACCATACCTACATACTAATATGACTATCCTGTAGGCTAATCATCTAGGAACCCAACGAGTGAAAGGAAAGAAAGCAGTTTTCCCCTGGTAATCGTTTACCTGAAGTTGATTTCTAACCATCAATCTATCAACTTCAAGATAACTGATTGCCATGGGAATGCTTTCTAAAGATATCAAAACAAAATACTGTTCCCAGTAGAAACTATATACGAGATCATCCATAATCAAACTTTCTAAATTAAATTAATAATCCAGTGGTTCAACTATTTCAAAATAAAACTACCTTTGAAACTAGATTTCATTCTTCCTTCTTTCCAGGCATGATACTATTAAAAAGGAAATAGTTGTTGGACTCCTTTGAAAATGGATATCAACTTACTTTACATGTTACCCATGTGTGAAGATACCCTGTTATATTTCACTTACTGCATCCTAATTTGCTAACTAATTCTTATATCTATGATGATGATTAAAAGGATGACAAGAAGGAAATTAAAAAGGAAATACTACTCTAACATGACTACAATATGAATTTCTTTTGAAAACTTATAACTCCTTTATGATAAATTAGGAGATACCAAAGATTATGTGGGTGATCCTTTCTATAACCATAAGCCTGGCTTATGAATCTAAACAAATTTATGGATAGAAAGCTTAAAATATTTTACTCTAGGATAACCAACTGAAAATACAATATTAAAAATAAAGCTTTGAACCTAGCATACTTACCTCAGGGGTAAGGAAGACAAAACAAATACTTACCTGGAAACCATGTAAGTCTTATATGGCACCATATGAAAAGCTTAAGGAGACCAGGATTCATCTGGTAATCATATTTTTGGAATCGATGCATTAACAACATATATCGATTTCAGAATTAGCGATTGCCAAGGAAATACCGCCTGAAGCTAAAACTACCCTAAAAAATATACTGATGAAGGGTTGTCTTGGAAGTCTTTCAAGACTATGGAGGCTGTAAATATTCCTGGACCTTTGTGAAGGACATCAAGAGCTCATAAAAGTATCTGTGGTTGCTAATAAGGTTATGAACCTATAATTTGTCTACCTTAACACAAACCTAAAAAATACTAAAAACGGGCAAGCACCAAATTTAGAGGAAGAGTAAGGGAAAAAACATTGATACTTAAAAACCTATGTCTGAGCAGTAGACAACATAATATTTCTAGAATTTCATGAAAGGTTCATGTAACTATACAATCTGATCCTTGTTATTCTATAAAAGCTTGAAAATTGTGTTTTTAATGAAACGAAAAAAAATATGGCTATGGAATTGATAATACAAAACTTGATAAGGCTAAACTAAATGAATAATAAGCTCTTATTTAAGAAGAAGGAGAGCATTAGATAGCAGGTAGCTTAACTCAGAGCAAACCGACTTGCCTTTTTCAGACATCATAGTACTCGGATAGATCCTAATCTGAGGTTAGTATATAATCCCTATATTCTGACTTCAAAATTAGTGACTATCCATGTAGCCATATCTGTATCTGCCCTTTCTCATCCTTCCAGAGTAATCATCTAAGGGTAATAACATGTATTTAAAATATACTACAATTACCTTGCCATGGATTTATGGGTCTATTTTAAGACCACAATTGGGTTGTCACTACCAGTCCTTATACTTAACAGGGAATATCTCTGCAT
>BSBK01002952.1:255000-260000 GCA_027943335.1 Chamaecyparis obtusa
TGTGGACCGGATCCTTGTGTCTTCTTTCAGTAGTTCTGACTGCATATTTGATAGGTATGAGATTTTCATGTGATGAGCAGAGTTTGAACTTGGTTCAAGTTGCAACTTTTGTATGCTAATCTTCAAATCCTCATCAATTTTGTTCATTTTATCCTTGACATCCATGGTGAACTCGGCAACATTACACAGTCTGGCCAAAAGAGAGGTAACATTCGAATAGGAAGATTCAATGTTTGTCAAAATTGAAGACAATTCTGCTTGATTAATAGCTATGTGCTGAGCAATGTGCTCAAGCACTTTATTGTTGAATTTCTTCTCGGCTTTTTCAACTAACTTGTCTGTCCCAAATGAATCCTCATTGAACTTATTTATCGCTTCTGCTAATTGTAACAAAACATGTTGAGAGGAGTCTACTTCAATACCTAATGCTTCTGACAAAATGTCCTTAGCATCCTTAATGATTTTATATTCCTTGTCTCTCTCCTCTTTAAGTTTCTTTTGCTTTGCTTTCCTTTGGAGGATTTCACCTATATTTTGCATTTGATCTGCTGATAGATTTGCAAAATCCAATGTTGGAATCTCTATTTCCTCATCTAGGTCTATATCCTCTACTATATTCTTGCCCAAAAATCTTATACTCAGTTGAGCCTTAGGCTTATCTATACTTAATGCCTTAGTAGTAGTGATAGTAGACATAGTAGGACTGGCTATAGAGAATGGTATACTGTCTACTGGAGAACTTAAAGTATTTACACTTGTAGAATAAAAAATTGGAATACTTACTGCTGGAAAACTTGATGAAGTAGGAGACTGCAACTCGGTAGAAGAAATGGTAGTTACTTCTATTGTTGCTATAGGTGATTGGACAAATGTCGAAGTTGTCACAACCATGCTTGAAGGTGTCTCCGGGCTAGATGTAGTAACTTTTGCTGGAGAGGTAGGAAGTGATGCAATGACTTCTGCCGCTATCCTCACAGTATCATCTACCTCAGTGGCTTCTTCCTGTTCATCACTGTCATCTTCAATGTCTTTTATTATAATTGTTTCAGTACTCGGTTGGTGAAGATGGTATATGTTCTTCCATGTGGCATTTGCAGCCTTCACAACCGATTCAATATTGTTAATCAAAATTAAACAAGTATTGAACTTCAGTGTCATCTTATTTTCATTCTCCTTCAATGCCTTCTTTATTTCATCATTTTTCAAGCTCGGCATTAACTGTCTCAGGGTTTGATCAAATATGTCTTTTACAGTTTGCTTTGCATTGGTCCATCTCATTTTTATTGGATCTAATAAAGCTACTGGAATCTATGGGGCTATTTCATCAGGAGAGTATTTCCACTATCCCATCTTTTTAATAACAGCATCTTCAATCTCCTTTTGTTCTGTTTTCGATCTTGTTTCATATTTTAAAGATTTTATATTACTTACTCCAGATCCTGATCCTTCTCTCAAAAGTTTGATCTTCTCTTGAAGGGTTAGAGGAGGCCTTTTGAATATTATATCTTTGTCCATTTTGTCTGCTTTACCCCTTGCACTTCTCCTTGTAAATACAGCAGTGGGAGGCTTAGGTGCCTTGGTAATGAATACCTTTCCTTTCTTCTTTGCAGGTTCTGGTTCCTCTATTTTCTCATCCTTTTCCTCTTCTTCTTCAATGTCTTCTCCTCTGTCCTCGGTTAGCATTTGCATTTTGGCTATCCTCTTTTTTCCTTTATTTACTTCCTGTGGAAGCTTTATACTTAATTCAATTCTCACCTTTGCTTCTTCATATGTTCCAAAATATGGAGCTTTGGGATTAATAGGCTGATTAAGGAGGGCTTCAATGATATTCTTTGTTTCATCAATGTTTACCTCATAAGGAAGAGGTTTTACATGTACAATCCTTGGTTTAGCTTCTTGAATGTATACTATGTCACAGTCCACCATAAAACAAATATCATCCTTATAATCTTCCACCAACTTCTATGGAATCCGAAATCTGTCGTTCATTTTCTCCTTGAAAGATTCAAAATAACTATCCATGATGCTCTCAAAATTTTCACCCATTTCTGAAATATATTCATTTATCTCATAAAGAACTGGCACATCTTTTCTCCATACTACTTTTCCTTTAGAAGGGAAGAATTTCTGAACATAGAAAAATAAACAGACCAGTAGAGATCCAAACTTACATGGATTCTTTTTGGAAGTTTGAATGTTTTCCATGTTCTTGTTAAACTGTTTTAACAACAAATCTGCAAGGTCAAATGATAAATTATTCTTGACCACTTTGTATGCTAGGTCTATGGCTTCGCAAGAAACACTATTCTGTCGACTTGAACTGTATATTTTATGAGAAATGATGTGTGTTCCAAACTTCAGTTCAGCATCAGTAATGCTGCTTACTTTCATGCCTCTACCGTCCCACTTGGCTAGGGTTTTCTTCTCCAGTTCCGGCCGACCTAGGGTTTTGGTAGTTTTAGCTTTGTTTAACATGGGAAGACCGGTGATTTGGTGAATCATCTTCTTAGTGATCTCTATGGTTTGCTCAAGCCAAATCTTGCCTTCATGTACACGGCTGAGAATGTATCTAATCCATTTCTCCCGAAAGTTTCGAGGTAAATGTGAAATGTGAACTAATCCCTTGTCTTCCAGATGTTTTTGCTCGGGTTTTAGAATACCATTCACACATAGCTCCTCACGCACAATATCTAGCTCTAGGTTTCCCATCTCTTGAATTGCACAATTGAAATGATTGCGAATATAGTTAACAAGTAGTACCTTAGGAGGAATCTGAGATTGAGCTCCGTTCGGGTCTAGGGCTGCTGCAATTGCGGGCACAAGTTTGAAATTTGGTGCTCTCCATTCCCCTTGGATTATCATTTCTGATCCTTTTTTCGCTGAAGTGCTGGATGATGCCATGGTAGCTCACAGAGAATTCTTTTCGCAAAAGTGTTTGAATCGTTGGATTGCTCTTGAAATTTTCTGCTCTCAAAATGCTAAAGTTTGCGGTGAAGAATGAGTTTGATTTCTTGCCTTTTGTTTACAACTCTGTCATTAATGCTTAGTACAAATTAGGGTATGAATTCTAACAGACTGTCACCCACTATGAATTAATTGCTCGGTAAAGACTTCGCAACTCGGTGAACTTGAGAATATATATTGCTCCGACCTCGCTCGGTAATCATATTAGACAACTCCCGACCTTGCTCAGTGAAAACTGATACCGACCTTCCTGTGATCTTATTGCATCTTATATGCTGATTTAGATCTTTCTTTTAATTCAGTTCTGGAACTGCTTGAAATTATCTATGAGAATACAGTTCTAGTGCTTTCTTGAGAATTTAGTTTGAGTCAGTAGAGCCACCCATTCCATTACTTGGACTGGTTTTCTTGGTAGATTTAGGAATCCACTGTTGTCTCATCTGTTTCCTGACCTTAGTTGCTTCATTCTTCTTTCCATCTTCAACTTCACTAGCATTCATGCAATTTCTTGCTATGTGACCGAGTTTAGTGCATTTGAAGCATCTTATGGTAGTATCTCTTTTCCTTAGATGATGTTTTATGTAGTTCATGCCAATGTGTCCATATTCTCCATAGTAATGACATCTGCACCAGGTGTTGTAATCCCATCCAAACATTGCTTTCATAATTTGTTCTGCTGGATTGAATGTTTTGGATCTGCACTCAGATGCCTTGTGACCTTGTTTGTTGCATTTGTGACAATTACCTTTGAATCTTGGTTTTTCCTTGCATTCATTTGCTTTGTGACCATGCTGATTGCAGTTGTAGCATTTACCATTGAATTCTGCTTTTTCATTGCTCCAACATTTATTTGAAGTATGTCCTATTTTGCCACAATGATTACAAGTAGGTTTTTGATTCCTTTGAGTACCTTGCTTAGAAGATTCACCTTCTCCTTTGTATCCAAGTCCTACTTTTCCTTTTTGCCTATGAAGATTTCGATCATACAGCTGATTTAAGTCTTCTTGGCTTTTCAGCATTCCTTCATTGATTTGTTTTTCGATGTTTAGGTCATCCACCAATCTTAGATTGATTTTCTTTTCAGATCTTAGTTCTTCTCTTGTACTTTCTACTTCTGATCTTAGAGTCAGAATTTCCTCATTTGTATGAGAGATCTGATCAATTAGGTTTTCTAGCTGAAGGGTTTTATTTTGGACTTCATTGTTCCTTCCATCTAATTCATCTTTCAACTTGTTTCTTTGTTCTAAGATCTCACAAAATCTTGTTGAGTGTAGCTCTTGTTCTCTTTTTAATTTTCTCACTTCTTCCTGCAGAGACCCATTCTTTTCTAGGAGTTCTTTGACAACATTGTTGGCTTCATCTAAGCTATCTAAGGGAAAAAGATCTTCAATCTTTTCTTCAATGTAATTTTGATCATTCATCTGATTTGCAAGTTCCTTCCTTCTTCTTAGGGATTGGGAAAGATGTTCTTTTGCTTCTTTAAGTTTAGCTATGGCCATTTCCAGATCTAGCTTTTCATTTTCAATCACCTTGTTCAATTTGAATACCTCCATTGTCCTGGATCTTTGCTCAAGCTAGTTAAGCTTTATCTTGAGAACCAATACTGCTCTGATACCAATTGTTGGAAATATTCAGGAATTAACCAAGTTACTGAGAGGGGAGGGGTGAATCAGTAACTCCAAAATTTTCTTTCAATATCAGATGTATTAACATATAGTTTACTTTATCTTTTTGCATATAGAAAGCATGAAACATAAAAGCATTCACAACAATGACACATAGATTTGGTTACCCAGAAACCTTCCAATAGAAAGTAAAACTGGGGTGGGGATGAAACCCACAAAGCTTTAGTACTGCAGTATAAAGTTGGCCGGTTAAGGCTTACATTGATCACTTCTGATGATCTGCCCTGCTAGGAGCAATAAGGACTGCTAGGTCCACCTTGTTAGAGGTTTTACAAACATACAATGAAGTATGCACTCGGTAAAGAGATTTTACAAATACTGTTAAGTTTACCCCGGTTAAAGGATTTCAAG
>BSBK01002952.1:265000-522500 GCA_027943335.1 Chamaecyparis obtusa
CTAAAATTACTTTAGATCTAATACAAGAAAAAATAGATGAGAGAATTCTAGCAAAAAGGATTTGTAACAACAATCTAGAATAGGCCTAAAATAAACCATATTTGTATATATCATTTCCTCTTCTCTCAATCCAAGTGATTCAACCAACTCTTCCTTCCATCCACCTAAGGAAACAATCACCTCTAATTCATTGTGTGTATGGATGCGCAACTCTTTTGACAAGTGGTCTAGGTGGTGCTTCTGCTTCTACACAAATGGGAGATGGCACCACTATTGTAGCCATAATAGAAAGATGATCTATTGTAGGTGGGGTGACCACTGGATGAACCATAGAAATAGTAGGAACAAGTAAGGGAGGGGTAGATGATGCCTGTGGTGGATGATTATTGTTCCTTTTTTTTTGTTCTTCCTAATTCCTGAGTTCTTCTGTAAATTTCAAGACATTTGGAGTCATTTTAGAAATTTGTGAGGAGCTAGGGCATTGGGAAATTAATTAATTAGAGAGGTGCATCCATTTTTGCTTCTTGGTTGTAGGACCTTCTTAGGTAGGGCTTCTAGAAGAAGATGAAGCCATAGAAATATTCTTTTACAAGAGAAATCTAGTTCTAACAATTCAATTACACTACAATTTCTTCTAAGAATTCATACTTCTTTAAAAAATTTCAAAGAAGGAAAGCTACTAAACCAAGGGTTAACTCGCTATTTTCTAAATTATTAGGTTAGACCTATGTGTTAGATGCTAAAAATGGCTACTTGAACTCACACAATTATTTCTCTATTATGTAATTATTCTCAGCTTTATAAAATGAAGATAAAACACCTCCCATGCAGGCTCTCAATCATGACAGTTGTGCCATCAAATTGACATGCATAAGTAATTAAAGTTGGGATGGGACACAAATTGAGTTTAACTCAGTCGTCGATACAAAGAAATGAATGGTACTTGGAAATATTTGAAATCCTTCCACCGAGCTCAATAAAGTTTTGTCACTTTGTTCTTTTATTGACACAAATGAAATAATAGACCATAACAGGGTAACTGGCAGATGATGTAAACTTTAACAAAGAGAGCCAGTCAACCAATGAACACTAACCCTTGAAACATAATGCTTCAAGAGCTTCAACTGGGTAAAAAACTCAGCACAAGATTAGACTATGGCTCATATCAGAATTGACTCTACTCTAAAAATGTTGATGAATTCAGTTGAGAGGTGAGGCTTGACTATATTTTTATATTCACATATATAAAATGACTTGGTTTTCATAAGTTTTTCCTTACTAAAAGTATAAATAGTAAGGACTAGTACCACATATCCATGGTGACAGAGTCAAATATCAAATGAACCCAACATTAATTATGTATACTCTTATAAATTTTAGTGCCTTACACAAACATTCAACTGCATCTAACCATGCATCATTCTTATACAATCATTGTTATTTCTTCGAACTATTACAACATATAAACATGAATTTAATATTTTCCCTAATTTAATATATTGTACTAATCAACTATAATATTGAAATAATATGCTCTACAACAATCATACATAATTACGAAATTCATATAAGTGATTCAAGAAATGTTTAAATCACTACTTTAGATATCTCCAGAATTACTCACGTAATTGCTAACACAATACAATAGAGAAATCATATATCCTTAATTCAATCTACCAATGATATTTTAAATTAATTTCTTTATAAGAAGTATTAATACATTTTATTTAATACAAGACTCTTTCATTTCTTTTTTTGCAAAAATACCTATTACATAAACTATGCTACTTGTCCATGTACAAATAATTTTTAGAACCTGTACTATTGGCCTTGGCATTCCTTTTATAGACACAAGGAATATTGCAACAAGCTACATATCATATCCCATATATTATGTTACCAACCGTCACTAGCCAGTCAGAGATTACTATGAAAAGGAAAATATAGGAATTTTCATAGTTATCACTAACTTCAATAGGCCTCCTCATTTTATAATGATATTCAAACCACATATTTGAGCATATCTAAACTCTTCAGTAGGTAGAAAAGGTTCTTTACCAATAGATCCACTATCTTAAAATATTAGAAGAAGCACTAGTATTGTATTTTCTATATCATATTATTTCAACATTACATGTATAGATTTATATATAGAAATATTTGAAGAGATCATGCCTAACATAAACATTCTAATTTATCACCTCAGATTATACTCATGAAATCACTATTATTTTCCTTGAATCACCATAATGCATCTAACAAAATTTAATATCTTCCTTGATGAAGACCCCTTCCATGGGAACCCAACCTAAGTAGTTATCTTACTCATCATGAAGGCTCATTTCTTTATCAACCCAGGGATGTGAACATGAAATGGGTCAGCATTGTATGTGCACTAGGACTCACTAGTAGTCATACTAACATAGAGTTGGAAAGGAAATAGTATTGAAGGAAAATGCTTGAAAAGAAATAACATGAGTACTAAACATGAATCAACAACTAAATGGGACTAAAATAGATAACAAAAATAGAGTTCTTAGCAAATAAATAGGAAGTTACTCTATTTTTCATTGGCTTTAGGAATAGTCAAATAATAGATTTTCAATGGCTACATGAATAGTCAAAGAATAGAGTTCCAATGGCTATAGGAACAATCACATTATATAATTCTCACTATAGTTTCATGTTTCTTACGGAGAAAGCAAATAATTTACTATGAAATCAACAACACAAAGTAAAATGATTTTAGATTTATGGATTATTGTGCTCCCCAAATAATATTCTAACATGACTTAGACTAGTGCTTAACCTATAGGGAAACATAGTTAAAAAACTATAAGACACACCCAACTTTATGTTTAACTTCTTAGAGAGATGCAAGATTAAGATTATTGAATATGCCTAACATATATATAATCCCACATAACCAATATTATCATCAAATTTATACCATACACATACTTCTCACATTTATCACCTCAAATAACACTCATGAAATCACTATTATTTTCCCCAAATCACTATAATGCATCTAAAATGATTTAATCTCTTCCTTGGAAAAAACTAGTAGGTTACATTATACATTCATGAAATTATCATGAAGACAAATTTGGCCATTCTGAATTAAAAAAATATGTAACAGAAAGAAAATGGAGTAGGCTACAATCTTCAAATGTTATTTTCAATTCATTTCTTCAAGAGTATTCATACATTTCATTTGATACAATACTTTATCATTTATATTTCTGCAAAAAGACCTATTCCATAAACTAATCTACTTCTCCCTATAAAAATAATTTTTAGAACCCATAAGATTGGCCTCGGTATTTCTTTTATATACCCAAGCAATGCGACAAGCTAGAGGCCAGAATATTTATTTTATATTATGTTACCAACTATAACTAACCAATCATAAAAGGTATTCTCTAGATGAAGGTTATTATCTTCATTTGTGTCCTCAAGTGAAACTTCTTGCAGTCTGGGATCTAGAGGAGGCCAAAGTGGTTATTATCACTAGGCCTATGATCAAACCTGGCTTGTAAGCCATTCCATTATTGTCCATGGGTGTTTATTGAGGCAAAAAATGCTAGAATTCAAAATTCTCACCATCTTCCCTTGTGGGAGATGGCTTTAAAAATATAGCACAAAGAGAAACAAATGACTCCAAACATTTTGTGTCTACACCCATAATTTTATTTGATTTTGTCCTAGAAAATGGAGCCAAAGTAGTAATATGAGAGATCAGACTTATTTGCAAGTTATGGGTAGATCTTTTAGCTCTATCTAGAGATTTCAGTATCTCTTTGATTACCGAATAAAATTTCAGTATCTCTATGATTACAAAATGTATTATCAACTAGTTCACAACCATGATCCTTGTATATCTACTATAATATGGCTTGGTCTAACCCTTTCTTGTTCTAGTAAAATCCCTCAGTAGCCTCAACAAGCCCCATCCTTAGCACTCAAACAAAGAAACAATCCCTTCCAATCATGAATAACCCAAATTTAGACAACATGCATGACTCATTCTTCATTTATCTCTTCTAGTATTTAAGCTTGGCTCAAACTTTCAAACTACAAAAAAAGAAGCAACAACTATCCTTAATATTTGCACTTATCAAGTTAAATAGACACTCAAAAGGTTGGGTAGTAAGGGAACTATTTTCTAGAAAGGGAATGATTTTTAGATCAGAAACTACAATATTCCATTAGTCATGATGTCTCTTCCCAATTTCTTCCTACCACCACTTCTTTCTTTAATATATTGTCAAATAGTTTTAAGAAACCCACATAAAGTGTTGAGAGGTTGTGACTTACCAACTTGGATTATCAATTCATTTCATCACAAGTTTGCAACCATTTTCCTTAATTGTAATTTAGGCCTACAAGAATGCAAGGCCATAGGTCTTAAATAGGTGTCAATACCTCACTCAACCGCAACATGTAACCTCATTGTGACATGGTGAAGAAAACCCACCAAGTGCCACATGTAACATCCTCACTTCTGCATGGGCCAAAATTGGGTCCTACATAATAAGTCATGAGGTGGATACAAGAGACAACCATAGCATTTTATTCTTCCTTGCAATATCGTGAACTTTAAATATTTCCCCCACTAGCCCCCACAAGGATGCAAAAAATTGTTATAGTCATCACAATCATCCACTCATGGGCTTGTAGGTCCAACTAACTATTACTTGACAAAATCCTCAATAGGAAATTAATAGAAAATCAATGGTGATTTTGCTAAGGTTTTCATTGCTGGAAAATAACATTTAGTATATAGATAAAGTAAGGAAAGACTTATCGACATAAGATATTATTGGAGAAAGATACCAGCATAAAGGAAGAGTTATTAGAAAGTGTTAGTGGTGGAAAGAAAAGAAAAGGTTGTGAACGAGGATGACATCAAATTAGAAAAAAGGTTTATGGAAGATCAAGAAACCCTAATTAGGTCAAGCAATTATAAGAGGAGATCGAAAGATAAAGAGATAAACATGGTGATAGAGAGAGAAATTAGAGATACAACTAAAAAATATGCAGAGAGTAGTGTAAGGATCAGAGATCAAAATAGAGGAAAAGAGAAAAGGATCTTACAAGATTTTGGAGAAAGAATCTATAGGTCAAGTTTCTTTTTATTTATTCCTAACAGTTTAGCGACAAGATTGTGAAATCCCTTAACTAGGTAGTCTCTAATTGGACATAGAGGTTATATTTCATAACTTATTGTAAATCCTTTAGCCTAGTGAACATTGTATAAGTGGGATAAAATATCTTAACATAGTAGTCTTTAACTAGACTTTCAATACTCCTAACAGTGTATTAGTCACTCCTAACAAGGTGAAGTCATTTAGAAGATGATATTTATGTAAGCTCCTAATAGGGAACCTTATTACTACAATGATGAGTTGTGGGTATCATCCCCACCATATTTTTTTCCCTCTGACCAAGGGTTTTCTATGATGCCAAAATATTGTGTTCAGTGTCTAAATGTTTATGTGTTGTATGTTTAATTTACATGTTATCAGTTATCAATTAAACATTATAGAAGTTATCAGTATAAGTAATTTACTCATTATCAGTTTAGTAAGTTGAATAAGCATCAAATCTCTGTGGTACTGAATCACCCCCCCTCTTAGTACCTTACCTAATACCTTCCAACAATTGGTATCAGAGCATTAGTTCTCTAGAGGGAAGTTTAATAGCTTAAGAGTAGATCTGGAATGATGGGAAGTTATAGGTATCAAAGAGAATTGGAGGAAACCCTAGAAGGTTCTACTGAACAAATCCAAGATCTGAAGAATAAGATAAGAACATCATTTTCAAAAAGAAAGGAACTAACATAAAGACTACAAATGAGCCTTGATGATCTTGATAGACTCTCGGAAGACACTATCAATTCTGAGGAAGTTGATGCAGTTATACAAGACCTGTCAGAAAAAAATAATGAATTACTTGAGAAAATTAGTCAAATGAAAAATGAACATGAAATTCAAGCCTTGAGAATGACAAAAATACTGGAAATAATGAGGATTTTCAAGAGTGCCAAAAAAATTCTGGAAACCAAGAAGAGAAATGCTAAAGAAACAATTAGAAACAAAGATTTACTCCTGCAAGTAAAACTATACAGGAAGTTTGAGAAAGAAATGGCATGATAAGAGATATCAGTGACAAGATTCAAAAAATGCAAGTAGAAAATCAAAAGAAGAAGGAAGAAAATGAAGAACTGAGAAACAACCTAAAAGTTGAAAAAGAATATAATGCTAGATTCAAAAAATTAAAACAAAACATGCTAAAAAATGATGAAAAATTGAAAAATCAAAGAAAACCAGGTGACACTTCTAGACTAGGGTATATCGGTAACAACACAATGGAGATCAGAGAATCATCAAAATCCACAAAAAACTTTTGAAAAATCCAATGATACACAAGGTGAGAAACCCTATAAGCCTACCTGCTATAATTGTGGAAAATATGGTCATATTGCAAGTGTATAAAAGAGAAAAAAAAGTGAATATTCTGAAAATAACATTCTTTAATAGTTACTGATATAATTGCAACAAGTTTGGTCATAGATTTTTTGAGTGTAGATCTGAAACTATTACTAGAACATCTGAGAAAAGATTCAATGGATATTGCTACAAATGTAATCATTATGGACATAAAGATGAAGAATGTAGAACTAAGACACTGAAAATAAGGAAATTGGTTCATTATTGGAGAAGAGAAACAAACAATTTTGTTACATGTTTCAATTGTGGAAATGGACATCGAGCATCAGAATGTAGAAAGGAAAATTAGGAAGAAAAACCTGAACTATGGAGACCATTTGTACTACCATGCTATATTTACTCAAATTTTGGTCATGTTGCCTACTAATGTAGATTTTAGTACACTACCACCAATGACACTAAGGGAAAAACAATCATAAATAAAGACCAAGTCAAAGAGGACATGAAGAAGATATGGAGAAAGAAGGAATATGACACACCACCAATAGAAGACCCTGTGTCAGATGACAGAGGGAATCCATCTACCAACTAAGCAAACAAGTAAATTCTTAAGGACACAATTTTTTTTGAAATATTTGAAAAGTTCCTTAAATCAAATTCTGAGCTGAAGTATTCAAGAGCATATTATAGATGCAATGATATTTAGGAGAATAGAAAAGTCGATGAAAAATATTAAGTATAAGATTGCTATCGGTGAACTAAGTTCACTATAGGTATGAAAGCTATTGCTGGCCTAAAATAAATGCATTACAATAGTCATTGGGCACTTTTTCATTATATATATATAAAGACACTTATTATGAAAAATTCACATCCTGAAAAGTTACTACATATAACAAATCCTGAGGAGATACTACTGTATATTGAGCTAATTCATTCTATAGAAAGGAATCAAATGGATGGATTAAACTGCAAGCCCTAAAAACTCTAAATCTAAGATAAGAAAAGGAACACAAAAAAGTCACAATGATAGAAAGGATGGTATTAGTTGACATATCAGAAGACAATGAACCGAAATATCAGTTAAGTACTCTAAAAAAAACAGATGTAAACAAAGATGGAGAATTATCTTGAATACCATGTAGATTCATGTTGATAGAAGATGTAAAATTATTTATTCAATTCAAATAGATTGAAATCAGAGATGAGGATATAAGAACATCCTACAAGGAACCATACAAATAGGAAGGAATGATGAATGAAGAGTATGGACATCTGGAAACACAAGAGTTAACATACATCATGCACATGAAAAAGAATTTTGATGCTGAATAGATCAAATGTGAATTGAGTTGAATACATGGAGACTATGTTTGGCTGGAAGGAGATAGACAAATTGAAATAACAAAGGAAATCATCACTACATCATAAGACTATCATCTAATGGGAGAAAATGCATAAAGGATGTGGATATTAAAATAGAAATTGAAAGTGTAGTCAGGTACAAGAAAGATCAAAAAACTTTTATTGTAAGCAACATCTTGGATAAAGAAATGAAATTTGCATCAATGATTATTGGCTACAACATCTATTCAGAAAATTAGTTAGCTAATATATCAGGAGGAGTACTACAAGTTTCATATGAGATTGTTACAAAAGGAAAAAGATATGACTTAGCAAAAATGATGCAAAATCAACTAATGGTGAATTTAAGGAATATCAGGAAACAAGGATTAAAGTTTGGAGAACTATTGGTATATATATTTTTCTATAGACAAAAATATTTTCCTAGTATCGATAAATTAAAGTGGACATTAGGTGAGTTATACATCAGATTAACAAGTTCATTGAACAATTGGGAAGAAATTTCAACACAGTAATGTGGAGTTACTTTAAAGAATTTCAAGGAAAAATATATGCTAGATATTAGATACTACCTCATATTATTGAAAAATATAAGAAAGATATATGTTTTTTGGTTAGTACACACTCATGTATAATCAAAGAAGTGGAGCCATAGATATCTTGGTTACAACCATTTGGATATTAAACAAAAGAGAATGAACTAATATCAAGTATTGAGCAACTATTGAGCCAACCATAGGATATGGAAGCTAATTGGTTTGGAACCTCTGAAGAAGTATACAAAATGATGATATCAGATGAGAAGAAATCAAAATAAGGAAGAAATAATACAATGAAAAGATGGAAACCAAACATAGTACTAGAGACATATTCTAAAATCAAGAACAAGTTAGCTAAAAAGAGATAAGTTACCGACAACGAAGCTAAAGAAGAGTTGCCATTGGAAAAGAGAACAAGATCTAGAACTGCACAAGCTACACCAAGGATAAATACAAGAAGTTTGTTAGTCCATTTTCCTGTCAATGCAAAAATCCTATGAAAATGGCCTGTTCCCTGCAAATGTTTTGTAATGCTATCCTGCCATGCCTGCAATCATAGTTTTGACTTGCAATGAAGATCCATAATGATTCATGGTGTGTGCCCTTAGCCATAGGTATTTCATGATGTCACCATGCTCCAGTTCAGATCACATCTCCTAAATTGCAAAACCCAGGGAGAATTTAAATTTTTATGGTCTGCAGGAAACAGTCTTAGAATCTGCCAAAGTGTCAAAAACCTACGATGTTTTCTATTTGGTCTGCATGAATACCCTGGTTGTTTTCGACCTTGTGCCTTCCTATGTTTGTGCACTTATCTTCTAGCACTGAAATCCCTTGATGTTTTTGATCCTTCGCCAAAAACCCAGGATATTTTTGACATCGCATTTCTTCCCTTTTTTCGGCACTCCTTGTTCGTCGGTCCTGACTGCGCAAGTGCGATCAGATGGTGGGCCCGGGTCTTCAAGGGTTTTAAAATGATTGGTTGTCACATGATCACATGTCAAAAATTTCTGACATGCGACCGGTTACTTCTTGTGCTGGGGCCCGTTGGCGGGGAGGGCAGTGGTCCCACTGGTTGTTATGTGGCATCTTGTGGTTGGCTATTGCATGATCGCATGTCAGAGTTTTCTGACATGCAATCATGTGACTGGTTGACACCTATTCTTGGGCTCATTGGTGATGGAAGTACTGTGGACATGCTATCAAATGGATGCTGAGGTGGTAGAGTTCTATTGGACGCAGCATAGAGATGTGATGGTAACATGGTAGTTTTCAGTTAGCTCGTGGCAACACGCTGGTGGTTTGTCACATGTTCTCATAGCTCTATTTCAAGCTATGTGGACATGCGACTAACCACCAGACCTCGTGACAAAGCTATGAACTACAGTGTGGGTCTGTGTGTTGGGTCTTGTCGATGTGTCTCCTTTCCGATTGGCCAGTGAGCGCTAAGGTGGATGTACATTGTGGGTCCGGTACCCAAGGGCAGTTAACAGTGGTAAATGAAAATGTTTTGTTGCATGTTCTCATGAGCCAATTTCATGCTATGAGAACATGCGACAAGCCCTTTGTGTTAGCAGCGGTGATAGTTATGCAGAGGTAGAGGATTGCAGTGTGTTGCATGTTCGCATAGCCCATCTCCTAGCTATGTGATCATGCGACCACTGATGGTGTCGTGGTTGCGGAGTTGTGAGGTGGGTCCATGGTGCTGGTGCTGCTGAGATGTTTGGGTTTGAGAGATCATTTTTGTGGAGTTATGAGACTTTTCAGGGGGTTTGTGATTGACTGTTGACCATGGTTAAGAGATTGTGATCATGCGACAATGTGAACTAGGATTCTTGTAGCAGTGAAGTTTATGACCGCGCGACTTCGTGACTAAGGATGAATGGTCAAGTTGCTGAGCCCGAGAAGGATTCAAATATCAAAATGATTTTCCAACCGTAAGGAACTGGTATTGAATGCTTGGGTGGCTAGATTTGGTAGAATTAATCCTGAGTACTGGTGTGGTGTGGTCTGAAATGCTTGATAGCTAATTGCAGAGACTTTGGTGTCGTGTAAAGGACTATTTTTATGCTCGAGGTATGTTGTAGGTGAGCTAATTAGTTTGATTTGCATGGTAACTTTATGATCTTCTTGTCCTTCTCAGAGATTCTTCTCAAGTGCGAAGATCATCCTTGGTCTGATAGACGTGTGCTCAGTTTTCCCTCTAGGGAATTTTAAAATTTTGATGTAATTTTGGTTGGGTAGTTGAAGCCCTAACCCTGGTCATCTGTAGCTTGTTGCAACCTATTTTGGGTTTCCAAGATGACTATGGGGTATAAGTAGTTGAATTTTTGACTTAGTCAGGGTTCCTTCTTCTGCAAATTTTTGAGGAGAATTGGTTCCAAGTGAAGGGTCATTTTCCTGTAGATATTTCTCTTTTTCTTTGCATATAGGGTGTTCTTCCTTCCTTTGTTGATTCTGAGAATAGAATGCATATTGTAACAGCTTGTCTTATGTATGAGGATTTAATATATTCTTACTGTTACCAAGCTATCTCCATTTGAATTCTGAATTCATTAATCATACATCAAGGGTGTTTGATTTTTCTATTTGCATTGCCTAAGTGTTTGCAAGTGGAGTTGTCTTCACAGGGATAACTGGTTCAGGGTTAGTGTTCATGTATGTATGAGCTGAGGTGTCAAGGATATGTCATGCTTGTCTTCCAGTGGATGCTGGTAAATGTATTATTGGTTTATAGGTCTCTTCTAAGGGGAGGGTTAAAATCTTTTGAGTGGATAATAACATACTTAAATACATAGGTGGGTGCTAAGTTGAGGTTTGGTCATGGTGTGTGATTGATGTAAGGCATCAACACATTGAATATATTGTTTCCTTGTTTCATAGCTATCTCTTGCAATAGGGTATTTGACTCTGTGGCCCATTGGATAAGGCACTAGTCTATGAGAGACTTAGGGTATCTCAGGGTTCCCTTCAATCCATCTAAAATCATTTACATTCAATTCCACCATTTCCCTTCCATGTTGTTAACATAGGTCTCTGGTTTTCATACTCACTCCATGCAAGTAGGGCTATTGCATGAGATATTGGTTTCATTTAAGGTACAGCATACCTATATGGGTTTGAGAACCATTCCATAGTTAGTTACCTGTAGGCTTGTAGTGTGACACAAGTTGTATGAGTGTGTAGATGAGGTATACCCGCCTAAGTGATGTGGAGCTCAAAGTGTAGAAGGGTCTCTCTTTGATCCTTGTCAGTTGGCCTTTTTCCTTGTCAGATTTGGAGTGTTGAGTGAATGTGACATTAGCCCTGTCAATCCTTATGTCAATCTGACCTTTGGGGAAAAAGAACACCAACAAATTCAATCAAGAGTAAAAGGAAGCATAAGGGCAGGAAGAAAGAAAAATGAGACTACACCAGATACAAAACCATCAAAAGTAAGAATTCCAAGAGCACCTATAGATATAGAAAATAGAATAAGAAATTATGGAAGTATTGGAAAGATACATGAATTCAAACATGAGACATAGTAAAAAAAAGATAAGAAAACTGTATAAGATGCATTAATATTTTACTTTCATAAGTTCTTAAGATTTCTGAGGAGCTCAAGATAGATTATTCCTAAGGAACTACTTGACAAAATCAACATAAGATGGGATGAAGCTGAAAAAAAGGAGAGATAGAAGAGAAAGAACCCTTATACTTGCAAGGCCATAAACAAATATTGAAGAGATTGATCAACTAATGAAGAAAATTAAAAACATATTTTCTAAAAAGAATAGAACAACAAAGATACGGGAAGGATTACAGAATGAAGTAGAAGAAGAAGAACTGAAAATGTGGAAAAAAAAATTTAATGTTGAATTACCAGAAGTGCAAGAATAAAAATTTGGTCGAATGTTAGAATGAGAAGACAACATATATTTGACAAGTGAAGACAGTCAAAACATTTTCAATCTTACTATCATAAATTATAGTGGATAAAGAAGAATCAAGTTTGGAACAGATGAAAAATTATGTGGATATAATAAGAGATGATCACAAAGTAAAAGAAGAATTAGAAGAAAAGATACAAAAAAATATATATACTGATAGAAGAGAAGATAAGCTAGAAAAGTAACAAAAACACTATCGGAGAAACTTGAAAATATGAAGGAATTTTTAACTAAAGCAATAGAAATGTATAAGGAATTATATGAGAAAGGTAATACGACAAATGAGGAATCATGCTTAATAGCTATCAATATGGATTTAATACAAAAATAGATACAGGAAACAATTGATCTGCTGGGTACAATAGAAAAGAAGGATGATTAAGATAATATTGAAAAAATAATAAGATTTAAAGGACATATTACTGCCATAAATAATTTGAAGAAGCAATGGAGCACATTATTGAAATTATCAAGAACAAGCACAAAACTATTCTAATAGAAGCAGTACCCAGTTGACACCCAAAGGACACAGTTTTTTTGCCTTTGGCAGTGTTGTCAAAGGGGGAGAGAATATCTAAGGGGGAGAAATATAGGAGAGAAGAAATGTAAAGGAAGAAATATATAAGGGGAGAGATACAGAATGAAAAATAATGAATAGAAAGGTTTTTCCATCAATGCCAAAGGGGGAGATTGTTACTTGACAAAATCCTCAACAAGCAATCAATGGTGATTTTGCTAAGGTTGTCACTGCTAGCAAATAAAATTTAGTATATAGATAAAGTAAGGAAAGACTTATCAACATAAGTGTGTACTAGAATTTGTACCTTCACAGGGTTAGATTTACAAAATAATTGAATAAAATAACTAAATAACCACAAAGGAAGAGCTATTCTAACAAATAAAGAGCAATTAAGCATTATATGGATCTCTAGCTAAGAGTGTTAATGGTGAACCTCTCAAAAAGCCTCCATTAATGACAGTCCTAGAATGAGAGTAAATGATAAAACAAGCTAAATAGTTCAATTCTAAATTGAAATGCTAATTAACTTCTATATTTTCCTTTCTAGCTACAATTCTCAAGAGGTTAGATACAATTCTCAGATTTGTGGATCAATTATGAGTGATTTAGGCCTTTCTTTTATAGGATTTGGCAATGGTAGGGGGTGTAGTAGAGTTGATCATGATTGAGTTGGGGTTAAGTCCTTGGTTCCACCCTTTTGAGACAATTTAAATGGATTATCCTCAAAGCTTGGGACAAGAAGACAAGATGAGTGGACAAGATGTTCTTTAAAATTGAGTGACTGAGATTCATTTTGGCTTGATCCATGTGAGTTCTTTCCTTAAATCCGATTGGTTGAGGCTTTTTCCTCCCATGTGGTGTTGAGAGAAAATAGGATTTAATTAATTGAATTGAATTAAATTTTTTAGCCATGTGAACCCCTTGAATGGGTTAATTTGATTTGAATTGAACTATACAATTAATTAGATTAATTGCACATCGATTTGATTTATCATAATTTGATCAATTTGACTTGAATTTATGGCTTTGATTTTAATTAAATTGAATTAAAGCTTGATTTTAATTTTGATTGGCTAAATGCTTATTTCAATTCAATTGCCTTGATTTTGCCTTGATTATTCACATGAATTATCCTATCCATTTTTTCAGTGATTACAAATGCCCCTCTTTGAGTTGACATGTGAAGAGTGTCAATTCAAAGAATGTCCTGATCCAACTGATAAAAGGTCCTGACTTCGTCGATGGTTGATCTTGATGTTTAATATGAGATGCAGATTTTGATGTTGGGATTGATGCAATTCTGATTGATTTAAAGTCTTGATGGTCGATTCGATGATAGTTCACTGATATGATACCTAATTTGATTCGATTTGATGTTCGATGCCCCTTTTGATTGATAAGCAAAAAAAATTTGGATAAAAGATTGCGCTCTAATTTTATTGAACTGATGATGGTATGATTGCATGCCCCCTCAGGAAATGAATCGAAATGATTTTGGATGATTTGGTTAAGATTGGGAAATTTTGATTTGTTTCCTGATATAGAAATTTGAAAATGCCCCGATCATGAGAGAATTTGAGGAGAAAATATTTGATTGATAAGAAGAGATAAGTTGATGATGGTTTTATATTGTTTTATGTTGATGTCAATTTGATAGGATAAGTTGATGGGTTGATATTTCACTCTCAAGATCTAGAGAGACAAAACAATGATTTTCCTTCCTCATGATATAGAGTTAGGAGATTTGATGCACTCAAGATAAGCAAATGGATGATATAATAACTTGATTGACATTAGATGATCAATTGGATGATTTGACTAATTGATATTTGATATATGATATGATTAGATGTTTATTTTGATGATACGAGGTTGATTGGATGTTCTCGTGATGAAAAATAGGGATTGATAGAAGAGAAGGTGATGAACAAGATTAGGTTGCCCCTAGTTGATCAACATGATTGATTATTGATGATGTCTTTGATGAAGCATGAATCATTTTGATGATATATATTGACGACATTGATGTACCTTTGATAATCAGATTGAACATAATTTTTGATGATGGATACTTTAGACATTGATGATGTTAGTCAGGACTTTGATTATATATTGATGGACATTTGATGATGTTGATCAAGACTTTGATTATATATTGATGAACATTTGATGATGTAGATCTCAAGAAATTTGATGATGTACCACTGATGATATCATTAATCATTTGATGTATCTTGATTTGATCTTTTGATGATGATAACTCTACCCCCTTTAGCTTTCCTCTTGCAAATTACATTTTGAAGCTAAGAAAGGTAAATAATTTAAATGCATTTAATCTAGGATGTATGCAACTAACTATCATTATTCAAAAATTTGGAGCTTATATTCATTATTGAGCTTTTGGAACATGAAATTTGTACAACCCTCATGGTTTAACCATGATGATATGAATACCTCTTTCCTCATATTTTAAAATTGCAAGTAAAAAGACAAAGAATTGATCCCTTTCATATATAAATGTCCTTGATGATTCTTTGATGATCATTACATTAGACAGATTCACATAGTGCTATGAATCAACCTGACAAGCACTCAAGTAGCAATCAAGAAAATATCATGTCTTCATCATCGCTCATCTAGTCGAAGACTTCATCAATTTACTAAAAAGATATAATTTCAAAAATTTAGTGATGCAGGGGCATTCTAAGGTACTCAGAGAATGTGCATGGAGGTGTGTTGTTTTGGTTATGTGGAACTCAGTTGCAGATTTAATCGGTGGTCTCGGTTATTGAAGGAAGCTCAGTCGTTGAGGAACTCAAAAATCTCTAGTGCTCGGTGAAACTGGTACTCAGTGATGCTTGTGATGCTTGGTCAACATGATACTCAGCAATGCTTGGCATGCTCAGTTATTTCACTATTGCTCGGTTGTTTTTCTGTTGCTCAGTAGTTGGTCTTGCTGACTAGAGTTCTTGAAGGTTTGCTTGGCCAACTTGGTGCATTTATTGTTGGTATCTTTTGTTGGATTCTCCTATGTGGATCTGGAGGCCGGCATGTTGAATTAAATGTTTGTAAGGTGATTTATGAGCCGATTGGTATTGCATTTAATTTTTGTGTAGGAGTTAATGGTTTCATCCAACCGACTTGTGGCTGATGATTAGTATTTAAGGGGTGTTTGGGTACGCTTTTAAGCATCATCGGAAGAGGTGGAGGAGAAGTGAAGTTGTGGAAAAGATCATGTGAGATCTTGCAGATTAGATATTTTTCTGATAGTTTTTAATAGCAGAGCTAGTAGTTGAGGCTTGGAGACAAGGAGATTACTTGGAGGCTTGCGAGCTCAAGTTCAAATCTGCCTTAGAGTTTCCATCAGTTGCTGATAGTTTTCAAAATTGAACTAGATAGAGCTGTATTGGATCTTGTGATCTTTCAAAATGGTTTCTGATTGTAATTGGCCCTAACCTAAAAGCCCTTATAGCCGGCCATGTTAATGGAAAATCAGAGTTAAACAATTGTTGTGTTGAGTTTTTCATTGTATTATTCTGAAGCTGCAATGGTTGGATTGTCCTTAATTGGATCCACCATCCCTTGTACTGTGTCAGGTGGTATCAGAGTGAGAGTTGATCTTGTGGAGCAAAGGTTGACCTGGCAAGGCTGATCTTATGAAGTTGATCCTGTTGGAAAAGAGATCGTATGATCTTTATTGCAGATCTGTGGCACTGAACTTGTGGAATCTTTCCCTAGTTGTTTACAAGGTGACAGGTTGTGAGCTAACTTGCATACAACTTGGAGATTATCACAAGGTGGTCAGTGTAGGGTTTTTTGTAGAGGGTTTCTCTTATCTTTAAGGATGCCTCCGAGAAGATTGGACCCTAGAGTAATTGTAGATCTTTGTGATACTATGGAATCTAGGATTATAAAGAAGGTGAAATCTAATTTTAGATCTAAGATGGAACTAATGAAGAATGACATGGTTGTTGAGATCATGAGAGCTATTGTTGGTGTACCTTGAAATGTTGGTATTGAGGATGGTTATGAGGAAGCTACCGATGAATTTGAAGTTGTTGGATCTAGTGGTGATGACCGGAGAGACAGATTTGGTGATGATATGACTACTCGGTTGCATAGATTTGGAGCTTGGTTAAGTAGTAGTTACCAAATGGAAGTCTCTACTTTCTCTAGTACTCTCAAACCTAAGAACTTGATTGACTAGATCGGTGAACTTGAAGATTTATTTGAGCTGGAATAAATTGAAGATCCCCTTTGGGTGATATTGGCATAGATAAATTTGAAAGGACATGCTACTCTTTGGTGGAAAGAATTATAAAGAGATAGAGAAGATGAAGGTGAAATGAAGATTAATCAGTGGAGGTTGATGGTGACTAAGTTGAAAGATAAGTTCATAGTTGCTGACTATGAGCTTGACTTGTTTAAGAAGCTAGAGAATCTAAAGCAAAAGGATTTGTCTATTGAAGATTATACCGAGGAGTTCTAAAAACTTACTATTCAGTCTGGACACAGAGAACTTGGTAAGGAAAAGGTAGCTTGGTATGTAAATGGTCTGAGATTCAATATTCAGGATGAGCTTGGTATGCTGAAGATTGATTCTATTGAAGATGCTTATCAATATGCTCTGAAGGCAGAAGATAAGTTGAAGAGGAAACAACATGGTAACTCCTGAGGGAAGGAAAAGATTGATCACTCGGTGAAGGATAAACTAACTGATGCAAAAGATGAACAAAAACTTGTAGAACTAAAGAAGAAGACATGTAGGTTATCTTTAAGGATACTTGCTATGACTGTGGAGAGGAATGACACCGTTCTTTTAAGTGTACATAGAAAAAGCTTGGTGATCGACGAATTGTTGTGGTAAATGAGAACATTCAGAATGAACCTGAATCTAAGAACTTGTTGTTTCAGTGAACATTGCTTGGTACAAAGGATGAACCTTGTTAGAGGAGTAACTCATTTAGGACTTGATGTTGTGTGTGTGAAAATTGTACCTAGTTGGAGACACAAGCCTTCAGTAAAACATTAGAGGTTAGCAAAATTGAAATCTGTAGATAAATGAAATTAAGCTAACCAGGTGATTTACTGCCTTCTAGTAGATGTGAGTATGTATTCTCAGATTAGACCGAGATCAGTGACAATGCAACACCTAAGCGAAGGATTTAAATGATTGAAAGCAATGAGATATGAATGCAGATTAATCTATCTTTTTGGGATTTTTGATGCAATAATATGAAAAACTTGATATGAATCTAATCTAGATAAATGAAAGTGATATGCAAAAATTGATCTAAGATGATATGGTAAATGCTCAAAACAATAATGAAAATCTCACAATAGCCTTGATTCACAAAAGCTTGATTCTTCAATTGCAAATTCGCCAGAGTAAGGATGCAAATTCGAGGGTCCTTTTGTGAAGAGCTGAGCCTTGTTTTTATAGAAATCTAGGGCTTGAGGGTGCTTTGAGAAAAGCCATAAATCACTCTTGATAAACTTAGGTTGATTTTTGAGTTAACAAGAAATTAGAAATAGGTCAACTTATAAAATCATGCAAAAATAGCTTTTTGACTCAAATCAGGAGTTTAGATCATCTTTTAACTCAAAATGGATGTTGAGTTTTAAAAAGATAACAACTTGAATTGATTTTCTGATTTAAAGTTTAACTACTCTTTGAATGTGCATAGATAATTATGAATTAATTTAAAAATAAAGTGATTTATCTTCAACTTAACTGATTTTAAATTTAAAACAACTGATGTATGGGTTAATCAATTATTTAATCAAACTTTTATTCGAAAACTATATCATTTAATTTGACAATTAGATTTAATCAATTAAATAAGAACTCAACTGATTATTTTTAACAAATTTGATTTATTGTCAAAATTAAATAATATAAATTAGGAATAAATAGAATTAAATCTAATTAAATAATTAGGTGGCAGAATTAAACTTAATTAATTAAATATTCAACATATTCAATTAATCAACTTTAGGATAAATAATGACATTTATCACCAAATAATTATTAAATTAAAGATAATTCAGATAAATAAGAATATTTCAAGGAATATTCCCCGATGCAGAATTAGGATAAAATCAATTAGGGTTTTGATAACTTGATGTGCAGATGTGCCTTAGGTTAGAACTTTTGTGTCAATTTTGTTCGATTTGTTGATGTAGGAGGTTAATGAACCTATAGCCCATTTTTGGGGTATTACATTTTTCCCCTCTGGAGGTAAACTTTGCGACGTTATTGTTGATAGTGATAGTACCGATAACCTTGTTGTTGAGGACATGGTTCAGAAACTTGGTTTGAATAGAATGAGACATCCACATCCTTATAGGATTGGCTGGTTGCAAGATGATCATGCTCTGGAAGTTAGAGAACAATGCTTCATTGATGTTTAGATTGGCTAGTATAAGGATCTTGTGCTATGTGATATTGTAGAGATGAATAGTTTTCATATATTGCTTGGTAGACCTTGGCAATTTGATTGCAGAGCTATGTATGATTGTGTTAGGAATGTGTTCACTGTTGAGAAGGATGACAATAAGCTTTTCCTGATGCCTTTGATGGATACAACACTCGGTAGGAGAAGCTTGAGTATTGGTAGCCAAGTTGAGCTGGTAGATCCTAAAGGTATGGATGATCAGTGTGAACGACAGACTTGTGTGTTGTCGAAAAAAGACTTGAAAAGATAGAGAAAGTTGAACTGGAAGAGTATGCAAAGTGAAAAGTTGGAGGACTTGTATGTGAAGAACCAGTTCAGGATTTATGTGTTGAATCCTAGAAGATGCTCTTCTCACATATGAACATATTTTCGAACTTGGGGTGTCTGGTGCAGGGGCATTCTAGGTTACTTGATGAATCTGCATGGAGGTGTGTTGTTTTGGTTCTGTGGAACTTGATTGCATCTTTAACCAGTGGTCTCGGTTATTAAAGGAAGCTTGATCGCTAAAGGAACTCAGAAATCTCTGGCACTCAGTGAAATTGGTACTCAGTGATGCTTGTGATGCTTGGTCGACATGGTACTCGGTGATGCTTGGCATGCTCAGTTATTTCACTATTTCTCGGTCATTTTTCTATTGCTCGGTAGTTGGTCTTTCTGACTAGAGTTCTTGAAGATTTACTTGGCCAACTTGGTGCATTTATTGTTGGTATCTTTTGTTGGATTCTCCTATGTGGATCTAGAGGTCGGCATGTTGAATTAAATGTTTGTAAGGCAATTTATGAGCCGAATGGTATTGCATTTAATTTTTATGTGTAGGAGTTAATGTTTTCATCCAACCAACTTGTGGATGATGATTAGTATTTAAGGGGTGTTTGGGTAGTTGTTTAGGCATCACTAGTAGAGGTGGAGGAGAAGTGAAGTTGTGGAAAAGATCTTGCGAGATCTTGCAGATCAGATGGTTTTCTAATAGTTTGTAATAGCAAAGCTAGTAGTTGAGGCTTAGAGACAAGGAGACTGCTTGGAGGCTTGCAAGCTCAAGTTCAGATCTGCCTTAGGGTTTTCATCATTTGCTGATAGTTTTTAGAACTGAACTAGCTAGAGTTGTACTAGATCTTGTGATCTTGTAGAATGGTTTCTTATTGTAATTGGCCCTAACCCAGAAGGCCTTATAGTTGGGTATGTTAATGGAAAATTAGAGTTAAACAATTGTTGTGTTGAGTTTTCCATTGTGTTGTTCTGAAGCTGCAAGGGTTGTAATGTCCTTAATTGGATCCACCATCCCTTGTACTGCATCATTTAGTAACACTTTGAACATTTTTTCTTTTATTTGTAGATCCATATTTCAAAAACTTCATCCACTTTGATCCTTAGTTATGTTTAAGCCTTTTAGATTTTGATCTGATTTGTTGTTTTGAAGATTTTTTCTATTTGATTAAGCTTTTTGATTTTGATTTGATTTGTCAAATGTTGTTGTTTAGATCAAATATTTGGATGTTTGAAATGTGATGTTGATCGTGAAGTTCAAGTGTAGCAATTTTTTGATTTTGATACAATGATTTGAGCCAATTGATGTCTACTTTGCTAAGCTCGTTGAATTTGGATTAGTGCCCCCTATTTGATTTAGAAAAGATCATGCTTTGTTGGGCAATGCAATTGATATAGCAATTGGTATAAGCATCAAAACATAAATGTCGTGATGACCTGAATATGCCTTGTAAAACAAACATGCCAAACACTTTGCAGAATTCATTCTTGTCTCCAATGTGAACTACCTGCGGTGACCCTCTATCGTTCACATCCTTGGATAATAGCCATTCACAGTAGGATTGAGAAATCGTTCAAAAAGATGTAAGCTAGATCAAACTTCCTTGAATTTTCTAGGTATCAATGGTTGAGGTACTCATTGCCATCCAACATGTGATAGAGGCTCTTACATATGGACACCATTTCAATCTAGAATTTTTTAAGTTATTAGATTTTCGCTCAAAGTAGAAAACAAAGAAAAGATTATGCCCCCAGTCATCATTCTCTAAATCCTATAAAGGACATCATTAAAGAGCTCGAAAGGACACAATATGCAAAAATCTCAATGTGAATCAGTAAGCATACAAAGAAGATTAAAGCATGCAACAAAGATTATTTTCATTCATGTTGATGTTTGTTTGTGTTGTTGTAGATGCAAAATCCTTTCTAGAAAGGAGATAGACTGACTAACTCGGATGTAGCTTCAAAGGACCCTGACTGGATATGACATGTCTAAGATACTAAGGACTATAGGATATGACTTTGATTGCCCCCAAGTTTGAACATTGATAGGAGATGAATGCTTTTGCCAATTGGTTACAGACTGACTTTATTGAAACAAGGATATATACAGACTAAAGCAGACTAAAAGCTAGGAAAGACCAAGATTGTGCTGATAGATGGAGCATTTTGAACAAGTGGCACCCATTTGCCGAGTTTTCACCATCTTGGTAGAGATTTTATTTTTTCTACCAAGGTGCTTGTTTCCAAGTTTTCACCAAGGCACTTTTTCTTTTTCTTCTTTTTTTGTATTTTTATCTTTTCAATTTTTTTTTGGATTTTTTTTTTTTGTGATACATCAAGGCGCCTATTGCTAAGTTTTCACCAGGATGATCATTTTTTTAGGACTTTTTCTAATTTTTATGATTATTTTAGGATATTTTACCATAGACTGAATGCCTTAGGCGTAGAATTTCTTCAAATGCAGAACATTGATTAGTTCTCAGAGCTGTTCTCCTTCAATCATTGAGAGTTGATAGGTGCCAGAGCCAAAAGTAGCAGTGATAACAAAGGGACCCAGCCAATTGGGTTCAAACTCATGTGATTAATTTTTAGGATTCTCTCTCAAGACTAGATCACCAACTTGAAATTCTCTGTGTCTGACTTTCTTGTTGTAACCTCTAGACATCCTCTTCTGATATACTTTGAGATGATCATATGCTGCTTGTCTACACTCATCTAGTAGTTCAAGTTCTTGCAACCTAGACACTCTGTAGTCATCATCAGTTACTAGACTATGCATTCTGATTCTTAGTGATGGGATTTCAACCTCAATAGGTAGTACTGCTTCAGACCCATAAACTAAAGTGAATGGAGTAGCCCCTGTGGGCTTTTTTATACTTGTTCAGTAGGCCTAGAGAGCTGGATTGATCATGAGATGTCAGTCTCTTCCTATTTTATTAACTGTACGGTGCAAGATTTTCAATAGATTCTTGTTTGAAGCCTCTACTTGTCCATTCCCTTGAGGATAGTAAAATGGATGACCAATGTTGTGTAATCTTGAACTTTGAGCATAAGGAATCCAAGTCCTTATTATTGAATTGGCCACCATTATCTATGACTATAGAGTGTGGAATCCCATACCAACATATGATGTAGTTTACAATGAACATAGAAATTTGTTTGTTGGTTTCTTGAGTCAAAGGGACTGCTTCTACCCATTTTGTGAAATAATCTATAGCTGTAATGATATGGGTATGTCCATTAGAAGAGTGAGGATGTATGGCTCCTATGAGATCAAATGTCCATTGTAGAAAAGGCCATTTTTTTGTGAAGGGAATTAAATCTCTCCCTAGTGCATGAATCAAGTTTCTATGTACTTGACATTTTTGACAATTCTTAGCATATTTGATAGCCTCTTTTTCCATTTCAGGCCAATAGTACCCAACCCTGATAAGTTTTTGAGCTAGTGTTAAACCGTTGGAATGTGATCCACATATACCATCATGGACTTCCTCTAATGCACGTTGAGACTCTTCCCATTCTAAAAACCTAAGTAGTGTTCCATCTAGACCTCGTTTGTATAGATCATTACCAATGATGACATACCAGGATACATTGCAGATAAGGTATCATTTCTCATGGTGGTTGAAGGAATTGGGAATGATTTGGTCTTGGAGGTAGGAGAAAAGGGTTTTGTATCTAGATGAATCATGACCAACAATCATGCAGATCATGCAAGATTTAAGGGAATCATATGTAGGATAAGATAGTGCTTCCACCAAGAACACATAGCATAGCTCATGTTCGGGCCTCTATAGTAGAGATGATAATGTTGCCATAGCATTAGTAGCCTTGTTCTCCGTTCTGGGAATCTGTTCAAACATGATAGATATGAATTATTTCTTTAGATCATCTACCATGCATTTGTATGGAAACAACTTCTCATCTTTTGTTTGATACACATCATTGGCTTGGTGGATTACAAGTTGGGAGTCTCAATGAATGTGTAGTTTTGTCACTCTCCACTCAATTGCTATCTTCATGCCATTAAGGAGAGCTTCATATTCAGAAATATTGTTTGTGCAAGGAAAATTTATTCTAAATGCTCTAGGTATTTAGTAACCTTGAAGCGTGATGAACAATATGCCTGCTCCAAATCCATTCTATGTGTAAAATCCATCAAAAAAGTGATGCCAAGTCCTAGATGATACGTTCATGATAGATGGATCAGGAAATTCCATTTTTAATGGTGTATCATCAAACATTGGTGCTTTAGCTCACTAATCTGCAATTATTTGTCCTTTGATATCTTTTCTTTCAACATATTCTATGTCAAATTCTCTCAATAGCATCACCCATTTAGCCAATCTACTTGTGAGGGCAACTTTGCTTAGTAAGTACTTTAGTGGATCAATCTTAGCTATTAGTTGTGTTGTATGAGATAACATGTAGTGTCTCAATTTTTGTGATGCAAAGATCATAGCTAGACAAGATTTCTCAATCATTGAATAGTTCTTCTCATATGCTACCAATGTTCTATTGATGTAGCATATAGCTCTCTCCTTTTTGTTCTCATCATGTTGTGCTAGCAATACCCCCAGTGATGTATCTATGGAAGAGACATATAAGATCAATGGCTTCCCTTGAATAGGAGGCATCAAAACATGAGGATTCACCAAATATTGCTTGATATGGTTAAAATTCTTTTCACATTCCTCATTCCATGCAAAAGTCACACCTTTGTGTAATGTTTTTGTAAAAGGTTGTGAGATGTCTACTAGCTAAGATATGAAGTGTCTAATAGATTGTACTCTCCCTTGTAATGTTCTCATTTGACTGATATTTTTTGGAGGTTGCATCTCCATGATAGCTTTAACCTTTTCTAGATCTACTTCAATTCCCTTCTTTGAAACAATGTAGCCTAGGAGCTTTCGAGAAGTGACACCAAAAGCACATTTCTTAAGATTCAGTCTGAGACTAAACTTCTCCATCTGATCTAGTATTTTGCTCAAATGATTTAGATGTTCAGATCTTATCATAGATTTTGCCAAAGTGTCATCAACATAATCCTCCATAGTTTGATGCATCATGTCATGGAAAATAGATGTCATGGCTCGTTGATATGTAGCACCTGCATTTTTTAGACCAAATGGCATGACATTCCAACAGAAAGTACCCCATGCACATGTGAAAGCATTTTTCTCTTGATCTTCTGGAGCAATTTTGATTTGGTTATATCTAGAGAAACCATCCATTAAAGAATACATTTCGAAACCCACAGTCATGTCTACTATCATATCGATGTTTGGTAGTGGAAAATCATCCTTAGGGTATGCTTTGTTCACATCTTTGAAATCCATGCACACTCTAATAGATTTATCTGGTTTATAAACAGGCACAATATTTGATATCCATTCAGCATAGTTGATAACTCAAATGAATCCAGCTTTTAGTAATTTTCAAGTTCATCTTTGACAAGAAGTGCTACATGTGGATGCATCTTGTGCAATTTCTCTTTGACAGGTTTCACTCCTGGAGCTATAGAGAGATGGTGCATTATAAGATCAAGATCCAATCCTGGCATATCTAAATACTTCCATGCAAAGTTGATTTTCTTTTCTATTAGGAAGGTGGTGAATGCTTGTTTCTCTTCCTCTGATAGAGATTGTGCTACATGATTTAGTTGTGGTTCCTTTGTTGTACCCAAGTTTATAGATTGAGTGGGATCAATCACTACTGGAGATTTGTCATGTAAATGAATCGAAAGGACATCAAATATCTCATTCTTAGGTACCTCAAAGAGGTTTTCACCTTCGGATACATCTTTTATTTTTACTATTTTAGGTTCTTAGACTGCCACAAAGTGGTTTTCACCCTCATAACTCTTTTTCTTTTTACTCTTATTCATTTGACTGAGATATTTGGTTTCCGACTCCATCATGCTAACACTTGGTTCACTGATGGAAGTCATCATAGGTTCAACGACATTGATATATCACGCAAGGAAATAGTCATTTGGAAAAGTATAGATATCTTGGCTTGGAATCGTGGAGGTTTGATCAAGAAGTTTAGGATGTTGGATAGTCAAAGTGGGGAAGGATTGGGAAATAGTGTTTATGGATATGGCATTGTCATCATTGGTCCTAACCCGAATCTCGAGTTCGAAGGTGATATTACAACTTAAAATTTTCATTTCATGAATAGGCTCAATGTCATTGTGGGAGTCCACTTCAGCCATAGGCGGACCGGACTCGTTAAGTTTGTCATTTCGCTCTAGACTTACATTGGGTTTAGGTGCATATTGGTGGATAACATCAATATATTTTTCTATGATAAGTTCATCTACCTCTGGAATGACTCCCCATTCATAGTCATTAGATTCCTTGTATATGCCTCTAGGAAATATAAGAATATGTGTGAAATTAGGACAAATTCCCCAAGAAGGGTTTCCTTTTGATTATTATTTGAATTCATACTCATCAGAGTCTATCTCAGAATCACTATGTTGCTCCAATTGTTTAATTGTTTGGATAGTTTTAATTGATTCTTCTTGTTTGTTTTCAGTAGTAGGTTCTTGTGTTTCTACTACATTAATATTCTCCTTAGGTTTCTCTTCATCTTTAAGGAGGTCTAGTATTTCTTTAGGAAAACTCTCATAAGGAATGAGCTCATCAGTGGTGTCTGAATCATCACTATCAGATTGTTGTGTTTCCTCCTTTATTTGAATTGTTGTTGATGGTTCAATCTATTCTAAGACATGTGGAGATTTTTTGCTAAGATAGAAAGGCTTCTTCTGATATCCTAGACCTATTTTATTCTTGTTTGTTCAGCCACAATGGTCAAGAGGTGATATAAGACCTTTTCTTTGTAGTCCTAGAGGTCCATTTCCAGTGTATCCCATTTTTGTGATCAATTTATCTCCTGGTCCATATGACTTCTGAGGAATTTTTCTTGAAGTGGAGTCACATTTCTGGACTGATTGGGATTGAGACTCATCTTTGTATAACCATGTAAGCATGACTTCTTCTTCCTCAAACTCTTGTTTAGATACTTGCTCTATGACAAAGCTTCCAATAAATATAACCTAGAATTCCTTAGCATTAGGTTTCACTTTAACTGAAGGTTGTCCATAAGATTTTGGGGAAAATGGGAGAGATGTGAGAGATAAAATGGGTTCCATTGTGTATTCTCCCATACCCGTGTCCTTAATTTTGACTTCTTTAGCAATTTATTCTATCTTGGATGTTGATGCAATGTCTATTTGCTTAGTGGAAGATTCTTTGTTATTAGGAACAAGTTTGTCCGCACTTTCCTTCAATGCATTGCAAGTTGTAGATATGTCAACTGGAATCATTGCCTCTACCACTTCATAAGGAAATTTCACACATTGATGGTATGTGGAAGGAATAGCTCACATTTCATGTATCCAGGGTCTCCCTAGGAGAATGTTGTAAGCCAAAGGTAGATCAGGAACTTGACATGTGATATCTTTGATAACTGGACCTGTTCTGATGGGTAAGACAATTATTCCTTTGGAAGATATTTCTTGTTCATCATATGTCTTGATAGTTATCTTCTTTTTAGGATCAATGGTAGCTTCTGATAATCCCAGTTGTGTGATCAAGCTATAAGAACAAATGTTGAGACTAGCACCTCCATCTATCAACACGTATTTGACATGATGGTTTTGGATCAAGACTTCAATGTGCAAGGGCTGGTTATGCGGGTGACCCAATGAGTTATCATCTTCCTTTGAAAAGGAGATATATTGTGGAGACCTCAGATGAGAAACCATAGTCTGGAATCTATCTAAATCAAGGTTGTAAGGAACATTGGATCTATGTAGAGCTTTGTCCAAAATGGCTCTATGAGTGGGAGATATCCGAAGCAACTCAAACATGGAGATTTTTGCTTTGGTATGATGGAGTTGTTGGACTATATTATATGATGTAGGCCTCATATCCTTAGGATTTGATTTTGAGGAAGCCCTATGTTTAGAAGCAGATGAAAGATTAAAAGGCATCTTAGGGACATTTGATGAATCTAAGTTTTGTCCTTGTAGATGCGCCTGAGCTTGTGATCGAGTAATTGAATTCTTTGATTGAATATCTCTATCTTTTCACACAATGGTGATGACATTGCAATGTTCAAATAAGAAAGGTTCCACCATGTTTATGAAAAAATTGTTTCCAGAGTAGGTGTAACTGACTTTAGCACCCATATTAGGCTGAGAAGATGAATCTCCTTGATTATGCTTTGAAAATGGTTCTGTGAATGTTGTATGATCATTATTTCTCTTATGATTGTCAATTACAATTTCTCCATTATCAATTTTGTCTTGTATGAGATGCTTCAAGCATTAACAGTTACTAGTTTTATGACCTTTATTATGATGGAAGTCACAAAAATCATTCTATTTCCACCATTTCAGTTTGGGTTCATGATAAAATGGTCGAATCTCAGGCAATGTGATGATTTTGTTTTCCAACAGAGTCTTCATGGAAGATTCTAAGGATTCTCCAAGAGGAGTAAACTTGTGTTTAGGATCTGTAGCCCAAGGTTTATAGTCAGATGGCTTCTTGTTAGATTCTTTCACTTTTACCTTGGAGGATTTGATGGCTTGGGTACCAACAGTGAGATTGAAAGTGGGAGCCTTAGATGGGGGATAGACATTATCAACAACACCATTCGTGATGATGCCTTTATTCTTGTTCCAGTTATTGTTCTTGTCTTTGGAAGTAGATCCAAATTCATACTTCTCTTTTTGAAGTGATATGTATCCTTTTTTCACAAGGACTTTCTCAATTTTGATTGCATTGTCTAGCATCTTATCGAAGGATGTGTGATTTTGCATTTGTAAAGGGTAGTTGATCTCTAGAACAATATTGTTGATGAAGATTTCTAGCTTCTCTGTTCCTAGAATGGATCTAGCATATAGAGAAAACTTCTTCCTCCATCATTTGAGGAAAGTCAAGAATGGTTCTCCTGGGTATTGTTTCAGATTACAAATGTCGATCATAGTGACCAGATGCTTGATGTTGTAGGAGTATTGTTGATATAATAGCTTGATTAACTCCTCAAAGGTTTTGATGGTTGGAGGCATTTTTTAGAACTAATGAATGGCTGCTCCTCCCAAAGTTCATGGGAAAAGATGTATTAAGTAGGTTGGTTCATGCATGAACTCCATGGGTTGAGTACAAAATTCCCTAACATGATCTTGGGGATCAGAGTTTTCATCGTATTGGTTGTATTTAGGCATTTCCACTCTTTTTTGGGAATGGTGGCATGTACAAGTCTTTATCAAATGGAAAAGGACATAGAGCCTCCATGGAGAACTCCTTGGGTTCCTTTTCTTTTTCAATTTTGTTGAGCTTGATTTGCATGGCATGCATATGTTTCATCATAACTATGATAGGAGTTTATTCCTCTTGAGTAACGATATCTTCGACATTAAAGTGTGGAGGAATTTTAGCTCCTTGTTGAGCTAACTCTAGAAAGTATGCCTCTCTGTCTTCATGCAAGAAATGTTTCATCATTCTCTTGAAGTTATCATCATTTTGATATTGGGCAATTTCAGAAAGTGTGGGTTCTTGATCTGCACCATGTTGAGATTGATGTCCTTGGGATCCTTGGTTTGCTCCTCCTTGAGACATGGTGTTGTTAGGAGAAATACTAGGGATTGATTGATGCAGGGTGTTCTAATGACTTGCGTGGATTGATGCAGGAGGGGTGACATAACCACCTTTCAAGAAAAGATTTCCAAGAGAGTCTTCTCCAAACTTATTAGTGTCATAAGGTTGATGAAATGTTTCAAAAATCATAGAAGATGTTGTTGAAGAGGGTTTTCGTTGTTCTTTTTCTTTTCTTTGTGATGAAGCTCGAGTTTCCACCATTAACCTTAGGTGAAGAAAGAGAGTAAGATGAAGACAACTGAAGAATGACTTGAGTCAAGAAGATCGAATGATGCAACCTTGTCAAGATTGGGTTGATTGAAGATAAACTGGATGTAAATAAAGGATATTGTGCCCTAGTTGTATGGGTAGATGCCCAAAAGATGTGATGAAGGGTACTCCCCTTAATACCACAAACACATAATAGAAATAGAGAAACAACAACAATTTGCAAGAATAGACAATGGGATTCTTATTATCTCCACAAATGTGGAATTACAAATTTTAGAATTACAATATGCAAAGCCACATGGGCATTTTCCCTTACAATATTCTATAGGACAAAGCCTTGAATCATTACCCAAATCTACTACCTAGAACTTCCCTAGACAACACTACATGCCTTCTTTATATAGGCAATTTCCACCACTCGAGAAGGTTCCAGAAATTTAGCCCTTAAGGCTGACCAACCTAAGAATTATTTTATTTTTCAATTTATTACATCAAAGTTGGCTCAAAACAACTTTTGAAACCCAAACAAAAATTTTGAAGGAAATTTATTTTTTGCCATTTCAGGTGACCCAACTTCCAAAGACCATAAGTCATCACCCGTTGACCTGATTGACTATTATAACCCCATTTCGAAAAGGGTATGAAGTGATCTACATCACCTAAATGAGCCAAAGTTTTGACCTCATCTGGGGCATCTAAAGCCTTCAAAATTGAGTTCAAAGTTTCTACACCCTACTGCCAATACTGAAATTTTTTAATATCTACAAAACTAGACTTGATCTAGCAATGAAACTTTACTGGTAGGCTGATACAACCAAAATTAACCTCCACCTATGAAATCAGAACATTATGAGATCGAACGGAAAACTTACTAAAAATAGTAAATTTCCAAAAATAACAGCTTTGCACAAGATAACCCTTATTGAAAAGAAACCAAAAATATTTTTTTTGGGTGATGCAAGATTGTTCTTACACCCAGGATGCTCCTGCATCAAACACTCGGGGTAATTTGAGAAGTGACCCCGTCACGTCTCAGGTGTGAAGGAAAACCAAGATGGTTAAGCTGCTCCCTTGTCAGCCATGATGAATCTTCAACAGGTCATCTTTTCCATTTGACCAGATATTCTTCATATGTCTTGTTCCTTGTGCTTCTACCAACACGACTATCCAGTATGTCTTTAATCTCCTTGGTAGCTGAAATAGTTGTTGGAATACTCCCCTATGCTGTTGTGATCTCATCCTCAACACCTCCCTCATGATACTCTGTCAGATCTGAAATGTTAAATATTGGTGAAATATTTAGCTTAGTAGGCAATTCTACCTCATATCCATTTTCTGAATCATGCTTCTTCAGTATCTTACATGGCCCAAACTTCTTCATTTTCAATTTGTTATATGTACCAACTGGAAATCACTCGTTCCACAAATGAACCATGACTTCATCTCCAACCTAAAATTCCTTATGCCTCCTTTTCTCATCTACCTTCGCCTTATAATGTGCATTCATCTTGGTAATATGCTTCCTCACCTTTTCATGGATGTTCTTCAAATGTTCTGCAAAATCCTCAGCTTCAGCACTACTTATTTCTCCTTTATCTATCTTTCTCAACTCAAATTCATTTCTGGGACTACTTCCATATACAACTTGGAATGGTGATTTACTAGTGCTCCTGTTGAAAAAATTATTGTATGAAAATTCCACCTGTGGTAAAATCAAATCCCATTCTGTTGGCTTGTCTCCAACCAAACATCTCAACAAATTTCCCAAACTCCTATCCACTACTTTTATTTGTCCATCAGTCTATGGATGATGTGATGAACTGAACTTCAAATTTGTCTTCAACTTCTTCCACAATGTGCACCAGAAATATCCAACAAACTTAGTGTCTCGATCTGAAACTATGCTCTTTGGCAAACCATGTAGTCTCACCACTTCTTTGAAAAATAATTCTGCTACATGAACTAAATCATTAGTCTTTTTACAGGGAATGAAATGTGTCATCTTTGAAAATCTATCAACTACCACAAAAATTGAATCATGTCCCTGCTAAGTCCTTGGTAAACCAAGAACAAAATCCATACTGATATCCTCCCAAGGTTTCTTTGGTACAGGTAATGGCTGATACAACCCTATATTCTACTTTACTCCTTTTTCCATCTGACATACTTTGCAACTCTGTACAAACTTCTTGACATCTTGCTGCAACTGTGGCCAATAATAATTCTCACTAACCAAAGCAAGGGTTTTATCATGACCAAAATGTCTAGCCAATCCTCCACTATGTTTCTCCTTGATGAGATTCTCCCTCATAGAACTTCGTGGAATGCACAACTAAATCCCTTTGAATAGCATACTATCCTGGATGATGAAATCCAACCACTTCATTCTATCTAGAGTAACAAGCTCTTTCCAAGCTTCTCCAAAATCAGGTTCCTCTGGATATAAATTCTTGAGTTCCTTGAACCCAACCACCTCAATCTGCATCTCTATCAGCAATAGTTGCCTTCTACTAAGTGCATCTACAACCCTGTTAGACTTTCCACTCCTGTGTTTCAAAACAAATGTATAACTCTACAAAAACTCAACCCATTTCAAATGCCTTTGATTCAACTTTCCTTGACTATTCAAATATTTCAAAGCTTGATGATCAATATACAAAACAAACTCCTTAGGAAGAAGATAGTGTATCCACTTCTTCAATCCCTGAACTATAGCATAAAATTCTTGATCATAAACAAAATATTTCCTCTTGGCATCATTCAACTTCTCACTGAAATAAGCAACAGGTTTACCTTCTTGGCTCATAATAGCTCCTATTGCAGTACCACTAGCATCACAATCTACTTTAAACACCTTATTAAAATTTGGAAGTGCTAAGCCAGGTTGTTCTGTAACTTTTTGTTTCAACAGTTTAAAACTCTTATCTGCCCCTGTAGTCCACTTAAACTCTTTTCTATCTCCCCTCATTGTTTTAGTCAAGGGTCCACAAATACTGCTAAAATTTTTGATAAACTTTTTGTAAAAGCTAGCCAAACCATGAAAATATCTTACCTCAATTGCACTCCTTGGAGTAGGCCATTCAAGGATAGCCTACACTTTCTCTGGGTCCATTTTTAGACCTTCCCTTGAAACTACGAATCCCAGATACACTAACTCCTTTTTCACAAAACTAGACTTCTTCAAATTAATCAACAATTTCTCTTCCCTTAACTTCTCAAACACCATACAAATATGCATCATATGCTCCTCCAATTTCTTACTAAAGATCAAAATATCATCTAGGTAAACAATGACAAACTTACCCAGAAATTCTTTCAGAACCTCGCTCATGAGCCACATGAAAGTGCTCAGTGCATTAGTTAGCCCAAAAGGAATGACTAAGCACTCATACAATCCTTCCTTTGTCTTGAAAATAGTCTTCCATTCATCTCCTTCTCTGATCTAAATCTGGTGATATCCACTCTTTAGATCTATCTTTGAGAAATACACAGCTCCACTCAAACAGTCCATAATATCATCAATTCATGGCAATGGAAACCTGTACTTGATCATGATCTTGTTTATTGCCTTGCAATCTATACACATCCTCCATTCTCCATTCTTCTTTGGTGCTAATACTGCTGGTACACTACATGGACTTAGGCTCTCCTGAATCAACCTCTTTTGTAACAATTCATGTACTTGTCTATTCAACTCTTCACTTTCTACTGTGTCATTCTTTTTTTTTCCTTATTTAGAAAACTGGCTAAAAGAATCAAGTCCATCTGATGACTAATCTTCCTTACTAGTGGTAATCCATCAAGTATATTATCAAATACAATATCTTGAAACTCATTCAACAAATTTGCAACTTCTATAGGTACATCTTCTACTTTCTCTTTACCAACTTTTGGAATTAAAGAAAAACACACATGCTCATGTCTCATACCATCTAGGAACTTTCTTCCATCAACAAAAGTTATTCTTGCATTACCACATACCTTTTCTTCTAACTCCTTCAATGGCTTTAGCTTATGTCACACTCCATCCTTTGTCAAGGAATAAGTATTTGCACGACTATCATGTATAACCCACCTATCAAACTGTCAAGGTCTACCCAACAACATATGACATGTATCCATAGGTATGATATCACATAGTACCTCATCATGGTATCCTCCAATCTTGAACTTCACTAGGCACTGTTCACTGACCATGACCTTGTGGTCATCCTGTACCCAGGCAATCTGATATGGATGTAGTTGTTTCTGCCTCTTGAGCTTCAAATTTGTGAGCATCTCTTCTAACACCAAATTGTTAGTGCTTCCACTATCAATAATCACATCACAACATTTGCCCTCACACTTGCATCTAGTGCGAAACAAGCTCCTCCTTTTCTCAGGTTCATTCTCACCACTCAGTAGGACTCTTCTATTAATTAGCATTTCTTCTCTTTTAGCATCTTCAGAATGTGATGATCTAGCATCTTCATCTACATGTGCAACCCTAGCCTAGCCTTCAGTTCTCCTATTTGTCCTTCCTTGGCATTGGGGACATTCATATGCCCTATGACCTTCTCCATAGTGAAAACATGTTCCACGAAAGCCTCCTTTTCCTGATCCTTGTCCTCTTCCTCTTCCTCTCTGATCTCTATTATTATGATCATGGAAATGATTGGAATTGTTTCCTCTCTAATTCTGACTACTACTGGCCTCATCCTTCTTTTTCGGATCTTCATTTTAGCCTCCATATGACCATCTACCAGATCATCCACCATGACCTCTTCCATTTTGTCTGCTCTCGAACTTCTTGTTCAAATTTTCCTTTACTTTTAGGGAAAACTAGTATGCCTCTTCAATACTATTCATTCAAACCAAATTCAACTCCTCCTGAATGCTTGGCCTCAACCCATTAAGGTAACAGGCAAATTTCTCCTTATCAGCTTCCACATGGCTTGTTCTGATGAGGATTTGATAGAACTCATCTGTATACTCTTGAACAGATCTTTTTGCTTGCTTCAAACTTTGCATTTTCTTTAGTAGGTCAAGCTCATAATCAACAGGAATGAATTGTCACTTTAATTTATCCACCATCTGATCCCATCTTATTATTTTATCCTTTTCTCTTCTATTTTTCTCCAATTGAATCTCTTGCCACTAGATTTTTGCATGGCCCTTTAGTCTGGCCTTCCCAAATTTGACCCGATCAGGATCCTCGATATCTTCATACTCAAAATATTCCTCTAATTCATTGATCTAGTCGATCAACTCTTCTGGGTTAAGGTTTCCTGAAAATGTAGGAACCTCAATCTTAGGTCTTTTCCCAATCTTGGAAATGGCCCAAAAAAGTCTTTCTTCCTCCTGGTTCAAAATTTCACCTTCTCCTTCTTGATCAAAATTTCCTTCTTCTTCGGCTTCATCCTCGCTTTCATCTTTGACATTAAGATTCATTCCTCTATGAATCTTTTCTTGCAATGCTCGCACTTGTCTTTGGAGGGCTCTAACCTCAAGTGACACAACACCAACTCTTCTGCCATGTTCCCTTCATGGAGGCATTTTCACGCTGCTCGCTGAAACCCTAAACCACGATCCTGGTGTAAACTACCTCATAAATGGTGATCTATTTACACACTTAAGAACTCCTTCTCTGATACCACTTGATGAAGGGTACGCCCCTTAATACCACAAACACATAATAGAAATAGAGAAATAACAACAATTTGCAAGAATAGACAATGGGCTTCTTATTATCTCCACAAATGTGGAATTACAAATTTTAGAATTACAATATGCAAAGCCACATGGGAATTTTCCTTTACAATATTCTGTAGGACAAAGCCTCGAATCATTACCCAGATCTACTACCCAGAACTGCCCTAGACAACACTACGGGCCTTCTTTATATAGACAATTTCCACCACCCGAGAAGGTTCCAAAAATTTAGCCCTTAAGGCCGACCAACCTAAAAATTATTTTATTTTTCAATCTATTACATCAAAGTCAGCTCAAAAAAACTTTTGAAACCCAAACAAAAATTTTGAAGGAAATTTATTTTTTGCCATTTTAGGTGACCCAACTTCTGGAGACCATAAGTCATCACCCGTTGACCTGATTGACTATTATAACCCCATTTTGGAAAGGGTGCGAAGTGCTATACTTTTTCTTGAGGTTTTGACCTCATATGGGGCCTCTAAAGCCTTCAAAATTGAGTTCAAAGTTTTGTACCCTACTACCAATACCAAAAAATTTTAATATCTACAAAACTAGACTTGATCTGGCAATGAAACTTTACCGGCAGGCTGATATGACCAAAATGAACCTCCACCTATGAAATCAAAACATTCCAAGATTGAACAGAAAACTCACTAAAAATAGTAAATTTCCAAAAATAGCAGCTCTGCACAAGATAATCCTTATTGAAAAGAAACTAGAAATATTTTTTTTGGGTGATGCAAGATTGCTCTTACACCCAGGATGCTCCTGCATCAAGATGGCGGACATGAGCTCATGACACTTAGCCATTTTGATGAAGATTCTAATATGATGATTGACAAGGTTTTGACACAAGATGAAAAAGATTCGAATTGATAGATCAGAAGGATGGATCAAACTCAAGAGACCACTTTTAGGCAAATAGATTGGGTTTCTTCTGGTTTCTACTTTGTTCCTGACACTAAATTTTTTTTGACAAAATCTGGAAGTAGGCTGTAAAAATTGGATTTTTAAAAAATTTAGGAGTTTTCTAACAACTTTTGAAATTTTGATACGAGTTTCTCTAGGATCATACGAGTCTGGGTTGGCTTTGGCACAACAATTGACAAAAATCATACGACAATTGATACCAAGGTTTATTTTTACTTGAATTTTGCTGACAAAACTCATACGACAATATGTAGGCTCCCATACAACAATCTGGGGGTTCTGATACCATAATTGGGCAAAACACGTACAAATTTATGAGACTGTGGGATGACTTTGGACTCCAAAAAGGAATTTTGCTTCAGATTTTGCAATTTTTCAATTTTTCAGAATCAGTTTGTTTGTAAGAATTTATTTGTCCAGGTTTGCAGATTCATGTAATAGTTTGGATTTGTTCATTTCCAATAACCAAGTAGATAAAAAGCACGTAGAACAACAAGCAAGTTATTTGAAGAACATCTAAAAATAATGAGCAAGGGAAAAAACAACCTTGCACATAAACAATCAAGTGACTTATTGTTCTAACCCTAGAAATGCTACTTGTGTATGTTCTCAAAAGTTTTTTCAATCACGCACAAAGACCTAGAAAATAAATATTTGGCAGCACTAGGGTTTTTAGTAATGGTCTGACTCTACAAATTTTGTGATCTCAAGAGGGAAAACTTCAATCCAGGTGCACCAGGGTTTTGACACAGTTTGAGAATTAAATCAATCAGGAGCTACTAGGGAGATCTAACAGCCCAACAAGGGACCACACTTGTAGAGATTTCTTCCACAAAGACATTTATATAGTGGTTGTTGCTACCATGGAAAAAATGGCTATTACCGCTTGAGGTTTCATCCATGTGGTTGACCCAATAAACGGAATTTCCACTATGGTTAACCCTCGCTAAAGGTGACTCACAAAAGATACCACATGGAGACTTGGTCCAAATCCAAGGATTTGAGTTTCTGATACTACCCAAAAAGGGAGTAGAGCATAATCCTCTAGCCTTATCACTTTTACCCAAACACAGTAAACAGATCAATCTAACATGCTAAGACTAAAATTACCTCACCAAGGCTTGTGATGTCAACAACAATGTCTATCGAGTTCTCTAAGAGGGACCAAGAGAGAACGTATTGATCAAAGTTCAGGACCAAACCAAGTAGAATGTGAGATAATCATAGTAACCTCCCTACCTACAAGGGGATCTGTTGTCAAGAAGAGCTTTGCATGCATAAACAAGCGAATGAAGCCCACTCTCTCAAGATAATCTGCAAATATTGTTCATAGGGCCTATTTACTATGTGTAATAGATATGTAAAAAGAAAATATATGTTCATTTTATAGCCCAAAACTAAAGTCTATTTTATGAAAGCTAGAAAGGCACACAATCTTGACACGAGAGAGGTTCATTTTATATCCAAATCGAGGTGTTATCAGATCATAGCAGAATACCTAAGTTCCTTCACAACGTGCTTAGTATATTTTTACCTTATTTTTAGCTAAGTTGAGAAATCCCGCGAGCAAAGATATTAGAAACAAAAAATATCAATCGTTAGGGTTAGCTGTCAAAATTTGAAATCAAATCTGAAATGACTATTTTTGCAATTTTGCTATCAAAAAATGAAATTCTGACACCAAAACTCGTACGACAATGGACTGCTGCTCATACAACACTTCAGGCACAAAATGACAGTGGCTTAGTACTGACATGACTTTTCAAAAACTCGTACGTCAGTCCGTATATAGTGGGCACGACACTTTAGATTGTCATTTGTCGTATGACAGATAGGGGGTCATGGTACGACAATCTATCAAATGTCATACGAAAAATGTACGGAAAGAAAAATAAAAATCACAATTTTGAAAGAAAAATGATAGAAATTTGATCAGAAAGAATGGAAACCCATTTCAGGGCCCCACGGTGGGCACCAAAAATGTGTGTAAAAATTGTACCTAGCTGGAGACACAACACTTCAGTAAAACATTAGAGGTTAGAAAAATTGAAATCTACAGATAAATGAAACTAAGCTAACCAGATGATTTACTACATTCTAGTAGATGTGAGTATGTATTCTCAGATTAGACCGAGATTAGTGACAATGCAACACCTAAACAAAGGATTTAAATGATTGAAAGCAATGAGATATGAATGCAGATTAATCTATCTTTTTGGGATTTTTGATGCAATAATATGAAAAACTTGATATGAATCTAATCTATATGAATGAAAGTGATATGTAAAAATTGATCTAAGATGATATGGTAAATTCTCAAAACAATAATGAAAATCTCACAATAGCCTTGATTCACAAAAGCTTGATTCTTCAGTTTCAAATTCGCCAGAGTAAGGATGCAAATTCAAGGGTCCTTTGTGAAGAGCTAAGCCTTGTTTTTATAGAAATCTAGGGCTTGAGGATGCTTTGAGAAAAGCCATAAATCACTCTTGATAAACTTAGGTTGATTTTTGAGTTAACAATAAATTAGAAATAGATCAACTCATAAAATCATGCAAAAACAACTTTTTGACTCAAATCAGAAGTTTAGATCAGCTTTTAACTCAAAATGGATGTTGAGTTTCAAAAAGATAACAACTTGAATTGATTTTCTGATTTAAAGTTTAACTACTCTTCAAATGTGCATAGATAATTATGAATTAATTTAAAAATAAAGTAATTTATCTTCAACTTAACTGATTTTAAATTTAAAACAACTGATTTATGGGTTAATCAATTATTTAATCAAACTTTTATTGAAAAACTATATCATTTAATTTGACAATTAGATTTAATCAATTAAATAAGAATTCAACTGATTATTTTTAGCAAATTTGATTTATTGTCAAAATTAAATAATATAAATTAGGAATAAATAGAATTAAATCTAATTAAATAATTAGGTGGCAGAATTAAACTTAATTAATTAAATATTCAGCATATTCAATTAATCAACTTTAGGATAAATAATGACATTTATCGTCAAATAATTATTAAATTAAAGATAATTAAGATAAATAAGAATATTTCAAGGAATATTCCCCAATGCAGAATTAGGATAAAATCAATTAGGGTTTTGATAACTTGATGTGCAAATGTGCCTTAAGTTGTGACTTTTGTGTCAATTTCATTCGATTTGTTGATGTAGGAGGTTAATGAACCTATAGCCCATTTTTGGGGTATTACATTTTGCCCCTCTGGAGGTAAACTCTATGATGTTATTGTTGATAGCGGTAGTACTGATAACCTTGTTGCTGAGGACATGTTCAAAATCTTGGTTTGAATAGAATGAGACATCCACATCCTTATAGGATTGGTTGGTTGCAAGATGATCATGCTCTGGAAGTTAGAGAACAATGCTTCATTGATGTTTAGATTGTCTAGTATAAGGATCTTGTGCTATGTGATATTGTGGAGATGAATAGTTGTCATATATTGCTCGGTAGACCTTGGCAATTTGATTGCAGAGCTATGTATGATTGTGTCAGGAATGTGTTCACTATTGAGAAGGATGACAATAAGTTTTCCCTGATGCCTTTGATGGATACAACACTAGGTAGGAGAAGCCTAAGTATTGGTAGATGAGTTGAGTTGGTAGATCCTGAAGGTATGGATGATCAGTGTGAAGGATAGACCTATGTGTTGTCTAGAAAATACTTGAAAAGATAGAGAAAGCTGAAGTGGAAGAGTATGCAAAGTGAATTTTGGAGGACTTGTATGTGAAGAACCAGTTCAGGATTTATGTGTTGAATCCTGGAAGATGTTCTTCTCACATATGAACATCTTTTCAAACCTGGGGTGTCTGGTGCAGGGGAATTATAGGGTACTCGGTGAATCTACATGGAGGTGTGTTTTTTTGGTTATGTGAAACTTGATTGCAGCTTTAACCGGTGGTCTTAGTTATTAAAGGAAGCTCGGTCACTGAAGGAACTCAAAAATCTCTGGCTCCTAGTGAAATTGGTACTCAGTGATGCTTGTGATGCTCGGTCGACATGGTACTCGGTGATGCTTGGCATGCTTGGTTATTTCATTGTTGCTCAGTCATTTTTCTATTGCTCAGTAGTTGGTCTTGCCGACTAGAGCACTTGAAGATTTACTTGGCCGACTTGGTGCATTTATTGTTGGTATCTTTTGTTGGATTCTCCTATGTGGATCTAGAGGCTGACATGTTGAATTAAATGTTTGCAAGGTGATTTATGAGTCGACTGGTATTGCATTTAATTTTTATGTGTAGGAGTTAATGGTTTCATCTAGCTGACTTGTGGCTGATGATTAGTATTTAAGGGGTGTTTGGGTAGTTGTTTAGGCATCACTAGTAGAGGTGGAGGAGAAGTGAAGTTGTGGAAAAGATCCCACGAGATCTCGTAGATCAAATGGTTTTCTGATAGTTTGTAATAGTAGAGCTAGTAGTTGAGGCTTGGAGACAAGGAGATTACTTGGAGGCTTGCGAGCTCAAGTTCAGATCCGCCTTAGGGTTTCCATCAGTTGCTGATAGTTTTCAGAACTAAACTAGCTAGAGTTGTGTTGGATCTTGTGATCTTGCAGAATGGTTTCTGATTGTAATTGGCCCTAACCCGAAAGGCCTTACAGTCGGGTATGTTAATGGAAAATTAGAGTTAAACAATTATTGTGTTGAGTTTTACATTGTGTTGTTCTAAAGCTGCAAGTGTTGTACTATCCTTAATTGGATCCACCATCCCTTGTACTGCATCATTTAGTAACACTTTGAACATTTTTGCTTTTGTTTGTAGATCCATATTTCAAAAACTTCATCCACTTTGATCCTTAGTTATGTTTAAGCCTTTTAGATTTTGATTTGATTTGTTGTTTTGAAGATTTTTTTTTATTTGATTAAGCTTTTTGGATTTTGATTTGATTTGTCAAATGTTGTTGTTTAGATCAAATATTTGGATGTTTGAAATGTGATATTGATCATGAAGTTCAAGTGTAGCAATTTTTTTATTTTGATACAATGATTTGAGCCATTTGATGTTTGCTTTGCTAAGCTCATTGAATTTGGATTGGTGCCCCTGATTTGATTTAGAAAAGATCATGCTTTGTTGGGCAATGCAACTTTTGAGTGTTTACTTAAGATTTGCAATTTTTGGATTTTTAGATTTTTAGAGATTTCTTATTTTTTTTAATTTTAGAGATTTTTTATGTTATTTGGATTTTTAGAGATTTTTTATTTTTTTTGGATCTTTCTAAGGAACATTTTCACTTTTTTAGATTTTTAGAGATCACTAGTTCTCAAGCAAGATCACATTGAATTTCCCCCAATGTCTAGCAAGGTATAGGACATGAAAGATGGATTTGCAAATTGATGGATGCGAGATCAATAGGCCATGATAGATGAAGCAAGTGTGTTACCCGTAGGACCATCTCCTCAAGATAATCGAAGCTAGGGAAAAATAATATCTCAATATAGGCCAATGATGTGGTGTTGGATAGCATATGGAATAATGACCTAGTGTCACGACAATGGTCCAAAGGAGTGGACATATCAAGAGACTTTTTCTAACATTTTTTTTCAATTGGATCAAGATTAAGGGATCAATGTGGATAGGATTACACAATCATGATAAAGGGGTGGTGAAGGCTATGAGTGAATGGTTTGGGATTATGGGAAGGCTTTTTAGAAATAATGAAGGTGGATTTAGGATAATCAAGATCATGATAAGGTAGCATGAACGCAACAAGTGAATAGGCTAATGAATAGGATAACTCTTGTCAAGATACTTAATGCTCATGGATGTGTTCAACCTTGTCAAAATCAAAGGCGAAAGATGTAATACATATGCAAGTGAGATCAATGGTAGAAAGATGGAGGATATTATGGATGGAACTTACCCCCAAGTGAAGAGTGCAAGAGAGAGGAATTATGCATGATGCTTGTTTCTCAGGTTTTCATCATGGTACTTTTCCAAGATTCCACAAGAAGTGGTTTTCACCATAGGATGGATTTATTTTTCTTTTCTTTTCTTTTCCTTTTTTTTCAAAATTTTTCAAAAAAAAATTTCTCTTTTGGAGGGACTCAAGCCTCATTCTCTTTGGATACTCCTTGAAAAGGTATGACATGATGGACCAAGGCCACTGAAAGGTATGCTCAAAGATGTTGATATGGTGATGGAAATGTGATATGGTGGATAAGGTAAAGGGTGGCTAAAGATTTATGTGATGGATTGGATAAGGAAAATGGAAGGATAATGAATAAGAGAATAATAAGTCTTTCCATGTGTGGGCATGAAAAAGGGAATGGAAGGATAATGAATAGAAGGATAAGAATTATTATCAAGATCAACATCGATACACACCTTGAAGGATAGTGGAATAATGGAGGAAAATTGGGTGAAATAACTTGGGATTTTGATGTAAGAGAGGATATGGATCTTGGGACATAAGGACTCAAAATAGATGGATGAGATGGAATGTGTTTGGGAGAATGTGGAGTGGAATCCTTTGGAAGCTTAAATGTCAACTTTGATTTCTCTTTTGTGTGTAAGTCCTTTTAAAGTGACTCGAGAATTCACACTTTCTTTGGTTTTTCTTTCCTTTTGGATGCTTTAGAATGCATTTCTTCAATGAGGGATTTAGGAACCCACATTTTCTTTAATTTTTCTTTTTGCTTGATGGACCTGTGTAGTCTCTTGAATATTTTTTTTTTCTCTTACATTCACATGTTGATTAGATGGCACATGGTGCTCTTCATACATAAGTGGACTCTTGATTTTCTAATTTTTATGTTGCACATCCAAACTTCTTCCAAAAGACTTGGGATTGGTGGATGAATAAGGTTGATACAGATGGTTCATATGGATGGTCTGATATGGAGGATTGACATGGATGGGTGCTTGGTTTCTCAAGTATGTAGGTCTTTGTTGATCTTGATAGGATATAGGGTAAGTGGATTGTGGTATAGGGATGGTGGGAAAGGTAGATGGAGGAATGTAAGGGCCCAATATGGATTTGGAGGATGTATAAGGTTCCAAGTTTGGGATATAGGGACCAAGGATGGATTTGGTGGATGTATAAGGAATATGCTTATGCACAAATGGAGGTAAATGGGATGTGGGAGGGATATCAACATCTTTATTTTGAGCTACATGGCCAAGGCTTTTTTCTTTTGGATTTATCTTTGTACTAATAGGCTTATATGTAGCTTTGATAGGAGTGACTTTGATAGGAGCAGTTGAAGCTTGAGGGTATTTTTTCTTATGCAATGGATTAGGAAGAATGGGAGAATTTTGAGGTAGATATGGATGCTTATGAAAAGTGGATGTTGGAGTACTTTGATCTTGACAAGGATCTTTTGATATCCTAGGAAAAATACTTTTCTTTTGATTTTTGATAAGTTCATTAGAGATGGAAAGTATATCTTGATCTTTCTTAGGATATGGGTAGGATATAAGAGGTGAAGGAATATGGGGTATTTGAGATGGAAGTATATCTTCTTGAAAGAAATGGAAGGGTATGAAGAGTTCATCATGGGATTCTTGGGGTATGGGACTTTGGTCAAATATAGGATAAGAAGGGATATTATCTTGATCTTGATCCTTAATAAGACTTGTTTCTTTGCACTTTTGATTAGTCTCTTGACATGGAGCCACTTCTAAGGACAATGTAGGATTTTGGATTTGCGCGAGGGATTATTGAATGGCTAATGAAGATTCATTTGAAATAGGAATGATAGGCATTGTAGCACATGAAGGCTTGGGTTCTATAACCTTTGAAGCATGGAAGAAGTTTGTAGCAAGATGTAGGTTAGCTTGGATCTCTTTTAGAGGTAGCCCTTGAGGGTATACATAGTCATTATGAAAACTGTTTGGATCTTTATTTGATGGAGGAATATGGGATAGCTTTGCTTCTATATGAAATGGAGGAATAATGGAATAGGTGAAAGCTATAAGAGGACCACTACTAGACATGTGTTCATAAGTTTGATCTTTCTTGAGAGTAGTATCTTCATTAGATGAGTCATTAGGATTTTCAATTTCAACTAAGTCATCATTAATAAGATTTTGGATTTTATGTTTCAACTCCATGCAATCTGAAGTTTCATGCTCATTATGTCTATGATATGCACAATAGTTGCTCAAAAAGATAAAACCACATGAAGTGATTTGAGGCAACATGATGAGATCATTTTCAAGGAGTTTTTCCAAAGCCAATTTGTATGAAATTCCCAAAGGAGTAAATGATCTATCCCAAGGATATTTGGATGTATTTGTGTTTCTCAAAGAGTTGTCATATGATGAATATTGTTGAGATGGGACTAATTCCTCTTGATTTTCTTGATCAAAGATGAGATTCTCTTGATATTTTGAAATAGGTTCTTCATCAAATATTGGTTTATCATTAGGATATTTTTTTATCAAAGGTAGGGTTTTCATGATATTCTTTTTGATCAAATTTTGAATTATCAAAGATATGGCATTCATGATGTTTTTCTTGATCATAAAGGTAAGGAAACAATGTTCTTAATGATAATTGGTTGGATAATGTTTCCATTTCTTGAATTCTTGTGAATAGAATATTCTTTTGAATCTTTATTGTTAATTGATTTTTGGATCTTAATGGATGTTTTATTTTTGTAATCAAAGACCTTCAAGCACAACACAATGATTTTATCAATTAACACAAGAAATTCTTCCAAGCAATCTACCTAAGATCGAATTTGGATTTTAAATAGCTTTAATGAGGTAGGCTTGCTAATTTATCAAGGATTTAATCAAGATTTCATTCAAAATGGATATTAAAATTTCATCATCCAATTAATTAAGAGGCTTCCCACCACCGTTATGTTGGAGTTTTGTGTAATCCCGAAGGACTACTCGAGGAAGTTCAAAAATTTAACACTCTTTTGTCACACACCCCATTAAGGATGCATGCATTTCATTTTATAGTGGGTTGGATGATCACGGAAAAGGTGATTGTATCCCACTTTGGGTTGTCCCTCTCACCAGCCCTTTTAAGGAAAATCTTGGGAGGCGAGCCCAACTATTGATCTAGCATGTTCATTTGAAAGCAATAAAGTGGAATAGAAAAATAGGTTGTGGGAATTTGATTCACCAAAAAGGTGAAGAGCATATCCCTATCCACTTCTCAATCCCCAAACACAATTAACAATGTTTAATTACCAACCCACTAACTAGAGAGAATTGAGTATTGCTACTCTTTTCTACAAACAAGGGGTTTTTCAAATTTAGTGTTTGATTTTCTTAACATTTCCTTTTAATCAAAGAGTTTAACACTTTTGGAATTTTTATTCACTTAAAAAATGAAGAGCATAGGCCTAATGTTAAATTTCCTCAAACAAAGACAGGTTGTTTTTAATTACTAGATTTTGAAAAAAACAAAGCCACAATTTAAGTAAAAAAAATGACTAAATTAAGGCTTACCTTCAAATGATGCTAGCAAAGGCTAGGGGCATTTTTTAATTGATTTTTCATTTTTGACACTCACCTAGTGGTGATCGTTCCTTTCCAATTATTTCTTCTCCAACAAATTAGTCAACAAAACCAACAAAAGTGAAGAAAGCAAAGATAAAGTTGAATTTAAGCCTTAATTATCAAATTTAAGCAAAACTTGATTAAGGTGAATAAATCCAATTCAATGAAACAAATTTTGCCTTATATGCTCCTACAACTTTTAAGTAATGATCAAATACCTTGCTCTCTTGTTGTGAATCCTCCAAAACCAATTTAAGGTGAGTAATATTCTCATTTTTTATCCTCTTTGTCAAGGCTTTTCCCTCACTGTTGAATCTGCTCTCTAGTTTTTTGTTTTTTGTTTTTTTATGTCTAGCCATCTTGCAAAGACAAAAAAAACATTTTCTGACAATCAAATTCTATAAATTTTCAATTTATGCAAAAGCACTACTAAATCTATTAAAAGTGCTATTTAAATGCTCAAAAGCATTATGGATCAAATTAAACGCCCTAAATAAAATTTTAAAAGCGCTAAAATAGAATGTAAACATGCTACAGAATTAAGCAAATGCGTCAGAAAAGGATTAAAAGCGCTGAAGGAAAAAGTAAATGCATTAGCTAGTCAAGGAATAAGTGTTGAAAGAATTTTAGACAGAAGCCAAAATGGATCAAAATCATTGTTTCTCTGTGCAAAGGCACACAAATTTTTCATGGAAGCATTGTTACAGTGCTCAAAAGTGTTGTTAAATGGATCAAACACTTTGTTTAACTTTTCAAAAGTGTTGTTTCACCTGCAAAATAGAGAGTTCAACATGCAAAAATTTGATAAAATGAAGATTTATGAATTTTTAGAAAAATGAAGCCTAAGGCCCCACGGTGGGTGCCATTTTGTGTACTAGAATTTGTACCTTCATAGGGTTAGTATTGCAAAATAATTTAATAAAATAACTAAATAACCACAAAGAAAGAGTTATTCTAATAAATAAAGAGCAATTAAGCACTTTATGGATCTCTAGCTAAGAGTGTTAATGGTGAAGCTCATAGAAAACCTCCATTAATGATAGTCTTAGAATGAGAGTAAATGATAAAACAAGCTAAATATTTCAATTCTAAATTGAAATGCTAATTAACTTCTATATTTGTCTTTCTAGCTATAATTCTCAAGAGGTTAGATGCAATTCTCAGATTTGTGGATCAATTATGAGTGATTTAGGCCTTGCTTTTATAGGATTTGGCAATGGTAGGGGGTGTAGTAGATTTGATCATGATTGAGTTGGGGTTAAATCCTTGGTTCCACCCTTTGGAGACAATTTAAATGGATTGTCCTCAAAGCTTGGGACAAGAAGACAAGATGAGTGGACAAGATTTTCTTTCAAATTGAGTGATTGAGATTCATTTTGGCTTGATCCATGTGAGTTCTTTCCTTAAATCCTATTGGTTGAGGATTTTTCCTCCCATGTGGTGTTGAGAGAAAATAGGATTTAATTAATTGAATTGAATTAAATTGTTTAGCCATGTGCACCCCTTGAATAGGTTAATTTGATTTAAATTGAACTATACAATTAATTAGATTAATTGCACATTGATTTGATCAATTTGACTTGAATTTATGGCTTTGATTTTTAATTAAATTGAATTAAAGCTTGATTTTAATTTTGATTGGCTAAATGCTTGTTTCAATTCAATTGCCTTGATTTTTCCTTGATTATTCACATGAATTATCCTATCCATTTTTTGGTGATTACAATAAGATACTATTAGAAAGTGATATCAACATAAAGAGAGTGTTATCGACATGAGGAAGAGTTATCAGAAAGTGTTAGCGGTGGAAAGAAAATAAAAGGTTACGAACAAGGATGGAATCAAATTAGAAAAATGGTTTATGGAAGATCAAGAAACCTTAAGTAGGTCAATAAATTATAAGAGGAGATCAAAAGACAAAGAGATAGACATGGTGATAGAGAGAATAATCAAAGATTCAGTTAAAAAGGATGTGGAGAGAAATGTAAGGATCAAAGATCAGAACAAAGGAATAGTGAAAGGGGATCTGACAAGTTTTTGGAGAAAGCATCTATAGGTCAAGTTTCTTGTTGATTTATTCTTAATATTTTAGCAACAAGGTTGTGAAATCCCTTAATCGGCGAGTCTCTAATAGGACTTAGAAGTTCAATTTCAGAATTTATTGCAAATTCTTTAACTGGGTGAACATTGTATAAGTGGGATAAAATATCTTAACAAAGTAGTCTTTAACTAGACTTTTAATACTCCTAACAGGGTGAAGTCATTCAGAAGATGACATTTATGTAAGCTCCTAATAGTGAACCTTATTATTGTAGTGTTGATTTGTGGGTATCATCCCCATTGTAGTTTTTCCCTCTGACCAAGGATTTTCTGCAACACCAAAATATTATGTTAAGTGTTTGCATGTTTATGTGTTGTGTGTTTAATTTACATGTTATTGGTTATTGGTTAAACATTACAAAAGTTATCGATAAATTAATTTACTGGTTATCATTTTATGATTAGTAAGTTGAATAAGTGTGAAATCTTTGTGGTATTGATTCACCCCTTCCCCCCCTCTTGGTAGCTTACCTAATACCTTCCAACACTATAAATCTTAAAAAAATTATGTGAGGACCTTCAATTATTGACACGTGGCCTTGGAACATCCATCCATCTAACCACAACATCTTTTGCTAAAACAACTTTAACCTCCACGAGGGTGTGATAAACACTTTAAGGACAACTTAAAGCACATGCAAAATAAACAATAAAGTGTTAGGCTAGGACATACAAGATATATGGACATAAGATAAGAACATGAAATAATGACCAAAATATTTTGACATTAAATCAAAAGAATATCCTAATCATGAACACACTAGGAAAATCAAATATGACAGGTTAACAAATGGACACTTTAACATAGCACCTAATTCAACACCCACTTGTTCAACATGCATCAATTTAGGCACAAACACAGACATCAATATCGATGCAAATGAATGTGGTACATAGCACTTGAATTGGCATCATGATCTTCTGGTAGGCACAAAAGATGTCATGAGTAGCCCCGATATGATGAATAACACCTACATTTTTTTAAAAATGGAGGAGAAATACATTAAACAATGTGTGGATGAAAAAATGGAGCAAAAAAGGAAGCTAATCATAGGGATTTTTTGTAGTGAAATAGATCATTTTGTTGTTCTCAAGACACAACAAGGGCTTGAAATGTCATTTTGGCTATAAGAGCAAATGATTTTAAGTTTTACAAAAATTTATCAGGTTTTATGATACTAGAAACTCAATCACATTTTTATTATAGTGAAAACCTGACCAAGTTTTTAAAACTAGCCTTGGTATTCACAAGGCCATAACTCGATTAGATTATTTCAAATTTTAAAAAACCCAATCGGGTTATTATTTTTTTGAACTTTTTTCCTTTGGTGGCCACTTTTTTGCACACCATCTTTGTGCATACATTTGTATCTACATTGAAGATCTATGAGTTTTATTCATAGATCCATACATGTGTGGTATCATCTTTGATTCCTTTCTACTTTCCAAGGTCAACTCCTTCAATTCAAGAAACAATCAAGCATCTTCATGGATATGAGAAATTTCTACATCTGCTCATGAGGGTTTTATATGTAAGGTGAATCAAGCATTTACCTTTTTTACATTCATTTCCTTATGCAATTTCCTCTCATTTTCAAGGTTGATTCCTAAATAGGGTTTGACTAAGGAAAACCCATTTTAGCTAACATTTTCTCCATTTTTATGTGTGTAGGAACAAGTTACAAAATTGTTAGAACTTTTTTGAGAAGATCGAGAGCAGTCAAAGAGACCTTTCAAATTTCAATCAAAAGTACCAGTTATAAAATGTCTGAAACATTATGTACCCAGGTATAGAACATTTGAAACATTCTATACCCTACAACTTCAGTCCAAATTGAAATCATAGGTTAGTATAGCAGTTTGGACCCCAATTCAACTCATTTCTCATTTCTAGTAGTTAGTTATCAATCTGTAATTTCCAAATCTATTTGTATTTGCATATTTATCTTCCTTTATTGCATTATCATTTTATTTTCCCTCTTTCCATTTCATAATTTATGTATTTTAGTGAAGGTTCATTGTCCCATTTAGTGCTCAAGTCCTACTTGAGCCTATTGGGACATCTTCCTGTCGAGTGTGCAAGTTTGAAAAGTAGTAATCTACCCCTTTTCATTGCTTCACTTTTCTCATTGTGCAGTTATTTACTTTGCCAAATTGTACTTGAAAGTTTGTTGTAAGAAAGAATTGTGTATTTTAAAATAGGAGAGTACAATGAAAGAAGAACAACTATTATGAGAAAAGAGGATATGGTGAATGTAATGCCTATTGATTAGCTTAGTGTACATAATCTTAGGTCTTAGCTAGGTACTAGGCATTTACAGTAACAATAGACAAGGGAAGCCTTCCCTTATAATTAGGAGAGATTGTGTCTCACAAACTATGGGTGGAACCACTATTTTGAAATTGTTACCAAAAAATTTAGTTGCAAAATATCCACCCCACAAGGCATGCAAAAAAAGGTTTAGATCACATAAATATCGAGGGTGATTCCATGCTATGCATTAACATTGTCAAAAAGGAGATCTAAAATTGGAAAATAAAAGATTGGACTCAAAGGATATATGATTTTTTAGACACTATGGAAGACTTTACTATTTCCCACATCTTTAGAAAAGAAAATGATAAAGAGAATTTTCTTGCTAATCAGGGAGTTATATAAGAGGAAACATAGATTGTTAACTCCAATTTGACAATGCAAACTTTTCTTGAAAATCTTTTGGCTATGAAAATGCCTTGATTGGTCATGACTGGTACAAGATAAATTATAAAAATTCCATATTGATCTCTTAGAAAGGTGGGAATTATGTTTGATGATGTTCTTGGATGGTTAAGTTTTTTCAAGAATAGACGCATGATTAGATTGATGATTTTTCTTAATAACCAGAAGGAGGAAGGTACCACCTGATCTAGTAGATGTGGAAATCAATACAAAAGAGTTACTCAAAGGTTGTCTTACAACTACCATGACAATAAATTAGCAACACATGAAAAGGATATGAATTAATAGTTGCTATTATTATTGAGATTTTATACTTTGAAGTTGGATTTTGAAATATAAATTTCTTTGGGTAGAACCTTGAGCCAGTTCACAATAAAAAGAACAAGAAATAATGATAGATTATGTGACCATGAGCATTTTTCGTAAATGTTTGGAAGAAGGAATTAAGTAATAAGTGGTGATACTTTTCAGGCTATCTCACAAAGTTGAGAGGGAAGCAATTATTAACACTGTATCTAGAGAGTTCCCTAGGTTGGAGGCCACATGCACAATGAGAGAGTATACGAGCTATACTTCTCCAACATTATTTAGATCATTGGTGAATCTCTTTGGGGATTATATTTGGGATTCATCATCGCAAGAGAAAACCATAATAACATCATGGATGTCATCTTCTCCATAGTCATGCATCCTACTTCAAGCTCTATTACTAGAATATTCAATGTTAGTGTTGTCAACATAGGAAAAGAAGTAGAGAGGGCACTAAGATTGTTCAAGGAAGGGGTGAAAATGGGAATCTTGAGGACTTTTCAACTCACTTAAGAATAATAGGTATTTGTTTTCCCCACCTCAAGGAGATAGGATGTATAAGTGTGTTGAAGGGTTGATGTTTCATGCCCACAATTTAACAGGAAAAACACACCAACTTTTTTTTTAAAAAGTACATTAATTAAAAGTTATAAAGGTAGCTAATATACATTATCTATCAACTAAGGAAGGAAAATGGGAATTCTAGATTCAATGGATTACCATTCGCTTGAGGGGAAATCATGGTGAGGGGTTGTCGAACCCGCCAACATCCCTCACACGAATAAAGTCATCACAAAACTAGGGCTGACTAGCTTAGCCTATCCTCGCTTGGATTAATTAAATGAGTAATCCAATAGTTAAATTTTCTTAGAAATATCTTAATGTTAAAATAATTTCCTTACTTAAGGTCTAGATTAGTTCCCAATTAATTAAAAAGTATTTATTTAAATAAATCTAGAGGCATAAAATATTAAATTAGTTTTAATAATTAACATTAAGTTTAATCATCAACGTAATTTCCTGACAACAAAACCCTAGGGGATAACCCAAATAATAATTATTTAATCATAATATAATTCAATAATTTTCTACTAACTCATGGTCAACTCAAAAATTTTGTGTAACATACTTTATTTTTTTCTAAAAATAAACATTTACAAAATAAACTCTAACTTAACATAAACATGTTTGTTCCATATTATAACTTAATCTAATTATTCTACTTCAAAATAGAATGTACGATCTTCATAATATTTATAATATTTTTTATATTGATGATTAAAAATAATTTCACCCAACATAATACTAAGGGGGAGTTACCCTTTAACCCTTCCCACCCAAAAGTATTTAAAAGAAATTAGAATTTAAAAAAAATAACAACCCAACAAAAGAAAAATTAAAACTTTAAATAATTGAAAGGGAAAAGTGAGGGAGTCAAATTGAGTTGACTCATTTTTCCCTAACCCTAATTTCAAAATTAGGGCTAGGGTAAAAATGACAACCCAAAAAAAAACTCTCTCCCACTCTTTCTTTCTTCCCTCTTTTCACTCTCCTACAAACCCTAATATGTATATGGTTTATTTTCTTGCTTTTTCTTTGTTTTTGTTGTAGGTAAACATGGAAGGGCAACAATAGGAAGAGTGTTCATATATTATGCATATTTATTTACACATATACTTGTTGTGTATATGTGTAAATATATATGTTTATATATACTTGTTTGTTTTGTTTTCTATCAGCAATTTTTCGGCGGCCATCATACAGCAAGGTATATTAATTATTTTTTTATTTACCTCTTTTTGTTATGCATTTCTCCTTTGATGTTTTATGTTGTTTTCATTTTTTACATTTTTTTTAAAGTAAAAAAAAAAGGAATGCGAGGGTTTGGGGGAGCTGAGGGCTCAACCCCATGCTCTCCCTCACCCATGGCCCCTGCTGTGCTCGGCGGTCACATGGTGGCGGCTACATCGACATGGCAACCACAGTGTGGTCGCCACACTGTGGCTTCCACCACACTATGGTGGCCACACTGTAGCCTCTGTTGCAGTGTGCTACCAGGGCCGGCCCTACTCCTGCGCATGGGGTAGGGTTTCAGCCCATTAAAAATAGTATTATTAATTTTTTAAAAAATTAAAACATTTTAAAAAATATCTTCTATTAATATATTAATATTAAAAACAAAACAATAGTTTATTTTAACAAAAATAAAGGAAATAGAATTAAAAAATATCTTTTTTTTTTAAATATAAAAATATCATGTCTATATTTTCTTTATAATTAGTAAGAGTATAAGAGTGAATTTATTTTCAACATAAATTTTTTTTACCTTTTTTCTAGATGTATGAATATTTAAATCCAATAAATTGTCTTTCTATGATCTAACATAAGCTTTAAAAAAAACAAAAACGTAAACAAATAGTGAATGTAAAACTCATCTATTAAATTTTTTTTTTGAAACTCAACTACAATATTAAATCTTTCTTTTTTATTTTTAACAAAAACAAAACAAAAAAAAGAAACTATTTTAACAACAAGAAGATCTTTAGTTTAGAGTGGATACAAACTAGTGCAACAATTAAATTTCTTCTTGTATGCACTAACATCAAAGTTTAAACTACAAGGTGAGAATATGTATATATTTTTTATTTTTTTGGTAACAACATTCTTCTAGTTATAAAATTTAACATCTAGTTTAGTTTTATCCAATAATCGTCATAACATAATTTAATGCCATAATTTCCTGAACTATTACAACAACTAGAAGAGAACCATATTCCTTGCTAATTTCTCCAAATCAGCTAATAGCTACACATAGATATTTTACTCATTACAAATGTAAAATAAAAAATTTAGTTTGCAAGAAGGTAACCAATTTTTTTAAAAAAAATAACCTAGACTAAACTCTTATAAAACAATAAATCTGCACCCATTTTATTCATTGCAAGGCTAGTAGATATGGTTCCTTATGGAACTTATACAACAAAGAATGTCACATTTCAACATAAAATCAAATTTCAACATTTACAAAACACTTCTTCTTCTTTTCATTTGTATCATCAAGGATCATAAATCTTCATTCTTCAAGAAATCATAAGGGTTCAAAGAAATCTGCAAATACAAATCTGCATGTAGACCATGGGTGCTCACCTCTCATCCAAGGCCTCTAAGAGGCCACCCCCGAGCTATGGGAACCAAAACATAGACAAGATAACAACCAAACATAACCAAAATAACAACAATGGAGGCATTCCAAACACATATATACTCCCAACCCAAGGCTTACACAATGGATCTCATTTTGACCCTTACATTGGGGTGAAGTGGACCAAATACCCTATGGGGAGAAAGCTCAATCCCAACAAGTAAACAAAGTAACAAGCCATCACATGGCTTTTCAAATCCAACTTCACAACCATCTCACAACAAACCCTTATGGCCCCTATGGCTTCAAGCCATAATCAGCTCCCTTATGTCCCCCAAAACAAAAATGGGATGGCTTCATGGAGCCCATACTTCCATGTTTTATCCCTCTCCTCCTAGAGGAGAGACTCTATACCCAAGGGCTATCCTAAATCCTTCACCCCCAAGGCCAATATTCCCTTCCAAGGTAGAGTGGGCCTTGAGACTGCCTTACACAACAAAGAGGAAAAACTTGCAACACAACACAAAGGAGAAACAATACAACAATGGAGATGAAAACATAACAGCAACAAAAAAAAAATTTCTCTTACAAGCACAAGAATACTACAATTTTCATAAGATCAATTTCATCAAAGATTCATCAACAAGAGAATAAAGAGAGCCACCAACCTAGATCTAAGCTTATAGAAGATATTTGATGAAGAGCCTCCTCTTTTCCTAAGTCTCCTTCTCCAAAACTAGCAATGTCTCTAAGTTAGAGAGTGGGTGTTCAAACTCTCCACAATGGAGAGTCCCTACTAAAAAGGCCTCCACACAACTCCCCACAACCCCCTAGGGATAAGGCAGCCCTTCTAATTGGTTGGTCTTCCCTAAGCCTCCTACAGCTTTTCAGAAATGGGCTTCTAAAAAGGTTGGCCAAAAAGGTGGGCAAAGACCTTGCATTCTAATGGATGGTGTTCTTACCAAGACCTTACTTCAAAAGTTGATTTTCGGCCATTTTGAAAATCTAACTTTTGGAAGGGTCTTTTGGTCAACTATGGGTTGTCTTATGGTTAAAATTGACCCTTACCCATAGGTATACCAAGTGGGCTAACTAAAAATGGCCTAAACACACCCCTAGGCACCTTTCTAACCCCCCAAAAGCTCATGATAAGACCCAATTCAAAATTCTATGACAAGACTCTACCTCAAGCTCCCTAACCAAGGGATTCACATGGGGATCCTAAAGGGGTACTATCCTAGGTTGGTGGGCAACCAATCCTCAAGTTGACATGTCATGGCCACATGTACACATTACAAGTGTCAAGTGACACAACACAAATAACACATCACAAGCTACATGGTATATCCACTTGAGCATTCACATTAACAATAATGCAATTACAATTTTACCAATAAATTTGAGACATACAAGCTCATTACATTTACAAAATAAAATACAATACAACGAGGTTTTGTCTCTCATTAGACACAACCTTGGCTCATACTGAAATTCACATAAGTCTATGTTTTCTTCCCCATTATAAAACCATAGTGTAACTCCCTGCACACTAAATCCAACATCAATAGTCCAAGGAATATAAATCCACAACATATAAGATTCAATTGCATTCAACTTAAAAATTTATTTGCAACATCTCATAATCAAATTAAAATTTTCATAGCATAATAATTTAACCTTTCTTATTCGTGAAAACATATATTTAACTCATCATGTAATAAAACAATTTTAACACTTAATAAAACTCATAGCATCATAATTGCATCAATAATTCATTTCCTAATTAATCACATACTTAAATCTCATCTTGTCATCCTAGCATTCATAAAACCATATTAACCACAAATGCAGATCCATAATAGTGTCACAAAGTAATCATCATAATAATCATAAAATAATGTGCATCTAGCATCTAAGATTATATAATGCATAGCATAAGGTGTCTAAAAACTACAATGCATCAAAATATAGTATCAAATAAGTCTATCTCAAAAGTAGAAATTGAAAAGCTATGATGGGCTCGGGGTGAGGCCTCACATCCTCCCCCCCTAAGCATGAACTTCCTCTTAGAGTTCATAAAAAATATGGGGATTTTGTGCTCTCATCTACGCTGCGTCCTCCCATGATGTTGTAACCTCATCATAGAAATCTCACTGGACCCTAACCTAGTCTAGCTCTCAACATCGAAGAGCTAGCATCTGGCATGCCAAAATGTGAATGGGCTCCAAAGCCAGTTGTACATCTGACTCCACCTATAAGGCATCCCAATCTATGATATGAGACTCATCAAATATTTACCTTCTCAATACTGATACATGAAAGACATCGTGGATGCGTGACAAGCTAGGTGGCAAAGTTAGACAATAAGTGACTGGACCTATCCACCCAAGAATCTCAAAAGGACCAACAAATTTGGGTGCAAGCTTAGAGCCCTTTCCATAATGGATTGGACTCTTATGAGGTCACACTCTCAGAAAAAATCTATCCCCAACCACATAACTATGATCCTCTCTCTTCACGTCTATGTACTTCTTCTATCTATCATGCACTTCTTTCAGACACTGCCTAATCAAGGTCACCTATTGCTCCAACTCTCACACTAACTCAAGACCTAAATAAACTCTATCCTTAATGTAGTCCCAACTCAAAGGTGTCCAACATGGTCTATTGTATAATTCCTGATAGGGAGTCATACCTAGAGAAGTGTGATACCCATTATTATAGGCGTACTCTACCAAATAAAGGTACTCCTCCCACCTAGTCTGATGATCCATGACATACATGTAGATAATATCTTCCAATACCTGATTTACCCTCTCTATCTATCCATCTGTCTCAGGGTATTAAGCAGTGCTAAAATTGAGCTTAGTGCCCAAAGCTTTCTGTAATCCCCTCCAAAAGGGTAACGTGAAGAGAGAATCTTGATCTAAAATAATCTTACGAGGTATTCCATGAAGTCTAAAAATATCTCATAAGAAAACTTGTGTCACTGTTGGGGTTGTAAAAGTGGTTTGAATATGTGAGAAGTGGACTACTTTGGTCAACTTTTCAACTATCACCATCATCATGGCGTCGAGATGACATAGGGAGACCAATGATGAAATCCATATAAATACATCCCACTTCCACTCTGGTATCTCATGAGGTTGAAGCAAACCACTAGGGTGATGATGTTCTGCCTTAACCCTCTGACACACAAGACATCATGCCACAATCTCAACTATATCCTACCTCATCCCTAGCTAATGGTATAACTACCTCAAATCTGCATGCATCTTCTTGACTATGGGATGCATTGCATATGGTGCTCTATGATCCTCCAACATGATAAACACTCACAAATCTCTAGAGGAAGGTACATAGATGCGTCCTCTATGGCGTAAAAGTCCATCAAAATCTAGAAAATATCCTAAAAAATTCCCCTCAAGGGTACACTAAGATCAAATAATCTGACTGGCCTCTACATACAAAACATCCTCATGCAAATGGTGTAATATTCGATCTCTCAACTCTGTGCCTACAGTCATAGAGTAGGCCCCATGATGTCTCCTACTCAAAGCATCGGCAACCACATTCTCCTTGCCCTTGATATAGTGGACATCAAAATCGTACTCACAAAGGAATTCCATCCATCTCCTTTGTTGTGCATTTAGATTTGGTTGATTAAAAATATATTGCAAGCTCTGATGATCTGAATGGAGCTCAAAATGATGACCCAAAAGAAATTATCACCATCTCACTAATGCATGAACTACTAGAGCTAACTCAAGGTCATGAGTGGGGTAATTAAGTTCGTGAGTCTTAAGTTTCCTAGACTCATATGCAATGGCTCACCCATTTTGCATAAGAACTACTCCCAAACCATCCAAGGAAGCATCTATGCATACAATAAAATCCGTTGAAGGATCAGGCACTGCAAGAATAGGTGCACTAGTAAGTGCTTTCTTGAGTTCTTGAAAGGCCCTCTCGCACTTCTCAATCCACTCAAACTTCTTTCCCTTTCGCTGAAGAGAAGTAATGATGAGCCACTCTAGAAAATCCTTCTACAAATTGCCTATAGTAGCCTTTCAATACCATAAAACTCCTACCCTCAGTCACAAAGGTAGGCATAGACCAATCCATGATGGCTCTGATCTTAGATGGATCAATTGAGATTCCATCTCCTGATATGACATGCCCAACATAATGAATCTCATATCTATAAAATGCACATTTAGACAAGTTTCCATACAACTGATTATCTCTAAGACACTGCAATACCTACCTCAAGTGATCTTTGTGCTCCTCCTCATCCCAAGAATATATCAAAATATCATCAAGGAACACAACTATAAACTTATCAAGAACGGTATGGAATACCCCATTCATAAGGCTCATGAAAATAGCTAGAGCATTCATGAGACCGAATGGTACAACTGTGAACTTGTAATGCCCATATCTGGTATGAAAATAAGTTTTGGGGATATCACTATCCACAATCAATAACTGATGGTATCCCGACTTAAGATTAATCATGGAAAACACTTTTGCGCCTTGAAGCTGATCAAATAAATCTTCAATCTTAGGAAGCAGATATCGATTCTTGATGGTAAGCTTATTCAACAATCGGTAATCCATACATAAATGCAATGATCTACCTTTCTTCTTAATGAAGATGACTGGTGCACCCCAAAATGAAACACTAGGATGAATGTGTCCCTTCAATTATTCCTCTAACTAGATCTTGAGCTCATTAAACTCATTAGTGGTCATCCTGTAAGGTGCTCTTGAAATTGGAGCAACTCCTCACATAAGATCAATGTGGAAATCCACTTCCCTACTAGGAGGCATACCTAGAAGCTCAATTGGAAACACATCTGAAAACTCCTAAAGTATAGGATAATCATCAAGAGATGGTTCCCTTTCCTTCTCATCCTCTCTGTCACTAATGGTAATGTAAAATAATTGACATCCCTTTCGCATGCTCCGCTTAACCTGCATAACAGAGATCATACGAAGAGATATACCTCTCTGAATCCCGCAAATCAAAATAGGTATGCCATGATCATCTAGACACTCAATCCTCTTCCGTTGACAATATAACTTAGCTTTGTGGGAATATAGCCAATCCATGTCAAGTACTATGCCATAAGATCCAAGAGGTGTGATACGAAGGTCTAAAGTGGTGGTCAAATCACCAATCTGCACTTGAAAATCCATCACCAAGGAGTTGATTGACACTCTAGTCCCTGATGCTAACTCGGCCTCCCAACTAACTTCCTACCTAGCTTCCACTAGCCCTCAACGCTCCACTACCAATGGAGATATAAAAGAATAAGTAGCTTTAGAATAAAAAAAAATCGTAACGCTACTACCTCTGATCATACCCACAACCTCTATAACTATGGCCTGATGCTTTGCCTGGCGGTTATCAACCACTGCAAATACCCTATGAGACTTTCCAAAGTCCCCAACTATAGGCTCTGATGCTGCCATACACTGACTACTTGTCATCTGACCCTGAGGAAAATCTCAAGCTAAGTGCTCCCTGGCACCACATGCATAACAAGGACCACATGTTTGAGTCTAAACTCCATGTGACCTAGAGTACTATTGTCCACTGGTCCTACTAGACCCACTGAAACCCCCCCAAGAGGACTGTTGATTCCATGTTGGAGGTGCATCTAAATTATGTATACATTGATCCTTCTTAGGACCCTATGCCTGCCATTGTTTGGGCTTAGAGCCCTGTTGTCCTTGTGGTGGTTTTTGCCTCTGATTCTATTGAGACTTATGTTGTGGGTTCTTATTATAAGTCCCCAAAGACTGCAAGTTGTTAACTTTCCAATGATTCTTCTGGTAACCATGAGACTGAGATGTAGAGTTATGATTTTGAGACCTATAACAAGCATCTTGTGACCTATCTTGAATCTCCTATGTAATTAATGTCATCTCTACAACCTCTCAAAGGTTTCTTGGAGTGGTCATGCGCACCTATCCTAATAACCAATCATTGAGCCCCTTGACAAAATAGTTAACTCATAATTTCTCATCCTTCATATAGCCAACATAAGGTAACAAATCAAGGAAATGACTCTCATAGTGTAGTATTGTGAGTCCCCTCTACTAGAGATCATGGAAGTCATCTATACAATGTTGCTTGTAATGCTCCGACAAGTACCTATCTCTGAATCTCTCTAGGAAGATCTCCAAAGTGACAGTGTCCATGGTAATGTTTTTTTTAAATTCCTCCAGCTTTCACTAGGTGGAAGTGCATCCTCTCAAAAGGTGAACTACAAATTGTGCCTTAAGGTTTATCTCGTAAGGACGTAACCCAAAGCACCTATCTAAACTCAATAACCAAACCTCGGCCTTTGTGCCATCAATAAACCCTGAATACAATGGTGGATGAAGGTGTAGGAGATCTCTGATCTGGTCCCCGACATCAAGGGGTGCCCTCTATACTATCCTAAGTGGTGGTGGTTCTGGCATACAAATTGATTCCACCTCATGAGCTCCTTGACCCTCCTCATGATCACATGGAGGACTCCTAGTTCTCTCTCTAGCCTTTGACCTATGTCCTCCTAATAACTGATACTCTGGCTGAGGTATCATTGGAGGCAACCTATCCTGTATAACTCCAATAAGGTTCTAAAGAGCTAACAAGACCTCCTGATTAGGGTTCAGTGGTGGTATGGGAGGAGGTTCTTGATTTCCTCCTGATATCTCAACATTTGCTCATCTCACATGTGAATCGAGGGAGCTCGCCTAGGACCTCTCTTACATTCACGAGCTTGATGTGTAAGAGGAGGTATCCTAAAAATTCATTAAGGACAAAGTTAAATGAGAAACATAATGGGTTAAAGGTACCAATTTTTTGCAAACCTGGCTTTGATACCAAAATGTCATGCTCATAATTTTCCACCCTGTGGAAGTCAAAAGCCACAACCATGACCTATATGTTTGAAACAAACCCCATTTCTCAAAATTAAAATTTATTTCATTAAAAGAAATGAGAAACTTTAGTTTTGAAAAGAAAAACTTTAGTTTTTCTTTATTAAAAAAGTCACCTATGTCTTTGACTTCAATAAAGTCTAACAGGCAAAACACACCAACTTTTTTTTAAAAAAAAAACATTAATTAAAAGTTATAAAGGTAGCTAATATACACTATTTATCAACTAAGGAAGGACAAAGGGAATTCTAGATTCAATGGATTACCATTCGCTTGAGGGGAAATCATGGTGAGGGGTTGTCAAACCCGCCAACATCCCTCACACAAATAAAGTCATCACAAAACTAGGGTTAACTAGCTTAGTCTATCCTTGCTTGGATTAATTAAATGAGTAATCCAATAATTAGAATTGCTTAGAAATATCTTAATGTTAAAATAATTTCCTTACTTAAGGTCTAGATTGGTTCCCATTTAATTAAAAAGCATTTATTTTAAATAATCTAGAGGCATAAAATATTAAATTAGTTTTAATAATTAACATTAAATTTAATCATCAACATAATTTCTTGACAACAAAACCCTAGGGGATAACCCAAATAATAATTATTTAATCATAATATAATTCAACAATTTTCTACTAACCCATGGTCAACTCAAAATTTTTGTGTAACATACTTTATATTTTTCCTAAAATAAATATTTACCAAATAAACTCTAACTTAACATAAACATGTTCATTCTATATTATAACTTAATCTAATTATTCTACTTCAAAATAGAATGTATGATCTTCATAATATTTATAATAATTTTATGTTGATGATTAAAAATAATTTCACCCAACATAATACTAAGGGGGAGTTACTCTTTAACCCTTCCCACCCAAAAGTATTTAAAAGAAATTAGAATTTTAAAAAAATAACAACCCAACAAAAGAAAATTAAAAATTAAAAAATTAAAACTTTAAATAATTGAGAGGGAAAAGTGAGGGAGGCAAATAGAGTTGAATCATTTTTTCCCTAACCCTAATTTCAAAATTATGGCTAGGGTAAAAATGACAACCCAAAAAAAATGCTCCCCCACTCTTTCTTTCTTCCCTCTTTTCACTCTCCTACAAGCCCTAATATGGATATGGTTTATTTTGTTGGTTTTTATTTGTTTTTGTTACAGGTAAACATGGAAGGGAAACAATGGGAAGAGTGTTCATATATTGTGCATATTTATTTACATATATACTTGTTGTGTATATGTGTAAATATATATGTTTACATATACTTGTTTTTTTTGTTTTCTATCAGCAATTTTTCAACGGCCGTCATATATCAAGGTATATTATTTCTCTTTTCATTTACCTCTTTTTGTTATACATTTCTCCTTTGTGGTTTTATGTTTTTTTCTTTTTTTATATTTCTTAAAAATTAAAAATTAAAAAAAAATATGAATGCGAGGGTTTGGGGGAGTCGAGGGCTCAACCCCATGCTCTCCCTCACCCACAACCCCTATCACACTCGGCATCCACATGGTGGCGGCCACACCATGGCAACCACAGTGTGGTCGCCACACTGTGGCTTCCACCACAGTCTGGCAGCCACACTGTGGCCTTCACCGCAGTATGCCGCCAGGGCTGGCCCTACTCTCGTGCACGGGGTAGGGTTTCAGCCCTTTAAAAAAATAGTATTATTTTTTTCTTAATTTTTTTGAAAATTAAAACATTTTTTTTTAAATGTCTTCTATATATATATATATATATATATATATATATATAAAGCAAAAGTGGACTAGCCACCATATATTTTATTATTATTAATCTGGTTCAATGGCTCAACCGGGAAGAACCAATAAGAAAATCTAGAATCCTTACCTTATACAAAGTGAAGATAACATGGGTCCAAGGAAGGACCCTACCATTTGACAAAAAAAAGGAAACAACCTATGATGGATACAGGTTAGTTTATCAATTATGTTGAATGGATATCTATAATTGATCACAAATGGAGTGCCTCAAAACTTCAGCAATCATCACGTTCGCATACAGATAATATGTTATGCTGCCTGAAAGTACCTTGCATATGTCATCCCACTATTGGAAACACCAACTTTTGTACCTATAGATATCAAGTCAAAGTTTGATCCAAATTGATCAGATTTTGCAAATCATGATTGTTATTAATGATCTCATCCAGACTGAAGGATTCAAAATCAACCCCATTGCAACCCATGTTCAAAAGGTAATTCACCACTTTATTACCTTTGCAGAGTGTGTGTGAGATATACAATTCACTAAAAGATTCAAGTAAATGCCATATTTTTTTAAAGATATAGGTGAGTTTCCAATTATATGAAATCCTCTTAATACATGCATTAATTATAACCATGGAATCCCCTTCTAGATGAACATGCTGAAAACTGCCCTGCTTAGGAAGAATGAGACCCACAAATAATGCCTATGCTTCTGCCATATTATTGGTACCAGTAGAGAAGGGGGAAGCTTTGATGGCCAACACATATCCCTGATAATCTTGAATACAAACACCTAAACCTAAAATACCTGTATTGCCACATGAAGCACCATCAAAGTTAATCTTGACCAAATTGTGTGCCAGAGGAATCCATTTGAACGATGCTCTATCAACTGACCTTTTAACTAAGAAGTGATGGGATGATCCAATTGGTGTATGGATACCTTTCCAATCATGAATGATAGAGCTATCCCAAGTGGAGAAGATTGAATGCTTCATGGTTTTACTATGACTAGCATTGACCACTTCTGAGATTGCCGTTTCTATCCCGAGAAGGACATTATCTATGGAAGAGGATTGACGATGAAAAATCCTTTTGTTTCATTCCCACCAAATAGTCCAAACTACTAAGGCTGGGGTACAGTGCCAAATACATGCAAAAAGAGCATTTGAGTATAGAAGAGGCCATGAATGAAAAAGATCCCATAAGCTATTTGGAAGGGGTGTGGAAAAATGTAGCTTTTTGAGAAAAAACATCCAACACTCAAATGCAAATGGGAAGTTCACAAAGAGGTGATCAACATCTTCAGAGACTTGCGCACATAACACACAATTGAAGGGTTGGGAAATCTGAAGTTTGACTAATCAATCACTTTTTAAGGGCCTTTTTTTAAAAGCAAGCCACGTAAAGCAACTAGCTTTAGGTAGCACATTGTGGTTCCAACATAGGGAAAAAGCCTGAGAGGAGGTCTTAGTTGATTCCTGCTACTGAAGAAGCTGATAACCATCTTTAATATTATACTTACCATCTTTACTAGGAGCCCAAAACAATTTATCTTCTTTCTCAGATAGAAAAACAATTTTATCTGCAAGCATCTTGGAGAAAGTTTCTTTATCTTGAGGAGATAGGGGAAAATATAAGGGTCTTTCCAAAATACTTTCCTAGAGAAAATATAGATAGCAGATACATAGTCCACAATGCGGCTGCCCCAAATATGCTCTAAAGTGAAAAAAATATCTTGTGATTGAATGGATTTTTGAAGAGGAGGAGAACCATTCCAAGAATCCCTCCAGAATTTACCAGTGAAACCATTATTTACTTCCCAAGATACATACTTCATAACAATATCCCTGGAAGCAACCATGAAATCCCAAATGGTGGAACCTTTAGGAGGATCTAACATAGAAAAGAATCATGATGGGTAGTTGCTATCCAGGTATTTATGTTGCATAATAAGGTACCATTTATTTGTAGGTTTAGAGTACATTTTCCAAACTAACGTTCCCCCTAATGCAAGATTGCACTTTGCCAAATCATGAATACCCACACCCCCAAGAGATTTTGCTTGAGCCATATCATGAAGAGAAATGAGTGGGATTTTCTTCTCCCCATTCATATTTCCTGACCATAGGAATTCTCTTATTAATTTTTGGATCTACTAAAGCATAGATGAAGGAGCCTTTAACACTAAAAGGTAATAATTTGGGATAGTAGACAAAATAGTTTTTACAAGAATTATTCTCCCTGCCAATGAGAGCCATCTAGCTTTCCACACCACAATTCTGCATTTAATCCTCTCAATAATAGGAGTCCAATAGCTGATTTTGTTAGTCCTCATAAAGAATGGGATACCAAGGTAAACATATGGTAAGATATCAACTAAAAATCCCAAGACATTCACAATTTTATTGGAGATAATGGGATTGGTATTGAAAAGGTATATTTTTTACTTTTGGGCATTGATTTTTTGACCTGAGGCTAAGGTATACGTATCCAGCATATGTTTGATTTTTTTAGCTTCCTTAACATTAGACACCCCAAAAAGTAAAGTATCATACGCAAATAAAGAGTGAGTAACTGAAATGTCAATACCTTCAATTTGAACACCTCTCCAAAGAGCAAGGTTATGCTTCTTATGTATGGATCTGCTAAAAGCTTTCAGCTATTAAGATGAATAAGATTGGCAATAAAGGGTCACCTTGATGAACTCCTTGTGTGGAAGGAAAGAACCTTGCTGGCACTCCATTAATCAGCACTGAAAACCATGCACCAGAAATACAAGCCTTAACCCATTTGCACCAATTTTTAGAGAAACCAAATTTTCTCAATACCTTAAATAAGAACTCCTAGCAAACTCTATCATATGCTTTCATCATGTCGAGTTTGATAATGAAAATAGCTGACTTATTGGAATTAATTAAGTGAAGAACTTCATGAGCTGCCAAAGCACCCTCCATTGTTTCCCGACCAGGAACAGATCCCCCTTGCTCTTGGGTATAAGAAGAGGAATAATGTGATGCATCCTTAAGTAAATAACTTTTGTAATGATCTTATAAATTGTATTGCATAAAGATATCAGATGAAACTCTACAAAGGTCTTGGGGGATGTAACCTTAGGAATGATAGCTATGTTGGTCGTGTTAAAAGATCTTAACATGGATTTGCATTTTCTGGATTCTTCAAAAGAAGCCCATAAATCCCAACAAATAATGTCCTAACAAACAAAGCATTCTGCTGATCAGTAATAATTGGTGGAATAGCATCCAAAAGATCTTCCATTGGAGGCCCCCCCGACATAGAAAAAATTGATGGTGCAAGTAAATTCCTAAAAAACCGAACTCCTTCCTTTTGAATCTCTTGTGCATTTGTGATAACCTACCTGGAATCTACATTATTGATGTTGAAAATATGACTGGATGCTCTCTTTTGCTTAGCTGATGCATGGAAAATTTGTGTGCTTTTGTCTCCCTCTTATAGCCATAATTCTCTGGACTTTTGTCTCCAGTACTCCTCTTCTTTGTTATATAACTCTTCCCATTCTCCAAGTAAAATTTTCTATTTTTCATAAGTGTTGTTATCCATCCCATGGGTAATAACCTGACCATATATATCTGCCAATTATTGTTTAACTAGATCCTTTTGTTTAAAGATATTCTTGAATTCATGCTCATTCCACTTCTTTATCAACTTTTTAAGATGTTTCAGTTTCATAGAAAATTTATGCATGTTAGAACCTTCAAAAAATGGAGCTTCAACCCACCACTGTTTGATAAGGGGGATAAATTTAGGATGACATATCCACATTCTTTCAAATTTGAAGGAATGTTGATGCTTGAATTCATGAGAGGACATCTGATTTTCAAGTGTAAGAGTTATATGAAAGTGATCAGAACCCGGAATAGATAAAATTTGTGATTTGAAAGAGTAGTTTTTGAGCTTCCAATCTTGAACTATGAGAAACCTGTCCAATCTAACTGCAATCTTAGCGAAGTTGGCTCTTTTGTTAGTCCAAGTAAAGGAACCATTGTCAGGTTCAATATCTATGAGATTATTGTTTTAATATATTATTATTAAAAGCAAAGCAATAGTTTATTTTAACAAAAACAAAGGAAATAATATTAAGAATATCTTCTTTTTTTTAATATAAAAATAGCATGTCTATATTTTCTTTATAATTAGTAAGAGTATAAGAGTGATTATTTTCAACATAATTTTTTTTACCTTTTTTTTTTAGATGTATGAATATTTAAATCCAATAAACTGTCTTTTTATGATCTAACATAAGCTTTTAAAAAAATAGAAAATGTAAATAAATAATGAATGTAAAACAGATCTATTAATTTGTTTTTTGAAACACAACTACATTATTAAATCTCTCTTTTTATTTTTAACAAAAACAAAACAAAAAAAGAAACTATTTTAACAACAAGAATGTCTTTAGTTTAGAGTGGATACAAACTAGTGTAGCAATTAAATTTCTTCTTTTATGCACTAACATCAAATTTTAAACCACAAGGTGAGAATATGTATATTTATTTTTTTGCTTTTTGTAACAACATTCTTCTAGTTATAAAATTTTACAGCTACTTTAGTTTTATCCAATAATCATCATAACAGAATTTAATACCATAATTTCCTGAACTATTACAACAACTAGAAGAGAACCATATTCCTTTCTCATTTCTCCAGATCACCTAATAGCTACACAGATATTTTACTTATCACAAATGTAAAATAAAAATTTCATTTTGCAAGAAGGTAACCAATTTTTTATAAAAAAATAACCTAGACTAAACTCTTATAAAACAATAAATCTGCACCCATTTTATTCCTTGCAAGGCTAGTAGTAGGGTTCCTTATGGAACTTATACAACAAAGAATGTCACATTTCAACATAAAATCAAATTTCAACATTTACAAAACTCTTCTTCTTCTTTTCATTTGTATCATCAAGGATCATAAATCTTCATTCTTCAAGAAATCATAGGGCTTCAAAGAAATCTGCAAATACAAATTTGCATGTAGACCATGGGATGCTCACCTCCCATCCAAAGCATGTAAGAGGCCACCCTTGAGATAGGGGAACCAAAACATAGACAAGATAACAACCAAACATAATCAAAACATCAATAATGGAGGCATTCCAAACACATATATACTCACAATCTAAGGCTTACACAATGGGTCTCATTTTGACCCTTACATAGGGGTGAAGTGGACCAAATACCCTATGGGGAGAAAGCCCAATCCCAACAAGTAAATAAAGTAACAAGCCATCACATGAATTTTCAAATCCACCTTCACAACCATCTCATAGAAAACCCTTATTCCCCCCATGGCTTCAAGCCATAATCAACTCCCTTATGTCCCCCAAAACAAAAATGGGATGGCTTCATGGAGCCCATACTTCCATGTTTTATCCCTCTCCTCTCAGAGGAGAGACTCTACACCCAAGGGCTGTCCTAAATCCTTCAGCCCCAAAGCCACATGGTATATCCACTTGAGCATTCACATTAACAATAATGCAATTACAAATTTACAAGTTAATTTGAGATATACAAGCTCATTACATTTACAAAATAAAATACAATACAATGAGGTTTTGTCTCTCATTAGATTCAACCTTGGCTCGTACTGAAATTCACATAAGTCTATGTTTGGTTCCCCATTATAAAACCATGGTCTAATTCCCTGCACACTAAATCCAACATCAATAGTCCAAGGAATATAAATCCAAAACATATATGATTCAATTACATTCAACTTAATAATTTATTTGCAACATCTTATAATCAAATTAAAATTCGCATAGCATAATAATTTAACCTTTCTTATTCGTGAAAACATATATAACTCATCATGTAATAAATTTTTTTTAACACTTAATAAAACTCATAGCAGCATAATTTCATCAATAATTCATTTCCTAATTAATCACATAATTAAATCTCATCATATCATCCTAGCATTCATAAAACCATATTAACCACAAATGTAGATCCATAATAATGTCACAAAGTAATCATCATAATAATCATAAAATAATGTGGATCTAGCATCTAAGATGATAGAATCCATAACATAAGGTGTCTAAAAACCACAATGCATCAAAATATAGTATCAAATAAGTCTAACTCAAATGCAGAAACTGAAAAGCTATGACGGGCTCGGGGTGAGGCCTCACATCATGCACATCATGCACAAAGTACTATATTTGTTTTTCATTTCAAGTTAATACAAAGAAGCTACCCCCACCGATAAGAATTAACACTTAAAACACAAAAAATATATTGAATTATAATATTATATATACAACTCTCTCTCTCTATGCACACACACACACCTCTCCCTCTCCTTCTCTCCATATCCATCTCCTGCTTTCTCTCCCTCTCCTTCTCTCCATATCCATCTCCCTCTTTCTCTCCCTCTCCTTCTCCCTCCCCATCTCTATCTACATCTTCCTTTCTATCTCTATTTCTATATCATTCTTTCTCTATGTGTGTGTGTGTATATATATATGGAAGTTTTAGTAGAATATTTTAAATATAAAAAATATGTTGGAAAGTGATAATTTTTTTATTTATTTGAGTTTGTGATTTGATTTTTATGTATCTATCTATTTATTTGGGTTTGTGATTTGATTTGTATTTATTTATATTTGTAATTTTATTTTTATAAAAAAAATTATCTTTCTTATTATTGTATTTGTAAGAATTTACCTAAGACAAAGAATAAAATGCCAAGATATAGAAGCTCAATAGATATCACAACAAGAGAGACACAATGATATGATCTTCAAATGACTAGATTCAATGATGATCGATAATCAAATGATAATGGATGCAATCAATCCAAGTACAATGTAAGAGTGCCTGAATATATAGGCAATGCAATAAGACTGCATGATAAGGAGATGATAAGCTATCAACCACACTACGTGGAATGACATGTTCAAAAAGGTGGATCATCCTTTATTGTACATCAAAGTATATGCAACATGTGCAACAATGAGAGGATGATAATGTGATAAGAGCACTAAAGGTGGATATCACAACTAAAGTGGAAATTCTCCTACACTATGTGCTAAAATGAAATGCAAACTCCTAGGTGTCTCAATGACAACTAATATGAAAATGCATTATCCTAAGTAAACTTAAGTAAAATGTAATTAGTGAATACTTAATTATACTACACTCCCTTAAGTGCAATTGATGGAAATGCACTTAAGCTCACAATGCTAGACGACAATGCATGATGGGTCCAAGCTACTAGGCCATGTTAGGTACCCATATAAAATATGCAAGAGAAATGCAATGCAATCTCTCATAAAGAGAAGAAAGAGGGAAAATATCATGGGAAAATCCCTCCCCCAAAAAAAGAGATGAAAAAAAAGATACATGGATGGATGGAGTAACAATACCCCCCATTATGACACACATCATGTATATACAATAGAGAAGTATGAGAAGGAAAAAAACCCCATATGAAGAAAAAGTCCCCCCCATAAGAGAGAAGAAGTAGTAAAAGAAGAGAGACATGGTAGCCCCCCATCAATGTAGAATTCCCATCAATGATAGCTGCTCCAAAATGAATGTAGAAGCTAGTCCATGAATGTCAAACAATATTCCTCTCATTAGGAAGAAACAATTCCATAGGTGTAGATGAGATGTCTCTCCAATATGTAGGAATAAACCTCAAGATGAATGATGTCTCTGAAAACTACTCAACTATCCCTCTATTGATGTCAAAGGCTACCCCTTCCAAATTTGTTGAAAATAAAAAGTTAGGATCAAGAAAGGATGGATGTAGAACATGTCCCAAAGAACCAAGTGTCTCCCCTAATGATAAAGAAACCTCCTACAACTATTTTACATAAGGATCCCTAGTCACATCAACCTCGAAAGACTGATCATGTAGAGAATGGACAAGAGGGTCAGAGTTTTCCCTTGATATAATTGAAGAAGGATCTTCCTCATCAAAGAGAAGATGTATATCATCAATGATGTCTCCCATATCGATAATGTAGGACTCCACAAAAAAACTTGCAATGTTTGTCAAGTAGTCATCCCTTGATGTTGTAACTAGAAGACAAGGTGTACCCTCTTGCGCTGAATCATATGGACCTATCACTATAGCAATGTATGCATGTGAAATGTGCTGATGTTGTGACCTTGTCCTTCGATTGTCTCAAGGATCCCCCACAAGTGAACCTATTGAATCAAGACTGTGTATTACCAAACGAGGTCTACTGGAAGATGATGAAGGAGTATCCTCAACCTTAATTTTACCAAGCAAAGGTGTAATCTTGCATGTAGGGGTTGAGGTAGATGAGCCATCTAAATCACAACCACTGCTGTCACTATTAGTTTCCACAATGTCTGAAGGATGGAGAGGAGTAGAAGATAAGCTAGGTGAACTTTCCTCTCTATGAAAATCTCATGAGTCTTAGGATCCATAAGTCTATATGCCTTAACACCTTCATATCCAATGAATGTACAAGGCCTTGGTGGAGGTTCCTTGTATTTCTATGAAGGTATGTGTGTCCATGCTGGACAACCAAATACTCTAAAGTGTTTCACAACTGGTTCTCTTCTACACCATGCCTCAAAAGGAGTCATTCCCTCTAAGGCATTATGAGGAGATCTATATTAAGGATGTGATTGGCACAACTTATAACTTCTACCACAAGTGATGGATCAAGAGACTTGGATTCAATAATGCAACTTGCCATTTCCTTAAGAGTTTTAATCTTCATTTCTATAACTCTTGTCTATTGTGGTCTAAATGCAACTAGATTCTAAAGATCAACACCCTAAAGCTCACAAAAGTCTTTAAGTCTTGAGTTCACATATCCTCTTTCATTGTCTATATGAAGAAACTTGATGGATTTACTTGATTACTTCTCAACATGTCTCTTGAAGGTTAGAAACTTATCAAACACTTCATTCTTGTGACCAAGAAAGTAGACCCATGTGTAGCAAGAAAAATCATCAATGAAATTGAGGACATATTGACCCTTGTTGACTGCTGTCACTAGAAAGGGGCCTGCTAGAAAAATGTGAACCAACTAAATAACAACTAATTCTCTCCAAGACTTCCCTCTTTCATAATTCTCTTCTAGATTCATATCCATGGAACAAGTTGAACATTCACCCTTATAAAATTTGATTATAGGTAGACCTCTGACCATATGCTTTGAGCTAAGTTGTTGAAGCTAGCAAAAATAAAAATGTCCAAACTTCTCATGTCATAATTTACTTTTTGATTGAGTATGAGTCAATAAAACATGTGAAGGAGACTTAGGCAAAAAGTGGGAGAAATAATAAAGCCTTGTGTCATGATTAGATTTACCCACTGCAACCAATGAATCATCCTTAAGGTTTCACACCATTACTGAATCAAGAAGGAACTCAACTTTATTTCCACCTCCATAGTGAGTGATTTGATAAATTGAAAGGAGATTGATGCTAAGGTTAGGAACATACAGAACATCTTTCAACTCTACATTATCCATCTCAACTTGTCATTTACCTTCAACTTCCACTTGTGTATCATTCCCTACAAAGATGTGAGGTACCTTAGATGGCACATTGATTTTATTCTTCTTGAGTAAGTCTTCCAACTCATCAATTCTCTTAGTTTTTCAATGATTCTCATCATGATTTGGTTTCTTGCAATATGCACAAAATAGTTTATCCTTCTTGTGTTTTTGTTGAAATAAGAATTTCCTTGTTGTGAGGAGGAAGATTGTTGTGTCTCTGATTGTGATTTTGGCTTCCACTTCTTTTTGTTGTTGTTGAAACTTTTACCACCTTGATTTCTTTGGTTCTCATTATTAGCCACCAATGCCATAGACTTTGAAGACTTGAGAATACCCATATCCATCAACTTTGACTATTCCAACATCAACATTTTTGCAAATACATCAAATGAAGGCTTAGTGAAGACACTTCCCATGGTCAACTTGTGAGTATTGTAACTCGATACAAAAGATGCATAATCTGAAGGTAGTCTCTTCAAGATGTGATGAATCAACTTATCATCCTTCATGGGATTACCACAATCTTTAAGTAGTGCTCTCAATTCATTGGCTTCGTTGACATGGTCTTGAATTGTGTCAAAATTATTAGAATCCAAGAGAAGTAGAGCATCCTCAATTGCGAACCCCTTTTCCTCATCCACTTTACCATACAAATCTTCAAGTTTTTCCCAAGCACCCTTGGCATCCTTAAAACTTGAAATATGGAAGAAGACATCTTCATGAACACAACTCCTTATAATTCCTTAAGCCATATTGTCTTTGATTTACCAATCATTTTTTGCATTATCATTCACATTAGGACCAATGAGTTCTTTAATTGTGCCATTTACATAAATATTTAAACCCTTTTCCATTAGTTTACTCCATAATTTATCTTTCCATATAGCATAGTTATGTGAAGTTAACAATAAAAATCTAGGTGAACCCATGATGCAAAAATGAAAGAGCATAAGAGAGAAAGAGACACAAGAACACAAGACACCCCCTTAATTTACTCAATCAAAGAATTGACCCTGCCACCCCCCCCCCCCCCGCCCCACCCCACCAAAAAAATTTAAAAAAAATGATGTTTTTGACACTTTATATGTAGTGTGTGTACAATTGTCATTTACCATAAGGGGCCAAAGTGTACTTCTGATTTTGATGTTTACAACCACCTCAATGAGACCAAATTAGACTCAAATCAATATTGCTCAGAATCAAATCAAGATCCAAGAATTACAATGATCATATAAGACCAAAAAAGGACCTAGATTTGAAAGTGACTTTTTTCCCAAATAAGGCTACAATCTAATATCAAATTTGCAAAGTACTTGTAAAATTATACACTTTAAAAGAAAATGACACATGCAAATGTGTCTGTATGAGCCTGAATGAAGCCTCTAAAGTTGTAAAAACATGGATTAGATAGGTAGAGTCACCAAAATTTGTAATTTCTATCAAATCCATGTACCAAAACTAGAAAATAACACCACCATTGAATAGTTCAGGAAATTCTAGCCAAGATAAAAAAAATTGCACTCAATTTGGAAACTAGATGACCAAGTTATGACCTCCCAAAGTTGGATTGCCAAATCAAAACTAGAAATGGTGAGGGTTGATAAATTTTCAAAATTGATGATGTTTGCAAAACTACACGATTAAATTTGACGTTCAAAAGACCGCCATATCAGTGCAAAATTGTCTAGGATTGATGGTCAAATGATCGTCAATTTACAAATAAGAGATTGATGATGCAATCTTGAGGTTAAATTTGATGGCTAAATGCATGTCAATGAAAAAAAGAAAATCACACTTATGACGGATAAATGCTTGTCAATTTTAGCATCACGAGTTGCTGTGAGATATAATTTTTTTAAAAAAATTATCGATTAGTTGATGAGGCAAAGCCGCGACATGTTGTGTCCTAGTTGGATGCATGGTTGTTGAGGTGGCAATGAGACCAGGTGCTGGCTGAGTGGGTGGAGTTCACCAAGTGTGGGCTTGCGTGGATGCACGTGTACTAGATCATTGATGTCGACTTGTTGAAACTAGCATGGAGGCGGATCGTTGAGGAGGAAGGGGCTTGGTGTTGGCTCGACTCACTGAAGTCACGTGAGAGGAATTTGACTTGTACATGGTGGATTTCCTACAGATGGGGTGAGAGCTCAGGCTTGAGCTTACGTGATAGTTTAATAAACTTTGTCCCACATTCCTGCCGGGTATGTTGAAAACTACTTTTTAAGTGTTTGTTCACCGACTAATGGTAGTGAATGGTCACTGTTGTTGTTGTGTCATCTCAAATGCTTACGAGATTGTTGATTCTGATGTGTTGACTATCAAATTGGAGTTGACTGCTACTCTCGGAGGTGATTTCCCTATCCGCACAAAATTTAGAATATTCTTTGGGCTCTTTTTAGTCTGTCAAATCTAAAAAATATAGGGAAGGGGGACCCCACAAAACCCCAATCTTTTTGTAGAAAAATATATAAACGAAAAAATTCAAAGATGGAAAAATAATTATGTATTTGAGAATTCTTACCGTCACTATGCAAATTGGGCTTCACAAGTTAGTTTGCAAATTTTTTTGCCTCAAATTTGACTTTTTCCCAATATAGGCAAATTTATAGTCAAAATTCATCAGAATGGCTATCTAAACACAATGGTGAGGTCAAATCTTGCTCTACACACTCCCACAAGATGTTGCACCTCCAGATCTGAATCATGGCCCTTCAAAAGTTGAAGCAAATAGCTCTCTAATGGCTATGCAATGAAACTTTCTATCACTTTGATACCATGCAAGAATTTGCCTAAGACAAAGAATAAAATGCCAAGATCTAAAAGCTCAATAAATAGCACAACAAGAGAGACAAAATGATATGATACCCAAATGACTAGATTCAATGATGATCAATAATCAAATGATAATGGATGCAATCAATTCATCAATCAATCCAAGTACAATGTATTGTTAGAATAACTAAGAGGGGGGTGAATCAGTTAATCATTGTCCCAATACAAAATGTATAATCCAAAAACAAATACTTCAATTTCTGTTGCTCGGTAACTTAAAAATACTTTACTGTCTGTGCATTTACCGATTACCAGTCTAAAACTTATAGCAGTTACCAATCAAATCAAATATGCAACATGTAAATATGACATCAAACAAATAGCACAATCAACACATAACACAAGAGATTTAACGTGGAAACCTTGTGAAGGGAAAAATCACCTAGGACCGACAACCCAAAAATATTCACTCTTCTGAAGTGAGGTCGGTGAAGACCCAACCCTGTTAAAGGTTACAAACACATTGTTAGGTGTGACCTTGTTAGAGGATTTGTAACGCCCCGCCAGGGAACCCAGGAGAGATTAACCTATAACTTGCTACTAAGTTTGGTGAACATTTTTTTTTCTAAAGTTAACATACAAGATACACAACAGTGCGGAAGCAATTACCATTTATTCACATTGAACAACATCCAACACATATCACAAATCTTGAGGGTTCCATGACGTAGAATTACTTAAGAAAAAATAAAACAACTAAAGCAAGATAACATAAGATACCATATCATAAATGATTCAAATACAACTTACAACAATAAATACAAACCTCATGGACATCCATGATAACTAATACACTGACATCCATTGCACATGTCACAGGGTATGTAATAATAAATCTAACATAAAGGAACAATGCCCATATTAGGTATCACATGCGATACTCTAATATACGACTACATAAATGAAGATAAGATAAGAACCCAACAATGAAGAATCAATGAAGAAACATGAAAGCATCCAACTGCAGGAGTATCAAAAACACCGACACCAGGACGTCGAATCTCAAATGGTAAAGAATCACTACCACCCATCCATGTAGAACCACAAAGGTCTACCCCACCGTGCTGAGGAGATAACCACAAACCCCAATTGGATGACCAAAACCAAACAAGGATATCCACTGAGCAAGGAATCCTGAAAGCTCTCTACTCAAGGTGTACAAAATAAAGTGAAAGGTGGAACACACTAATCTAGAGGCATAAACAGAAACTTAGGAGATGATCTAGGCTACATGCTATGGGAGTGTCATCACATGTCTATCTACTTGAGTTACCCTGGGTTGGTCACTTTGGACCCCAGACCCTCAAGCATTGAGTTACCCTGGACTGGCCACTCTGGGCCCCAGACCCTCAATACGATCCATGTGGGATTAGAATACTCTCTCTCAGATATGAGGAATTCCAATCATAACCAAACTCTATATTATCTTCTTAAATGATCTATAAAGTTTTAATTACTATGTTATCACTTAATTACATAACCTACAATAGGTTACCTAGGTGCTGACCACTTTGGGTCCCGGCCCCTATTGTAAGCCACTCCCCTAAGATGCACTTAATCAATCTCCCCTGGGCTCATAATCTCATAAACATAAAACAGGTATACTACTAGGTAATCCTAGATGCAGTTTCACATATAGAAACCCAAATGATTACACAGATACCAAATACAGATATTAACCAATAAGAGCCCATAAAATTGATTCATAGATGACATTCAGAATAAACACTCACATAAACATGATACTGAGAAACAAAACTAATTGACAAAGAACCTTGCCTCTGTTTCCCCTAAACCATCTAATACCCAAAATCACATAATGCACCAGAATATAGTTCAGGCACGAAGAAGACACATTCACATTTTAAAGAACTGAAACTAAACCATAATCAACATAATTGAATCCAAACATGGGAATACATTAACCGATAAAAGACACTTATCATAACATTACTATGATGCCATAATTAAGAGAATGTTCCCTATAACATTCTAAGAATTCAATGGAAAAATCGTCCAATTTTGGTACTTAGATAAACATTTAGCAAATAATAGTTTCTATAAAAAAAATGTTCTACTTTCATCAATATCAATTTCCAATTAATTAAATCTAACATTCTATTAAATCCATATGCCATAGTAAGAAAATTATTTTTAAAAGAATTAAAACATAATCCCATTCAATCTAAAATAATTAACAAAATATTTCTTACCAATAATTGAGAATCTTTTAAATCAACCCAATTTTAATGAATTGATAAAATAAAACTTAATAAACAAAACATATAAAATTGATTTAATTAAACAAATTTATTTATGCCTAAATAATCTACAAGTTTAAGTGATAATAACAAAATCATTAATTTAATTGAACTAAATTTAATTAAATAAATTTAAAATAAAATAACAAAAATTAAACTAATTTAATAAAATTAAATTAATTTAATACAATAATTAAAAATTTAAATAAACTAGAATTAACATAAAATAAAATTAATAAACAAAACTATTATAAATTTTAAATTAATAAAACAAATAACTCTTAACATAAATTAAAATCATACTTAACAAATGCTAAAACAAAATAAAATAGCATATGGGGGGGGACCCTGCGGGCCCCACGCCCCTGTCTCTACGGTACCCCCGCGCACCTCCTTTTCGTAAACCGAGGGTCACGGGCCCCCTTCTGTGTAGCAGTGTACTGCTACGTCAGTACCACTGCCATAGTAGTTGGTACTGCCGTAGCAGTGCCCTGCTACGACTTCCGTGCCTAAGGGAGTGGGGAAGGTGGTGGCCCCACTTCCCTTTTAAACATTGTTTTTTTTTGTAATTAAATTTTTTAAAACAAAAACCCAATCAAATATTTTTTAAAAAATTTTTCCTTTATCAAATTTATTCAATATTAAGTTTTTTAAAAAAAAAAAAACCATTACTAACAAAGTAATTCCATCTCACATTATTATTTTTTATACAAAGCTTATATATATATTTTAACAGAGAACATATATATATTTTTTTAAAAACCAAACCATAATTAGATTCTTTGGAAAAGAATCTATTCCATTCTCAATAAAATAAAAGTATGCTTATTTATCCATATCAAACATACCAAAATTAATGCAGAATTAACTTTTCCCTTTGACTGAATTTTGACTGTGTTTTTTTTTATATTCAGGCACATTTCCCAGAAAACAACAATTATGCCCAGAATTGATTTTATACCTAAATTGGGTTTTGATAACAAATAGATTTTCTTCTAATGGGTATTTATTCATTTCAATCTCTATAGTTAAACTATAGACCAGGACTGATTTATTGTTTTCTAGACAAACCATGAAGAATTAATTAATGAAATTTTGCCAGAGTAACACTACGATGCCAAGTAATAATAAAATACAAAAATTAACTACACTAGGGTTTCTGAATACCCAGATCTATCAAAACACAGAAAGACAAATGAAAGTAAAAACAAAGATAACAGGCAAAATTCAATGCCTACCTTAGATCCAATGCCAGAAACTGAAAATGAAACCCCTTGTAGATCTGAGAATAGAATTCTCTCCAAAAACAAGCCCAACCTGTAGATCTGAAAACTATGTTGCAAACAGGTGCCCAATCTAGATGCATAGAGAAATTTAATTCAACATGCAGCCACAACAATCTACAAATCTCCAAAATACCAAGCACACAAGCTTCCCCAAAAATCTTCTCCAAAACCTGTCTCTCCCAAAAGTGAATGCAATAATCCCCTAATAGGAATTCAATTCTCAAATTCATGCAATCCCAAAAGACAACTCAAAAGCTAACTCACAATCAACTCCAAATTAGAAAATGACTCATAAGACAACTCCTAATCCAACTTCAATTCTAAAATTAAGAGTAAATATAATTAATTAATTAAAATATATTTTCAATGCACAACCCAACTTGACTTCTTAAAACTAGTTGTCTTTTTGAAAACAAACACCTTTTCAATTTTGCACATGTTATAATTTAAATTCATTTATTAAATAAATTAAATACTTAATACATCACCAATTCATGCAATTAATTATTTAATCATTTAATAAAATATGCAAGCATAAATCAAATCATTTACCAATTAAACACATGTTAATAATTTAAAACCCAAATTAAATAAATTAAATATTTAATACATCCTAAAGCATGTAATTAAATATTTAATTATTTAATGATACACTCAAGCATAATTAAATCCAACTTCAATTAAATAATCAATTAATTCCAATTAATCAAATAATTGACTTTAGATAATTTTCTAAATTAAACATAGGAACATAATTAAATCATTAAATTCAACTATAGTCCTAACATCGATAATCATATAAAATCACCTATATAATCATGAATCAACTTAATCAAGCATAGTAAAATCAAGCACAATAAATCAAGCAAACTGAAACCATGCACAGACTCAAGAATGAGATCCATGAATTCATACCAACCAGGTGAATTCGGGTAGGGTAGTTAGACTAACACTTGTCCAATCCTAGGATAGTTAGGCTTGGGTTAGGGTTTTGGGTCTGTGTATTATCTCCCCTCTTTACCATTGAGACGAATGTTTGTGGGCACACTCACTCCTGCCAATTCAGGGAAGACGATGCCCTATACTTGCAAACCTGTCACCACAAGATGAAGCATGTACATACAATAATATATAACAGACAATGATAGGGTACGGTTGGACGTGTGGATCTCGACTATGCAAGTAACTACGCCTCCGTCCTCTACCACACAAACACGTCAAACAGATACAGACACATAATCACCATACACATGCAAGTATGGGGTAAGTACATCGTAATCAATATAAAATATGTAATCTCAATATCATAAAACATCATCATCTAATCTATGCATACACCTGATAAACATATAATAATAATCCATAATCATCATTAATGAAACAATAATCGATCACATGAAAAGTGACCTAAAAGAATTCGGTCACACAACTGAAACATAAAGCAATCTAAAAGCATCCTACGGCTGGGTACTACATTTTAAGACCAACTGTTATCGTCCAACCAACAGTCATTCTGGGGTTGACAGGATAACAATGCTCATTCTATAAATGATACATAATAAGACTTTCTTAGTCCACTCGGTTAAGAGATTTGACTGTGTACAATGGTTAAATATGTAATAGTAGGTGATTTGACTTAATACAACTTCAATTGCAAATTATAGATCAATGTTCAGCTCATACAAATCTTTTTGATCAATGTAACATTTCTGTTTCAACAATGTATCAACTTACCGTCCATCGGTAATCACTCTCTGTCACTTGGTAATGCTCTGCAGTAGGGTTCTCCTTAACCAGTATGATCAGAATGCATGAAAACTTGTTCACGCGATGATTCTGTAGTTTCCTTCTCTTCTGGCATCACACTCATTGTGAAATCTCTAGTCTCTTATATAAACATGTAAACCATTTTCTTCTGCTCCATTAGATTTTGCCGCTTAATCATCTTCATTGATTTTGTGTCTTAAACATACCTCGACACTTGTGTCAATAACACGTTTGATTCTCATCCTTTAGATCTTTCTTGAATTTTGTCAGCCGTTGATCTGTGTAACAAACTTTATCTGTTACCTTGAATTCATACACTTGCCAGCTCATCAATCTTATTGGCTAAACTAATCATTTAATTCATTCTGTTCTTCTCAGTTAACAAAGAAATGCGTCGGTGAACACAAGCTCAGTTTATATTGTGCTCGGTATACACTACACTCCGTCGGTGTATACTGAAATGCTTCATCAACCGACAACACTGCTTTGTGTCTTTGAGCTCTTTTCCTCATCATAGATGAATGAAACATAATCAAGTCAATAACATGAAGTCATAGACTCATCAACAAGTTACTCAATGTATTCTCTATCCTCATCTGTCATATCCATCTTCCTCATGTAGATATTTCTGTTCTTCATCTCTTTCACTCCTTCTCTACAGATGTTTCGGTATAGTAACTTACAAGATAAGTACTGTCAAACTAGTTGACATCAATGACAATATAATATTGATTTAATCATATTACATATCTAATCAATCTGCTCGGTGATCTTAAATCACAGATTCTTCAATCAAGTTCTAAATCAGTTGTAGTTCATCAGTAGGAGTGTCTGAATATAGGTAATGAAATAAGACTACATGATAAGGAGATGATAAGTTATAAACCACATTAGGTGGAATCACATGTCCACCAAAGGCGGATCATCCTCCATTGTACATCAAAGTATGTGCAACAATGAGATGATGATAATGTGATAAAAACACTAAAGGTGGATCTCATACCTAAAGTAGAAATTCTCCTACACCACATGTTAAAATAAAATAGAAACTCCTAAGTGTCTCAATGATAATTAATATGCAAATGCATTATCTTAAATAAACTTAAGTAAAATGTAATTAGTGAATACTTAATTGCACTAACAGTATCATTATTTACAATTTTTTATATTGAATTATTTTGAGTTATGTTATTTACATTTATTTTTATTTTATTTTATTTTTTTGTCTTCTACCTTGACAAGACAAATAAAATAAAATAAAATAAAAACAAATGTAAATAACATTATTTAGAATATTTAATTAAAAAAAAAATGTAAATAACAATACAAAAATAAGACAACCATTTTTTATAAAATTAATATAAAAATCAAACCTTGGCTCTAAGCTATTAATAAATGATTTAAAAAAATAAAAAATAAATAAATAAATAATAATAATAATAATAATATAAAAATCAAATGACAAATCCAAATAAATACAAATCTCATCACAAACCCAAATAAATAGATAGATACATAAAAGTCAAATCACAAATTTAAATAATAAAAAACAAAAATTTATCAGTGTCTTCCAGCATTTTTTTATATTTAAAACATTCTTGTAAAGCTTTCATTAGTAAGAGTTAAGACTAATATATCTGTGAATATGTACCCGTGAATTTGGAACTGGGATGGGAAAATTAAATTTCTCGGTACCTAGTGTCTGCCTGGGTCTATTTAGTTATATCGAGATAAAATTTCTGGTTTGGGATGCGTGTCCTCAAATTATATACGGCTAAAAACATTATTTGTCATCTCTGACGATCTAATATCAATTATGCATTGGAGTGGTATCCAAACTAATCGTAAACAGTAGTTTTGAAGACTCAACAACCAGTTTATAAATTAAAAAATTACATCTTGGCCACCTTCATAATTTCCTATAAGAATTCCTTTCTCGCATGCGGAGATCTCGACGAAGCCCGAATATTATTCGATTTCATCAAGTCAATCTTATCTTAGATTCATTTTGATCTAGATTTTGAGAGCTTGTGAGCACCTGGATATTGATTGAGTAACGGGCTTTGCTCTCACCTGCGCAGAGCTTCAATTTATTCTTAGGGTTGCTTTAGATATGAGCGATTGATCCCAGTCAAGCTCTGATGCGTTGTGCTTTCCACGAGTGGACAAAAGAACCAAGATATTTTGGTTTTCCTTGTAGAGATAGAGAGATGGGGTCATGTGTGCCTATGGCGTGGAGGGGACGGGGATGGGGATGGCGATGCGGCGGGGGCGGCGGCCAAATGTCAGCTAATGAAAGTTATTACAGCTTATCTAGCGGCTTGCTCCCATCTCTCGGGGCGAGAAGCACTCGTCGAGTTAGACTTCGCAAGTATATAATCTCTCCCTATGATTCTCGATACAGGTACCCATCTCCTTCTCTTACAGTTTATAGCTCTCTGAACCTCCTTCAATTACGGGATTTTATTTCACCCTTGAGCCAAAAAAAAAAGCTTTTTTAGGGGCCAATTGTTGGGCTCTTTCCTAGAGTTTTTTAAGTACTTAAAAGGATGATATACCTATCTCAGCCTCTTGTTAGTTATCAACGTGCTATATCTTGATGGTGCCAAACACAACCATGAAACCACCTTCTCTGTTAATGCTCATTACAGAGAAGACGACAAACCTTAAAGAAAAGTAAAAGATGCATTTAAATTAGAAATTTAAATGACAACTGATAGAAATCCAAATTCAATCCATGTGAATAAGTGAGAAACAATGTTATGGAAATTCATAGATCAATGCAGTTTGTTCAATAAAATGAACTCGGACATGTAAAAGCTCATCATTGTAAACAAAGTATTTCTAAGACTGTAACCCAATTTTCTGCAGAATTTTAGGAAGCGCAGATTCTTTTTTGTGCTAACAATCTAGTATGCTCCATTATGTTTTCTGTATTTAATGTACTCTCTATGTAGGTCTAGAAGCATTTGCTATCTTCTGTAGCCGAGATATTTGTTTATGCCTATTTTCTTCACACAGAGTTGTGCTTTTAGCAACGTGTTACATATCATTACATTTTCTGTATATAATGTACTTTGTATGTGGCTCAGAGGTCATGGTTTTTTATTTTAATAATATCGCTGATGAATCACACTCTTATTAAAATACAGTGGGAAGGGCCACTAGCATCGCATAAACCTAAGGAGGGATAAATACCATTTTTTTCGATGGCCATTGATTAAAATTTGAATAATATATCCTTACTTCAGAGGGATTTCTGTGAATAATTTGAATAATATATCTTTATTCGAAAAAAAGATAGGTTGGTCCTATGGTAGCATGAAAAAGCTGTTGCCAATGCAATCCCTGCCTTGTAACCATATTGAAGACCATTTATTATCGATATTTTCATTTGATAGAAAGTAGAAGATGACCTATTTTTGATGAAATTTACCTTGAGGAATGCCTAGAGGAAAATCTTGATGTGTGAATTATCATATTTGTCTTAATAGGTGTATCTGTTATAATTAGCACTATTACAAACTTTTTTCTCCAAGCTGTATTTGTTTATGTTCCACTGGCAATCTCCTTGGTGGAAGGTTTTACATTTATGTGTCATCTCATTGATCCTAAACAAAGCTGCTACTTATTCTATCTCATGAAATTGTGGAGGTATATATTCTGCAAGAAGTATAAATTGCAGGTCCACATAAACAAATCTTCAGTTCAATGACTTTTATTTGCTATATGTTTTAAATTTTCCATTTTATGTTCCAGATTCATCATGATGAATACCGATAGACAGACATAGTTTACAGGTGAAATCCTTGTGCAACATTGAAGATCAGGGAAGTAAGGCTGGTTCACGATCAGGAACCCATTCAAGAACAGAATGGTATTAACCAACCAAAGATTCAACCTGATGTGCAAGTGATAGGAAACAATTGTATTGCTAAGGTCTCCTTTGTAAGAGAGCCAACCAAGGATGACATGGAACATGCTATGCAGGATGTAGAAACGGGTATTCAACTCAAGCTACAATAAAGAAACGGAGTGTTGTGCTAAGCACTTTGTTGTGCTTTCTTGAAAGGATCACAACAAACTACTAGGAGGGGGCCACCCACTATTTTATTTAGTGAGGAGTTAGAATTGTGCGATCGTTCAAGGACTTGGTCAAGATGGACTATGGTCTGGGAATTATGCTATTGAAAGCACATATAGAGCACACATTTCAACTTAGGTCCAATCCTTTCAACAACGGTTACCTTGTAAGTCATGGTAAACAGGATTCAAAAAAGGTATCCTTATTTGCTAATGAGAACAATAGAGGGTTTGGGTAGGCACATGGCTATTATTCTTAGGCCCTCCATAATTTTTGTATTTTATGAGACCTCGAGGAAAGTATATGAGGAAAACTGGTATGGGCCTCACAATATCTGGGAATTGCAGTGAGAGGAGTACAAGCTTGAAGGAATTGTGACATGTGACTCATTGTGCAGAAAGGGGCCAGAAACATGCCACAAATGATGTTGAAGGGTAAAGAATAATTCACAATCATGGCTTGTGTCAAAGCAACAGAACAATATACCCCTGACATCTACCACTTTAGGGTAAAAAGATAGTGAATTGCATCTCTGGCTGTGAACTAGAAGCATGTATGGCTGTCCAAGAATACACATGGATTACTAAAAACATGTTTCTAAATTGGCTGCATCATTTTCATAATATCTGTTCCACAAGGAGTTCTCCCAGAAAGCAGAAATTTGCTGATATTCTATGTAAATAATAACCATGTGGCACTGCAAACAAAAAAGGCAAGGTATTTGTGGGTTAATTTAGTTACATTTCCAGCATGGACTGGCCAGATAGTACAAGCATTGGATAGAAATGTGTTTAGTCCTTTTAACATGTAGCTCAAGAGAGAAACAAACATGTATGAAGAAAAAATTGGTAATTTGACGATTAAAATACATGAATTGGCAATTTTGAGTAGCAAAGCATTCAAGAGCACACTTACTCCATTGAATATATCCACAGTTTTGGGAGGAAAGACATATTACCCATAAATATAGCTGTTGTAGTCAATGGCATGACTCCAAGTCAAGCATTATATGTTACAGCCAATAGCTAACATTTCCTTGTCGTATATGTTGTAACTCCTCTCGTCACCTCCCAACTTCCTTCTCTCAAATGCAATAGGGTGCTTATTGTGCATTAAGACTGTCCCAACACCCTCTCCCAAAGCATCACAATGTAGCTCGAATGGCCTGCTAAAGTCTAGGATGGTTAAAACTGAACAAGTGCTCATTAACTCCTTGAACCTGTCAAAACACTGCTGGGTCCTGTCTGTCCACTCGAATGCATCCTTTTGAGTCAAATCTATGAGACGAGCTGCTGACAAATGGCGGTAGAACCCACATAAACCCATGAAGCCTCTGAGATGTGAAAGAATCCTGGGTGGCAGCCAATCCATGATAGCTTGGATTTTATCCAGATCCACACAAACACCTCAACAATGATAATGTGCCCCAAGTATAACAACTCAGTCATCCCAAATTCACATTTCGACATCTTAGCATATAGGGGCTCCTGCTCTAGGATACTCAGCACAACATCAAGATGTTTCAGATGCTCCTTCCAAGTCCTGCTGTATATAAGTATATCATCAAAAAATATCAGAACAAACCTCCTCAACAACTCTTAGAATACCCTGTTCATGCATGACTAGAAAGTACTTGGCACATTGTCAAGCCAAAAGGCATGACTAGAAACTCGAAATGCCCATAGTGGCACCTGAAAGTTGCCTTCTCTACATCATCCTCCTGAACTCATATTTGATGATAACTTGATCTCAAGTCTATCTTAGAGAGGTAGCAGGCTCCATGTAATTCATCAATGAGATCATTTATACAGGGAATCAAGTATTTGTTCTTGATAGTCTTCTTGTTCAATTCCCTGTAATCTAAACACATCCGAAAAGTCCCATCCTTCTTTTTGACCAAAACCATTGCTGATGCGAATGGATTCTTACGGGGCCTCATGTGTCCCATCTTGAGGAGCTCCTTGATAGCCTTCTCGATCTCATCTTTATAACTCTTAGGATGCCTGTTGGGAATAATGATCACCGGTTTAGCTCCATCCTCAAACTCTATCACATGTTCAATCCCTCTATCCGGTGGTTTGCCTGTTGGTATATCTCCAAACACTTTGGTGTGTTTGGTCAACAACTCCTATATCTGTGGTGGATACTCACGCTTTTGCTACTCAATGACCTCTAGCATCACCAAAATCTTTGTTGCCCACTGCACTTGATCATGCCGTATCAACCTCTCCATCCGCTTGCGCGATACCGCTCTAGTCACCCATTTGATAAGGCTCTAAGTACCACTTTCCTTCCTTGATGCTCAAACTTCATCTCCATTCTATCTAGATTGAAAGTAAACTCGGGAAGTGAATTTATCCAAGTCATGCTGAGAATAACATTGTAATCCTCCATGTTTACTACAAAAAATTTCCCAACCATGTCATAGTCTCCCATCCGCATATGCAGATCGTTAATTAAACAAGTGCTCTGCAACTTATGTCCACTAGCCACTATAACTCTGAAGCCCTCATGCCCCCCAGTCTAAAGCCCTGTCCTTTAGACCAGCCTCTCTGAGATAAAATTGTGGGTAACACCTATATCCACCAAGGTAATAATTCGCTGCCCCTGTATCACGCTTCTCACCTTGAAGGTTATTGCCTGATCATCACCTGAGAGATGTGCAATAGTCTTCCCATCACCCGATTCTTCTCCTGTGGGTTTTACCTCATCTTTGCCCTTAGAATCAGATTGTTGTTCATCATTCTCAGAGATTGACTCCTTAGCTAAGAAATACTCGATTTGTGCTGCCTTTTCTTTACTGGACATTTGGGTGAAAGATCCTAAGGCTCCTTGCAATGAAAACATAGTTTTTTCCTCCTTAATTCATTCAGCTGATCATTGTCCAACTTCTTCGTTTCATTCTTAGGTTGAGAGTCTTTCTTAAAATTCTTCTTATCCTTGTCCTTTTTTGATGTAAACCCTTTTGAATGAAACTTGTCCTCTGAAGAAGAAGGCTACATGTCTCTAGCCTTCTTTTAGGCTTCCTGTAGCATGGCTGGATTGAGACCCTTAATCCATTCCTTCAAAGGTTCTGCAAGTTCATCCATGAATAACACCAGTAACCTCCTTTGAGAGATATTTGTAACCAAAACAGAGAGCCTCTGAAACTCTGATATGAAAGTGTTAGTTGAGCCCCATTGTTTAAGCTGAGCTAACTCCTTGAAATGCAATTCCGGATCCTTTTTATTAAAACGATCAATCAAACTCTCTGTGAACTCCATATATGAAGTAATTTGATCATGATCAAAAGTGACCATGCCATGATGCCACGACTCATGTGCTAAGCCATCTACATGTAATGTAGCAAATTTTATGGCTTCTTCCGGCATTGGGTTCAACTGGAAATAAGTATCTACCTTTTGTACCCATTCTCTAGCTATAGTCTTTCTGGATCCATCAAAGTACGGTAAGGAGATCTTGCTAACTTTCTTCTGCAGATAACTATGTTGTCCCCTACCCCTTGTGCATGGAAAATGCTTCAGCCTAACATCCATATATTCTTTGAAATAAATGGCCACCTAAAATTCTTCTTCTTCGTCTTCCCAATCTCTCCGGAATTGTGCCTGCAAGTCAATAATCTGTGGATCATTTTCCCGTTGGACTAGAACTCTGGATGGAAAGGTAGGTATGAGTGGTCTCAAACATACTGTTCTCGCTAGTCTAGGGCCCTGTCCAAAATTATCATCCACCTGTCCTCCTCCATTACCACCGTTCTACCCATTGTTACCATTGTTTCCTCCGTTATTCCCGTCATTGTTTCCTGCATTATTACCTCCAATATTTAAATTCATTCCCATCTTCCTTTCCATTGTTTGCATCATAAGGTCCATCCATTGATTCTATTCTTGTGCCCTTTGTTCAGCCATATGTTGTCCCTGTGCTAAGGTATCCATTAACTGAAAGAATCTCTCCTCACTGGGGTCCCTAGCATTCCTGTCTCCCATGTTACCTATCTCTTATTCATCTGTACTTGTATTATCTTCTGGATTTCTCTGTTCTTCTTTCCCTGTGTTTATTTGAGACCCGTTTCTCCTTAAATTGTAGTGATGAGTTAATGGATGCACATTCCAATCAGTCATGACACTGCTTGTTCATAATAAACCCTCCAGGATGCTAGGACTTTTAGCTCCGATACCATTGTAATAGGCTGCCTTGATCTGATTTTGTTTTAATTCTTACTCTTCACGATAATTCTGTCAAACAATTTGATTGCGAGCTGTTCACTAGTTTTTTTTGAGATTTAATTCCAGTTTGCAGTGGTATGGATTTGTTCATGGTTAATTTCTAAGTGACTTTCAGATCTCGTTCAATTATAGAAAACATTACACAACAAAATATTTGCAATATAGCACAAAGATTAAAGCTGAGAACACATAATTTTATTTTAGACTTCCTTGAAATGACTTCAAATATAACATTCCAGATTTATATAATGCGCAGACCTGATTATTCAAGCTTCATAGAAATGGTTTCAAACATTACATATCAGATTTTGGAAGACAATATGCTGACTTGGCATTAATGTTTGAATGCTTGTATAAATTACTGTAGCAACGGTATTGTAGCGATGGTACTGTAGTGATGACACTGTAGAAGCGTTGTAGCGACTCTTGAGACTCTGCTTTTCTTTTTTTGCTGCCACTTTATCTTCAAATCTGCCCTAATGATCTTCTCCAAAACTGCCCTACTTTTGGCAACTAGAAATTTCAATCACAAATAATATCAGAATGATTTGAAGAGCACACAATTATACTGAGAGGGGGGGGTGAATCAGTATAATAACTATTTTCAATTTAAAAACTTTTATCAAAAATAACTTCAAATACTCAAATAAACAATTATGCACATGAACACAATATTTACGTGGAAACCCAATATGGGAGAAAACCACAAAATAATTTGTTTTTATATAAACTTGTTATTTTACAATGATTTGTAGGCTACGACCTACTAGAGGCTCCAACCCCTATGTTTATGAGCACCGACTCACTGGAAGCTCCAACTCCCACACTTCGCAGGCACCGACCCACTGGAAGCACCAACTCTCCCTGTCTGGATTCTGAGCACCAACTCACTGTATATAAATTTTCCTTCCACCTTGACACTGTTGCTTTCTTCAACTGATGATGGATACAATCTGACCTTTATCTCTTTAAGTCAGCCAATAACTTTACTTTTCCTCTTATTTTCAAAGATATATCTTTATATATACATAATATATATCAGATTAAAATTTGAATATATATAAATATTTAATTCTCTCTTCTTATCATTTTCTCACTGCTCTTCTTTTTTATTTCAATTGCTGACTTAATATTTTCAAAGTGGTAGATTTAATATTTATATATTCATATCTTAACTGAAACGTTATGTCTTTTAAAATTATATCTTTTCACATACAAATAGGTGTCTTTTATTAAAATATTATTAACTTTTAAATAAGTTAATCTTTCCCCTTTTTTAATCATACTTTATCAATATACTAATAATATTATTATTGATTTTTACTCATCGATAATCCTTTGTCCATATCAAACAAAACTTTCCGCTATGCCACATATTGATGATATATATTGGTTCTATATACGATATATTTATATATATTGCTGAAGACAATTTGCCAGAATATTAATCTTTGATAATATCTTCATGATAAATATTCAACCGCTGCATATGTATGTGTATAATATTCAACCTTTGACGTTAACTTTAACCGCTGCATATAAACTTTTATCGCAAATCAAATATCTTTGCATCTTTATATATTCGACGGCATTCATAAAAGAAATATTAACAAGGTGTGCATATTCTTTATAAGCCTCTGTCATTATCGCTGCAAACAATTTATGTAATTAGTCACTTCGTATACCGTCTCCCTTTTTATATCACTGCTTTTGAAATACAATACCGTCCCTGTGATTATAATACATATATTATAATCAATATAAACTTTCGATATACATATATTATTAATCAATCTTTATCGTCTCTGTTTTTATTATATGCCGTCAATGGTGTATTAAAACCGCTGTTCTTCTTAACGTATGTATGCTGTATCTTCCCTGTTATATATATGCGTATGTCTTCATATATATGTCTTCTTAAACGTATATATGTATCTTCCCTGTTATATATATGTCTTCTTAAACGTATATATGCTGAATATATGCCGCTGTGTATATGAAGATTACTCTGATTATCTCTGTCTTCATTCTTCAATGCTGTATATGGTATAATATTCATGTATGGCTATTTTTCATCAATAACATATGATATATGCTATATGGTATAGTATTCTTTTTGACATCAATGACAATTTTCCATCATGATTTCCTTCCTTGCATCTCTAAACTGAATCTCAAGACCATGTCTTTCAATGGCGTCAAGATTTCCAGCCTGAAGGGATTTTGTCCTCCAGCTTGTGAGAAATAATCACTAGAAACTCACCAAGTTTCTTTAATATTCCCAAGCATGTTAGAAATGAGAGCTATTGGCTCTTTTAAAAATCTTTCTCATTAGTTCTTCCCTTCCATCTTGCCAATGTGGGATAAATCACTTTCCATTAAAATAACATTTCCCACTTGATGCATTGAAAAGTACTTTATATAATAAAGTGACTTTTAAATAAATGTATTCTAATATATTGTCACTTTATATTATAAACTATATAAATCCTCAAGCATTAAAATAAAACATCAAACGGACTTAGAAAACCATGCGTGATAGCTCATTGGAAAGGTCTTGGCAAGACACATCAAGTTCCATACTGAGATGCCAAAAATAGTAAACCCTGTTGACTTACTATAAATAGTAAGTATCTGGAAACCCTGATGAATCAACTCCGATTGGCTTGAAAATGGAATTATCTAGGTAAAATATATCTTTGATCCCTACAAAGTCCTAGTTAGCCCTCGGGACCATGATGGAAGGGCTAACAACATGACATGTCATGACTGGTTAGAAATGGGACATTACAGTATAGACTTAGATCAACTAGAAGTGGGGCATATGACAAGTTTGCCTCACTCAAAATTGTTTGTCCTTAAAGTGATTGCATGTTCCGATGTTCCAATATCTGTGGGCCTTCCCATGTTGTGTCTATTGCTGGAAGATCTTTCCTTTAAATCAAGAACTCCTTAGTGCTTCTCTTTTCGAGTTTTCTTTCCTTTACATCTATGACTACTTTGGGAATCAAAACTAGTTTAACATCTTGATCAACTAGAGGCAACTCATTCAAAGAATCTATACATTTTTCAAGCGTGTTTTTGAAGCAAGAAACATGAAAGACATTGTGTATATTGCTTTCATATGGAAACTCCAACTCATAGGCCACTTCGCCAATCCTTCTTAGAAATTTGTGAGGCTTGTATAAATGCGGTTTGAGATTTTCCACCTCACTTTCTTTCAAGGAATACTGCTTTTACGACCACAATCTCACACAAACCATGTTTTTGATCTCAATGTTCTCTCGAGCCATGATGGTTTGCATACATCTTTTGTTGGTTTTGAGCATGTTGGAGATTATTCTTTGGTGACTTCAAAATAAGTTGGCTTTGTTTGATTACATCACTTGATCTTGGTACCCTACTATTTACTATAATAAGATTAATGAAGTTTTGAGCTTCAAACCTATACAAAACAACATCATTGTGATCGATAGGTGGTGTTGTAACAATGCTCCCCCAAGTAGAGCCACTTGAACCCTATCTTTTACTGATCAATACTTAATTTCTCAAATGACCTTCCACTCATTTTTTCAAAATCTCGACTTGGCCATCTGTTTGTGGGTGGTAATTTGTGTTGGGGTGAGCTTTGCTCCCACCACAAGGAATAGCCATTTCCAAACTCATGAATTGACTATCTCTATATTCACAATGCTCTTGTGTAGTCCACAAAGTTTCATCTCTCAAAGAATAGATCAGCCATTTCCAACGTCTTAAAATCTAAGACATGGCAAAGAAATGTGCATATTTTGTTAGTTTGTTCACAACAACATCTATACACTCCTTACCTTGGTCTTTAGGAAGTCCCATGATGAAATCCATCAAGAAACTTTTCCATTTTTCTTTGGGTGGGTAAGAATTGCCAAAGAGCTATTGGAAATGTCTATTCCATTTTATTCTTTTGATAGATGATGCATTCTTTGATATGGGCAAAGACATCATCCATGAGTTCCTTCCAAGTGAACCTCTCCTTGATATGTTTGTAGTTCTTGAAATACTCAGGTTGGTCTTCAAAGGGAGTGTCATTAATTTCTCACAAAATTCTTCCCTTCATCCTTGATTTTAACAAGTAGACTCTTCCTTTGTAGAGAATGTGTTCATTGTAATTGTTTGACTATTTCCCTTCCAACATGTCATCCATAACATGTTCTTACCATACTCTATTACAATTTCATTTTTCCAATTCGCAAAGAATCAGGACATAAAACAGACTTGGCCTTTTTGGACAATGCATCATTGACAAAATTCCTTCTTCCTTTGATGTACTCTGTAAAGAACCCAGCTGGCTCTCTAAAATAAACTAGTTTGTTCTTCAAATTAAATTGCAATTTTCTTGTGTTTCAAACATATAAGATATTTTTTGATAATGTTTTCAACATTCAAATAAATACAACAACAAATTTATCTCACTTGAATGTCTAACAAATACAATATTTTATCCAATGCCTCATAAAACATGATAATTACATTGATATTAATATTCTAAAGTTCCAAATGACTGTTGAAGGTAATTGGCTGCCAAAGGAAATCACTCAACCTCCAACAAAATGACGCAGCCTTCAAGATCATTATAAATAGCCTCCAAATGAACACACAACCACTATTGGTTGTCACATGACATAGAAGAGAGATAGGAATGTATCCAGCTCATTTCATTAGCAACACAAATGCTGCAACCAATCCAGACTTCCAAACGCAGCTCCAAGAATGTTCCACGCAGACCTGAAAATAAACCACACACCTCTAAAATGGTCCACGCAACCACAATGTAGAGAGACGCAGCCTATCAAAGTCTCACACAGCCACTTAGAAAATCACGCAGCCTCCCAAGTGTAACCGCAACCACTAAATAATGACACAACTCCTCTGTAACAACAACAATTTAATAATTCTCTTTAAATTTGGTATACAACAGCACCAAATTTGCATCCACAGAATCAGAATAAATTTCCAAAATTCAGTTTGCAAAATTCACCATCAATTAGTGATGATTCAAATTGCCAAAAGAGAGGAATCAGTCCTCAAACCCTAGCCATCCTCTTCACAACCAAATTTTATCAAATGATCAATCGATATCTTAGAATGAGCTCTCAAGTCCCTTTTAATTCTTTCTTGTGAGAGCTCAAACACAATTTTTACCAATGTGGGATAAAAATGTACTTTTCCTTTTAATAATTCATTTACTCCAATACTTTAAATTAATACCTTGGCTTAGGCTTCCATGAATTAATTAAATAAATGGCCCCTTCCCATGATGACGCAACCCTCAACTTAAGTGAAATTATAAAGTTAAATTATAACTTTATAATAAGCCATTTAATGATTTAATAATAATTTGGCCACCAAAATAATAATAACTCCCAAAATACTTATCTTTTTAATATGCCATCTGAAACAAGAGTCACCTATTATTTCCCCATGTGACCAAATGCACTTTCCAAATATAGAAAGGGTCCTTCTCGAACAACATCAAGCTTACTATAAATAGTAAACGTGGCAAAACTATAGCAAATGAAGTCCGAATGGCGCCAAACGAAAGCCAAACGAAAGCATACTGAATCCTGAGGTAGATGCCCACTGAAAGAGACCCTCTGTCCATCCTCATTAGCTTACGAGGGTCACATGATAGGCTAATCCCAAGAGCCTGAAAAACGGGGACATTATAGTCCTCCCTTCCCAAGATTGCTTGTCCTCAAGTAATCAGGAAAAACAAAGCAACATCACTGCCCACCTGGATCCCAAGGATGGTCATGTGTAATGTTCCGATCATCAACAAACCCCTGTAAAGAAATCATCAGCATCAAAAGTACCAACAACAACATCTGAGAAACTGCACTCAACACCCAAATAATTGACATCACTGAAAACATCATTTGAAGACTAACTGTAGATGTTGATGCAGGAAACAACTTAGCGGAACTCAACCCAACTAAAACATCAACTCTGTTGAAACTCAAGTCCTTGTCTAATTGACACTCGCACCCAACTGCATTGTGGATATGACAACGACCATAGGTACCTGAGTCACTACCACCAAATCCAATCTTTGATAAACTGTCCTGGGTGTGTGGATACTGCAAGTAGTCTAACTTGCAACCGCCAATTCCATCTACAAAAGATGGTGCTAATCCATCCCATAATGGATGATAAGAAACTGGAGTTGGTCTACACCTGCGTGAGACCAGATCCTCTATGTGTGGGTCAAAAGAAAAATGATGAGCATACCCCACCGTATAATGCCGGTAGAAGGCCCCAATCTCCGTCAATGGCCCATCATTACCAAATTGGGAATCATGAGGTAGCTCCACTCTCTGACTCCGCATAATCACAGGCTGGGTAGGAACCTAAGCAACCCTCTCAACAAACCCAACCTCAAAATCCCTATGGGGACGCATAGTAGATAGTCTCCACAATCTTCCTTACCAACCTCTGAATAGCACTAGAGCCTCGGATGAGAGTACCCTCAGACACTCTACATGAATCCTTTACCACATCTGCACTCTCAAGTAAATACTCCATGAATGACTCGGTGCAGTAGAAATTATACGTGGAAGCATCAACTTGCTCCCCCGCAACCCACAGCTGATCCCTCTGAAAATGTGGCACAACCAACTGTCCCATGCTATTAGCTATATGAGAAGAAGGAATAGATTCACTTCCAGCAAAAGGAAACAAATCAACATGAGAGCTTGATTCCACTGGTACTCCTACCTCATCCGTACCTAGTGCACCCACATCTTGAACATGTGTCTGCCACATCATCATGTTGCTCATCACCAACCGTAGAAGCAAACTCACCATGAACCACCTCAATGTGCAACCGAACTGGGTCTGGGGTTGGTGTGGACCGTACATGCTCCAACTCCACGGTCACCTCCTCTAACTGAAACTGCGACTCCTGAAGAGCCCACTGAGTGCTCTCTAAAGCCTCAGAAGTTGCTGTGAGCTCCTGAGTAAGCTCACTCACCTCCTCTTTGTCCATCAGTGCCTCATATGCTGTACTCCCCCACTCAAGTAGGTGATCTCTGTTGGCTATCATCTGTACATAATTCTTCCTCAAAATCTTGACAGCCTCACACAAAGAATGAATCTTTGTCAAGGAAAGGTAACCACCCCTGTGCTCATCTGTCATAGGATCACCCCAATCATAAACAGCCAACAGCTGATGAGTGGAATCAAAATGCTCGAGAGTAGAAGTAATATCTCTCTCACCAACTCTCAACTGGCTAATCACATGACGACTTTGTACAACGGGCCCCCTATGTACAATCTCAACTGCACTGGCCACACTATGGAAGGAAGCTGCATCCAACAAACTCCCCTCAAGATCACTGTAACTTTATGTACTTTCATCCGAGTACACACCTACAAACTGAGTACAGGCATCAGACTCGTCCTCATCTAACCTCGAGGAAGCTGCTGCTGAAACCGACTCAACACAATCTCCAGCTACCTCGTCCTCTGCAACCACTTGACAATCTAGATCCTAGGATCCATCCTCACTCACTAACAACTCAGAGTCCTCCCCCAAGGTCTAATAAATCAAACATGTCTCGCTGTAGGAAGAATCATCCTCATGAGTCACCGAAAAAGCAACCCCCTCTCTAAAAGTGGAAGCCCTGGCTGTAACAAACTCTTGCCACTCATATGCTTCCCCATCCTCATCCGTGAGCCCCTGTAACAAAGAATCCTGGAACCCACCACCACCATATGACAATGCTGAGTCCACACCCAAAGTCAGATATAAAAAGCCAAAAACACTACAACAGCCATCATCCTCACTCTCAACATCATAAATATCTGTGATCCACTAACTCCGGCTGCATACATGACTCAATGTCATCATGTGAATCATCTACACTGTGGCATGAATCTATGTCACCCAACTCAACTGCAACACTCCCATCATGAGTGTCATCACTAGATAGCTCCATGCTGACATCCTCAATACAGGAAAAGACCACCGTCTCCTGCACTGATTCCACACTGCGACTGCTATCATAAACCTCAGAGCTGTCAGAGCTCATACACTCTTCGTAGTCATCACCCAACATCTCACAAGGGGTGTCATTCCCAATGCGGCTCATAACATCCTCAAAAGTATCATCAAATGTGTCTATACTATCTGCATCCACATCTCCTACTAAAATCTCAACTGCTGACACCTGACTCTGCACACATGACTCAACGTCAGGCTATGCACCAATAATGTTGGAGCATGAACCCTCATCAATTGACTCCGCTGTAACGCCTAGATCACCAACATCACCACTAGGAGACTCCATACATGCATCGGTTCCATACGAGGAAGCAGCTGCCTCCTGCACTGGAGCAACACTACTATAGCTGACATAAAAATCTCCAATAACAACTCCCTCCACGGAAGAGTTTGCACACTCAGTGATAACTACAGCATCAGTTGCCTCTGTACAAACCGTAGCGACTACTTTGGGAGCCTCAACCTGTTGATGCTCAGCGCTACTGTCAACAATTGGTACTGAAACATCCACATTTTCCTGTGAAATAAATCCATCATCAGCATTGTAGATAGGATTAGCAGGTGCTGTACTAAATATAGGTACATATCCATCAAGGGCACCTGTCGAGGAAAACTCAAGCTTTCTTCCCAGCAATCTCGATGTCGGTCTCCTAAAAGCAGAGACCATATACCTTGCTGCCCTGTCTACTGTCACTAGATTCGACAAACTCTCCGCCAATCTCTGTTGATGCAGCCTAAGTCTTTCCATACTTTCCACTAAGGCATTTATTTCCTCTCTTTTTCCCATACTGCTACGCCGACTTCCAAAACTAGGCCTCCTATATTTGTCCATAGCTAGGAAAAGAGAGTGCTGATCACTTTTAAAATATCATCAGAATATAAAAGAATTCTTTCCCCACAGGATGGCGGGAAACATGCTCTAATACCACTGTAAAGAACTCAGCTGGCTCTCTAAAATAAACTAGTTTGTTCTTCAAATTAAATTGCAATTTTCTTGTGTTTCAAACTTATAAGATATTTTTTGATAATGTTTTCAACATTCAAATAAATACAACAGAAAATTTATCTCACTTGAATGTCTAACAAATACAATATTTTATCCAATGCCTCATAAAACATGATCATTACATTGATATTAATATTCTAAATAATGCACCTTAGTTCTAAATGACTGTTGAAGGTAATTGGCTGCCAAAGGAAATCACTCACAATCTCCAGCGAGATGACGCAACCTTCAAGATCATTATAAACAACCTCCAAATGGACACAACCACTATTGGTTGTCACACGGCATAGAAGAGAGATAGGAATGTATCCAGCTCATTTCATTAGCAACACAAATGCTGCAACCAATCTAGACTTCCAAACACAGCTCCAAGAATATTCCACACGGCCCTGAAAATAAACCACACACCTCTGAAATGATCCACGCAGCCACAATGTAAAGAGACGCAGCCTATTAAAGTCTCACATAGCCACTTAGAAAATCACGTAGCCTCCCAAGTGTAACCGCAACCACTAAATAATGACACAACTCCTTTGCAATAGCAGCAATTTAGTAATTCTCTTCAAATTTGGTATACAACACCAAATTTGCATCGACAGAATTAGAATAAATTTTCAGAATTCAGTTTGCAAAATTCATCATCAATCAGTGATGATTCAAATTGCCAAAAGAGAGGAATCAGTCTTCAAACCCTAGCCATCCTCTTCACAACCAAATTTTATCAAATGATCAATCGATATCTTAGAATGAGCTCTCAAGTCCCTTTTTATTCTTTCTTGTGAGAGCTCAAACACAATTCTTACCAATGTGCGATAAAAAATATACTTTTCCTTTTAATAATTCATTTATTCCAATACTTTAAATTAATACCTTGGCTTAGGCTTCCATGAATTAATTAAATAAATGGCCCCTTCCCATGATGACTCAACCCTCAACTTAAGTGAAATTATAAAGTTAAATTATAACTTTATAATAAGCCATTTAATGATTTAATAATAATTTGGCTACCAAAATAATAATAACTCTCAAAATACTTATCTTTTTAATATGTCGTCTGAAACAGGAGTCACACCTATTATTTCCCCATGTGACCAAATGCATTTTCCAAAAATAGAAAGGGTCCTTCTCGAACAACATTAAGCTTACTATAAATAGTAAATGTGGCAAAACTATAGCAAATGAAGTCTGAATGACGCCAAACGAAAGCCAAATGAAAGCATACTAAATTTTGAAGTAGATGCCCACTAAAAGAGACCCTCTGTCCATCCTCATTAGCCTACGAGGGTCACATGATAGGCTAATCCCAAAGAGCCTGAAAAAATGGGGACATTACACATGTTTCATTGACAAAATTCCTTCTTCCTTTGATGTACTCCATGTCAAAATCATATGCTTGGAGTTTACTCACCCACTTTTGCTCCTGCTCATTTAGATCTTTTTGGTGGAGAAAATATATCAAGCTATTGTGACAAATTTTGACCAAAAATCATCCACCCACCAAGTATTGCTTGAATTTGATCAATACATGCATGATGGCTAACATTTTCTTATCATAGATGGAGAACTCATTTTCTGCCTTTGTGAGCTTTCGACTCTCAAGACCAATTGGGTTCTTGTGCTGCATGAGCAATGATCGAATTCTTTCTCCTGATGCATTGCATTCCAATATGAAAGGAAGAGTGGAATATGGAATTGTTAATGTAGGACATGAGCTCATTTTCTCTTTTAGCTTGTCAAATGCTTGTTTTCAATCCTTAGTGCATAGGAAAGCTCCTTTCTTTGTTAGGTCAATAAGTGTATTGTTAGTTGGGAGAAACTCTTAAAAAATTGCATATGGTAGTTGCAAAGGCTGAAGAATCTCTTAGTTATATCACAGTTCTTGAGTGATGCCAATTGCAAATTGCTTTGACCTTCTTCATGCTCACCTAAACTATCTTTGTGTGGATGATGTGACCTATATACAAGATATTTTAGCAAACTCACACTTTGACTCCTTGGCAAACAATGTTTGTGCTCCCAAAATCCCCAACACTTCATCAATGTTTTGTAGGTGCTCCTCCCATGTTTTGTTGTAGATCAAAATGTCATCATTCTTCATGCTCACCTAAACTATCTTTGTGTGGATGATGTGACCTATATACAAGATATTTTAGCAAACTCACACTTTGACTCCTTGGCAAACAATGTTTGTGCTCCCAAAATCCCCAACACTTCATCAATGTTTTGTAGGTGCTCCTCCCATGTTTTGTTGTAGATCAAAATGTCATCAAAGAAGACGAGAAAAATTTATTAGTTTCTTGCAAAAGACTCGATTCATGCATGTCTAGAAAGTTGTTGGGTGTTGACATAAACTTAGTTGTCATTGGTAGTCATAGGCAAACATCAATCCCACCGGAACAATTGTGAACCGGTAGACTGAACAAGAAAGTGGTGTACTTTAATGGGTCACGCTTATACCGGTCTAGGTTTTTCCAACCGGTCATGGGATACACACAGGGATCAGATGACTAACCGGATACAAGCTCTTCACTGGTTAAGTGCATGATAATCCAAACTGGATTATGTGGAGCGTTTTTAGTTAAACTGGAGTTATCTTTTTTCAGTAGAACTGAAGTTAGCTTTGTTTTATCTGCGAGCGTTTCGAGGTAAACTCGGGATCAGTTTGCAAGCTTTTTTGCATGCATGATTTATGGGTGAGTTTACAGCTTGGCGAAACTATGAGATGTATTTTTAATAAGATAATCTCTTATAAATACAGGGCAAGGGACATAAAGGAGTTGTTGTTGAATATCAAGAGCATAGAGCAAAGAAAAGCAAGAGAGAAGAATCTTTTGAGAGGAATCACAGTCACGAGAGGTGAAAGGGAGAGAAAGATTCAACAGCCAAGCAGAGGAAAGGGTAACAGGTATGATTTGATTCAACAGATAGTGTCATCATAAAGATCATTGCTTTAAATTGAGAAGCATATTTAAATCCCTGAATCAGGGTGAACCCTTACAGGTTCTTTGTACAAATTCCTTTACCAGGTAACATCTTTATTGGTGTTCTAAGTCCTCTTACAAGGTGACTCCTAATAGGGTCAAGATCCTAACATGTCTTCTATCAAATCCCTTAACTGGGTAGCACTCTTATCAGTGCTTTGTAAGCCTCTAACAAGGCAGTTTTTTAACTGCAGTAGTGGAGTTTGTGGGTTCTGTCCCACCGTGGTTTTTTCCTTCTAACCGAGGGTTTCCACGTATATATGCTGTATTGACCTGTGTATTCAATTTTTTTTATGAGTTGTAATATTCTTTAATTTCTGCATTAGCAAGAATATCTGTTAGTTTAAAAGAAGTATTAGAAATTGAAATTACTGATTCACCCCCCCTCTCAGTAACGGGTTAGGAATAACATTGGGGTGTTTGTCAAGCTAAATGGCATGACTAGGAACTCATAGTATCCAAGTGACATCAAAAAGTCATCTTCTGAATATTTGCCTCTTGGACTACGATTCGATGTTAGCCCAATCTGAGATCTTTTTTTAATAAATAGATTGCTTCATGAAGCTTAACGATCAATTTAACAATCTTTAGAATGGGGTATCGGTTCATGATAGTATTCTTGTTTAGTGCTTTGTAATCGATGCACATCTGCATTGTTTCATCCTTCTTCACCAAAAACATAGACGAGCCAAATAGAATCGAGCTAGGTTTGATGTGCTCCATCTCTTGTAGTTCCTTAATGGCCTTTTTGATTTCCTTTGTATGTCTCCTAGGGTAGCAATAGGGGGTAGTGATGAAGAGCTTGGCACCCTCTTCGAACACAATGACATGCTCAAAGTCTTTGTTTGATAGTTTTCTTGGAGGAATGCTGGTGAATACTTTGCTTTTCGAGATACTCTATACATAGACATGACATGTCTTCTTTCCTTCAACATGTGTGTTATAGCCACCAAACATTGAGCTACCCAATGGTGCTTGCCTATTATGGAAAATCCTCTTCACTTTCCTAACTAATACAATCCTTGGCAGTTTATTTGCTATCACTAGTAGTACCACTTGTTTTCCTTGTGAGTGAAACTTCAATTCCATGGTCTAGAAGTTTTGAGTGCAGATACTAGATGCCTAGGACCGTATCCACGTCTCCATATCATATCATCATAGTTTACAATTTGGTTGGGGAATCTTCCTACTCATTGGATGGTAAAAATATTAGCCACCATAATGCTGAAACCTTCGGAGTCCTCTATCTTGAGGCCTTTCTTGGCCACTAATCTGTCATTAATGAAGTTATGAATGGCACCAATGTAATAGACTATAGTCACTTTTGACCTTCCAGGACCCCATGGATGCAAAAGGGGTTGTTCCTTGAAATACTAGAGAGTGTGGCAAGAGTGCCTCGTAAGATAGACTTTTCCTTTTTTGGTTGATCTTCTTCTTCTTCCATCTGTTCGGATTCCTTAGATTCTGATTCATCATCAGACCTTACCTCAATGTGATGCACTCATCCTTTCCCAAGCCATCTATGTTGAAGTGACCTTGGCTCCTTGGAGCTGAAACACCTCTTCCTTTTCAATTCATTGCTGGCCCCAGTGTTTGGTTGTGATGAAAAATTCTTGGTTTGATGTACCATCCCCTTGAGTAGTCTTGACCAAACCCTTGAGAGATTCAATTAGCGCTTTGATGAAGACTATAGTCAATCTTCTCTTTGTGATGTTTGGTACCATCAGTGACATTTTTTGAAAATCTATTACATAGTTCTCCATTGAACCACAGTATTTGAGCTGAGCAAATCTTCTAAATAAACTTCAATATTCTCCCTATTGAATCTCTCAATCAAAAGCTTGTAGAACTTATCATATGAAGTGCTGCATCTGTGAGCTTGAGTTATCAAATCATGGTACCGCCACTTGTATAGTATGCTCCAAATGCAAGATGCCAAACATGATTGCTTCATCTTCAGTCATTGGTTTGAGGCATAGATCACAATGATGTGTCTAGCTTTTGTACCCACACACGAGTTGAACAACTGTTAGATCTTGAAATAACCACTACCAATTTTTTTCAGTAAATTTTCAAATCTCTCAATATTTAGCTCACCAACATTTTGTCAAATAGTTTGGAAATCATAAAATCATTAACAAATCCAATTTGAAGGGTTTAGAACAGCTACAACTATCAATGTTGATCACAAGAATAATCATAAACAATTGCCATACATGAAGATAGTCATCCACATTTTTATGAACACTTTACATTCAACTATTTAATTGCTGATAAAAGTTTATTATGCAAATACACAAGTGAAAGGTAAATTTTGCTAGCCTTCAATTCTTGAAGGCTCTCATATACATAAAAAATTTAATTAACTAGTCCCTTTGTGCCTCATGCATGGTTGTAGAAGTGAATTGCCATGGTTTGAGTGGTTGATTGGTGTTATTTTAGGTATGATATATGCATACAGAGATGTCCAGACCTTGATTAATCTGTCTTTATAACCTGCAAACTGCTTTATAGTTGATTATGGTGAATAATCTTCTTATAAGATTGACTGCCCAAATCCTATGACTACCTTTCCACTAACCCACACCCTTCATTATACACCTCCATGAATTCCAAGGCCACCTTTATACAAGTTGTGGCTGACTGTAATTCACACCAAACTCTCAAATAGTATTCAATCAACACTTCAGCACTATCATTCAATCCAGCATTGGAAGCATAGGAACTTACTATAGAATGCCTAGTACATTAAAAATTAGTATTTCCTTACAAACATATTATTTTCTTTGCAAAGCCATAATGAATTTATTCGTCACAGTTTCTTGGAATGCTATTTGGATATTTAGTACGTAACTCCCCAAATCTCATAACCAGACACTATTGAATAAAATAGCACAAACATTCAGCACAACTGTGAACTCTGTATGAATTCACTTGATTAGTTAGGTGGGCTTTGTTTCACAAACTGATGACAAGGAGGTTTTTTGTCCTTTGGTTGAAGAATGAACCTGGCTGATTCTCCCAAATAAACAAGGGTTTGATAAAAATATTAAGAATGAGCCTTTTCTTTTCAAAAGCCTGTTTTTATAGGCCCCTTTTGGAGTAATAAAATATTATTATTTGTGTTCTCTTGATATAACGATATCTCTTGTATTGATTTATATCTTATTTTCTGTCCATACTATGCTGAATTGGGGCCATGACAAATCAGCAGGCAGTTAAATTCTTATTTATTGTGGTACATATATATATATATATGTATATTTAAATGTGTATGACTGATATATGCTGCAATATATTGCCCAAACCTTTACTTATTAATATAGGATAATATATATTTGGCACATAACATATATATATATATATATATATATATATATATATATATATATATATATTGGATACAAGTAATAATATGGATTTTCAGATAGCAACAATAAAAAATGGCAAGGTGAGGAATGGAATACAAGGAGGGAGAATGGCTATAGGACACCTCACTAGGTATACCACCTCATATGAGATGGTGGAAGGCCACATGAGGCCAAGAGGGATGGTATATCTGCTCTTGGGCCTTGGTTAGAGGATCACTTTGGACACACTATTGCAGTACCTCCTCAAACCTCTACACCGAGTGACTGTTGGGATGGATTCAAGGGAGTCTCAATCATAGGAGGGTGAATAAGGGTGGCATGATGAGGGAGAATAGCTATAGGATTTCTCACTAGGTACACCACCTTGTATGGATGGTGGAAGGCCACATGAGGCCAAGAGGGATGCTATATCTGCTCTTGGGCCTAGGGTAGAGGATCGCTTCGGGCCCCCTATCATGTTTCTTTATCCAAGTTCCGTTATGTTTGTAATAAAAAATACATTAGATTTTTTATGTGACTAAGATATGAAATTATGAATATAGGCTCTTTAACCCTAGTAAGGGTTGATCTTAAGAATTTTATCTTAAATATTTGTCTAATTATAATATGATTGCTGGATCTCAACAAGGATTTATCTTGATTTACATCCTTTTAGGTAAAATTATATCTCTACTCTAACTATATTATGTTACTTGTGTTATTGGTTTTTTTATTTTACGACAAATTATAGGGTAATCCAAAAAGGACATTACAATTGGTATCAGAGCCTCATTCTTGCCAGCCTAAGGGATGTAAGACAGTGGATGCAACTTAGCCAAAGAGTCCAAAGATCCTTGGAAAGAGAAAAGAAGAGACTCATATCCACCCATAACACCTCCCAAAACAATACAATGGGTGAACAAACGAGAAACAAATTAAGGTCCTCCATGGAACGCACCGAGAGAACAACTCAAACTCTCATGGAGCAAAATGAGATAATGCCACAACTACTAATCCAAGATATCCAAAATATGAACAACAATAGTCCTAGACCCAACCAAACCAATGGAAGGGATGCTAACTCTAATCATTCTAAAAATAGTAGAACACCACTAAGGACAACTCCAGGGGTAACTAGACCCTCCTTTATACCAAGGGAAGGGCCAGCTAGAGAAGAAGAAGAGATTAATGAACCAAATTATAACTTAGAGGAGCTTGCTGAACCATATTCAAGGCTTGAACCTAAAACTAGGAGAAAGATTCCTTTTAGAGAATTTTAGAGAAACTAGGATTAACCCAAGAAGGGTAAGGGGTCGCCTAACTAAATCTTACATCACAAAGTAGGACAAAAAACCCTTCCAAATTTTGATGGGTCAGGAAAATTCACCTCTTATTCATAGGTACACAAATTTGATACATACCTATCTCTCAACCCTATGATGGAGGAGGATGCCATCAAATTTGCCATCCTACACTTAGAGGGGGTTTCTCATGATTGGTGGCAACATAGTTGTATCACGCAAGGCCATCAAGACATGACATCCTATGAACGAACTCATTGAGAGATTTGATCAAAAACACCCGGAAAGGTATTTCAAAGAGTTAACCCAATTAAGACAAGAAGGGATTGTAGAGGACTATGTGACAAAATTTCAAGATCTCTCTGTCATGGTTCTTAGAATAATCGAGAAGAGACACATGATTATTGAAGGTCTATCAGAATCTATTTGGGGCCTAGTAAGCACCTTTGATCCTACTAGGCTGCAAGACGTGATCTTGAAAGCCCTACGTCTTGATACCACCAAAAGAAAGGAAAGGGGTTATTAAAAAAAAGTAACATCAGAAGATAAACACTTCTATGGGAAGGACAAGCATAAAAAACATATCTTTCTAGAGATACTCAAGTAGAACTCCAAAGGAAAAACCTATGCTATGATTGCAAGGAAAGATGGGAGCCAGGATATGTATGTAAAAAAATAGGAAACCAAGAGAAAAAACATGTGTTACAAGTGCAAAGAGAATTGGGAACTAGGGCATATATGTGGGAAAACAAGCCAATCACGCAATGTAGTGGCATCTTTTAAAAAGGAAGCATGGGAAGGAAAGGAACTTAATAAGAGGTGAAAATGCAATGAGGAAGAACAAGGAACCATAGCCACTATCTCAAGAGTATCTAAACATCAAATGTTTTGAATCCAAAACACCTTAAAAGGACAACTCATAATTTCATTGATGAAGGATTGGTCACTAGAAGGAAGATAGAAATAATGAATTTTACAAGCTTTAAAGTAGCCATGGCTTATGGATCTATTGCTCAATGCACCAAGAAAATTCCACAACTAAAGATCACCTTGGGAGGTCATCTCATCCAAGAAGATGGAAAGAATTTTTAGACACGGTGAAGGGGAATGGGCTTCCAAATGTATGAACCTTGACAAATCTTTCCCCAAGGCGAAAGTATTCACATTGATATACAACCAATCCTATAAAGACATAAGAAAGAATTTGGTGACATTCCTCCAGGTCTTCCTCAAAAGAGAGGCTCTGAGCACACTATTGAATTAGAGGAAGGGACAAAACCTATTATTACCACACCTTATTGCCGTCCATGGAAATATAAGGAAGAAATTGAAAAAGCTACAAGGTGTTATTGGAGATGAGACGTATCAAACTTAGCTCTGTCCCTTTTGCCTCCTCAATTGTGCTAGAAAAAAAGGACGGCACCCTAAGAATGTGCATTGACTATATATAGCACTTAGAAAACCCACCATGAATAACCAATATCTCATACCTAGGTTGATGAGCCATGGAGCAGTGCACTTCTCAAAAATTAATCTACTTTCTGCATATCGTCAAATCATGATAAGACATGAAGATGTGCCTAAGACAACCTTTAGATGCCATTTTGAACACTTCGAATTCTTGTATTACCATTTGACTTGACAAATGCTCATTGCCACCATGCATGAACTACATTTTTAGGAATAAATTTTCTATTGGTCTTCTTTGATGCTATTTTAATCTATAACAAGGCTTTGGAGGAGCATTTAAAACACATAGAAGTAGTGGGAATACTTGAGCAAAAATCTTTATTTGCTAAATTATCCGAGTGCAAATTCGGGTTGGAAGTAATCTTATATAGAGGGCACAAGATTAATGCTCAAGGGGTCAATACTGATGAGGAGAAAATTGAAGCCAGAAGGAGCTGGCCAAAACCAAGGACTCTAACACACCTAAGGGGATTTTGGGGACTTCGTAGATACTACAAGAGATTTGTAAATAGATTTTCAAAATTAACAGCCCCACTAACTAACTTAACCAAAAAAGGCGCTTTCACTTGGAATGAGAGCACAACAAGCTTTTGAGAAGCTAAAGGAAGTCATGAGATCCTGTCCCATCTTAGCAATCTTGAGCTTTTCAACACCATTTGAGCTAGAATGTGATGCTTCTAGAGAAGGCATTGAAGCCGTACTAGTGCAAAAAAAAACCCTATAGCTTCTGAAATTTGAGATTTAAGGAAAACAAAAGAAGCTATTCCATTTGTGACAAGGATGTTAGCAATTTAAGTTGTCATTAGTGTATTTCATCAAACCCATTCACACCGGTAGAAGATCACTGTAGAAGATCACCGGTCGCTCGCATTACTTAGATGACACCGGTTCGATAGATAATACCGGTCAACTAAGTAGTTAGATAAACCGGTAGACTGAACCACTAAGTAGTTAGATAAACCGGTAGACTGAACCAAGAACTCAGTATCAGTCCGGTACCGATCTAACTGATAGAAAAATCCGGTCCAGTTTTTGTGGAACAGTTTGAGTTAAGAGCCTGATTATGCGAGACATCGATTACTCTGATGCGAAGTCAACCTTTCAACAGGAGTTAGCTTTAAGTTCTACGGATGATCTCAAGATAAACTCTAGATCACAACGCATAGCTTTCTTGCGTTGCATATTTTATGGTCAAGTTTATTCCTCGACGGTTCTATGAGTCAAGAGGATCACTCTTGTATAAATATTAGTTATAGGACGCAAAGTATGTTGGTGTTGTTGATAAGTGGAAATCGTAGAGAGCAGAGGAAAGATATCTTCTGAGGAGTGCTACAGGCACAAAGGTGAAGGAAGAAAAGAAGATCAACAACCAGACAAGCAGGGGAAGAAATCTATAGGTATGATCTAATCAGACAATCAGTGTCATCATAGATCACTTCTTTTGAAAGGTATTTCATCATATACAAATCCCTCTAAAAGGGTGAACCTAATCGGTTCGTTGTAAAAATCTCTTAACAGGGTAACATCTTGTTGATGTTCAAAGTCCTGTAACCAGGAAGCTCCTAACAGGGTTTAGATCTTAACAGATCTCTTGTAAAATCCCTTAACCTAGTAGCACCTTAGCCAGTGCTTTGTATGCTCCTAACATGGCACCTTCATTTAGAACTAGTGAAGTTGTGAGCTCTGTCTCACCGTGGTTTTTTCTCTCTAACTGAGGGTTTCCACATACAAATACTTGTGTAGATCTGTGTGATTCAGTTTATGCTTGTGAATGACTATTGACTTTCTACTTTGCATTCAAGAATCTGTTTACAAGTTTTAAACAATAAGATTTAGTATTTTCTGATTCACCCCCCCCTCTCAGTAACCGGTAAGATAACATCAATTGGTATCAGAGCTAAGTTCTCTATACAATAAAAGTTTAACAACTTGAGAAAAAGATCATGGAGGGTTACTGGGACCAGAAACAGCTAGAGGAAGCCAATGACATTATTGCCTCGCTGGAAAATAGACTAAGGAAGTCACTTGCAAATAGAAAGGAGCTGGCTCTGCAATTAAATGAGAGCAATGAAACCAACGACGAACTCTCTGGGCAGAGTGGGTCTGATGAGGCCGAGGAAGTAGTCTCCGAGCTTATGGAAAAGAATCAGATCCTAACCGGTCAAATTGCTGATCTCAAAATGGAGCAAAAGGTAAATGCTCTAAGAATGACTGAACTGATTGAGCAGAAACGAAAAACTGAAAGCGAAAGGAACACAGCAGTCAAGACATCAACAACCTCTGAAAAAGCAATGAAACGGGCAGAGGAAGCTACAAGAGCCAATGAACTCCTCATTATGCAACTCCAAGAGGACTTGTTGATTACCACCCAGGAAAATGCCAATATGCATAAAGCATGGCAGGTTAGAGATGAAGCATGCAAGAAGCTGGCGATCGAGATATATCAACTCAAGGAACAAATGAAAGTCCTTGAAAGAAGGAATGAAATGCTGAGAAGATACAATGAAAGCTCGGTCAAGCTCGATGAGCAACTCAATGCTCAACGAAGGCACAATGATCGCACCGGTCTCGGATTTACCGGTGGAGTCAACAAAAGGAAGACGCTAGCACAAAGAGTTAGGAAAAACTTTTACACCTCTTGTAAGCTTAGTGGTAAACCAGGTCATGACACTAATGACTGTAGAAATGCACCGGTAAGAACCAACAACAGTTACTGTAAAAATTATTGCAAAAAGGGCCACAAGACCAATGAGTGTTGGTCCAGTTCCATATCCATGTCCAACACAAGTAGGGGAAGCTTCAAGGGATACTGTTATGCCTGCAACAAATTCGGACACAAAGCTGAATAATGCAAATCAAAGACTAGCATTCAGATCACCCAGACCGATATTCTCAAAAAAAGGTAGAAACTGGAATGCAACTACTCATCCAAACAAAGAGATGCATTGCAACAAAGAATCATGGAGCGAACCACCTAATCCAAGAGGGATGAATCCATGGAAAGCAACCGGTATAGTCTACCATTACTCCAACAAAGTCGGTCACCTAGCTAAAGACTGCTTGAACCAGATCAGGAACAGAAACAAAGGATTGGACGAACCGGGGGTGAAGATCTTGAGTTTTGATAAAAGGAACAACAAAGACAAAGAAACCAAGAAAGTAGTGAAGAAAATATGGTTTGTCAAGGAATCAAAGAACTCCACCGAGAAGGCAACGGAGGCAAAATCATCATCACAAGATGGTGATATTTCTTTTGCTAATTAAGTCTTCAAGGCCTAGAGGGAACCAGTAGTACAACTATTGTTCCCGGTAGAACTGGTGAGTCCTATCTCACTCAGGCTATAGAACAAACCGGAAGGACATGAGGTGATCAACCGAGACATGCCTAATCGAAAAAGTCAGACTACCGGTTAGAAAAGGTGTCAAGAAAGGTTAGGTGAGGCATTTATTACTATAGCCATTTAAGAAATAGTTGTTTGGTAATTACCGTTATGCCCTAATCCTATAAAAGAAAAGAAGGATAACTCTTTCCTTTTTACCTTGCGATTTTATGTTATCTAATCTCTGCTCGAGCAATATTCTTGCAACACGATCATTGAATAAGATTATCTGTCAAACCGATCTAATCATCTCTAGCAACCAAGTGAGAGCAATGGCATCCTCATCATGCGAGGCAAAGCTTGTTCCAGCAAATCAAACAGAGCGTAGTCCTTTTGACATCTCGCCAAATCAAGACAGGGAAATTGACATGGCTGGCGCGCTCTCCTCAATACCTAAAGGAGTGCTCTTGACAGAAGATGTAACTGCGTTTATTCACGCTAAGCAAGAAGAGCTAGGAGAAATGTACATACACAACAAGTATCGCTCGTTGTGCCCTGATGGTAATCATCCCAATGGCTACGCAAAGCTGGTATTGTCGGGAATCATAAATGGAGTCTCGTATCCAGTTATCTTCAAACCTGAGTGGATTCGAATGGTAGTCAGTCAGGTGCATGATCCGGGATTTTCGCTTATGAGAGGAATTTGCACTTCAATCATGAAAGATGATCTTTACAGGGTAACTAGGTTCTGCAATTAGGGAGAAGCTCTTACTCTGAGAACCATATCTAATGCAGTGGTGGCTAACCTAACAAAATCAAAATCCGACAAGCGATTGATGACCGTAACTGACATTGAGGATCTAGTTGTTCAGTTCGCATCAGCTGTAATCGATTACAAAGTATATCAATCAAGTAACCTCAACAGCATACCGGGTGGAGGAATACATGCAGCCTACAAAATTGTTCATGACGACGCACAATATGATATATGCGAAATGCTAAGAGGAAAAATCTTTGAAAACATGAAGAAGCTGGGCATCGTCAAGAAGAAATCACTAAAAGCTGGAACACTCTTGGTATGTCTTTACTTCTACTATTCTAATTTCTTTCCCGGGAAAGGAAAAGTAACGTGGGCAACAGATCGACCGGTCATGATGCAAATCAATGATATGGCTAACGAACTGGGAGACCAGTTTGACAAGGAAATGACTAATCACTTCAATGCATTTCAACTAAAAATGCATGCTAGAGAAAGAATCCCATCAACTGTTGTTGAAAAATACAAAAAGGAGGTATGTTTTTTGGTGTCTACTAACTTCTACATCATTCAAGTAGTAGAACCAAGAAACGAGTACGCACCTGAGTTTGGATACGAAATGACAACAAAATTTGCAACGATGTATGTAGAGGCCCTGGAAAAAGCACATTTGGATCCCGATGCTCAACGGTTTGGAACCTATGAGGAGATAGAGAAGAATTTAAAGCAGGCGCCAATCAAGAATGTCTATGTCAAAAGATCGCTCGCGCCAAAGAAGAAACTGGAAACTGCACCACCAATAGCACAAAAGAGAAAAGCTCAACCGGAGCCAAGCACATAGGAGCAAGAAGCAGAAGAAACTGATTCGGAAGATACAGTTCCGCTCAGTGAAAGAAAGAAGAGGACCGACAAGCAAGCAAAGGTGGATCAACAAAGAAAAGGTAAACCAACGATAGATGAATTCATAATAGGACTGAAAGAAACCGGAGCAATGGCTAATGTTAGTAGAAGATACACTTTGGCAAATGATGAAGACTGAAGAAAAATTGAAGATGTTATCGTTGAATGCTTGCATAAGTTCAATCTAAGCCCTACTGAGCTTCAGAAGGTACTGCCTAAGGATCTGTTGAATATCCTTCAAGGCAGGTGGAAAGCTTCAATGGAAAAAGAAAAAGAGCTAAGGATTCAAGCTCTGCTAGAAGTGCAAAATCATCTCACTCTAGAAGAAGCGAGTCAACAAGCTGAACTACACCAACAGAATTTCTTGATAAAGAAAAGAACAAACCTCTTGCTGATTGGAGAAACCGAGAAAGTCCATACTGAAGGAGTAGCCATCTAGAACAACCTGCTTTAGACATAGCAAAAAGCAGAGGAAGCACGCCAAAAGGCAACAGCTCCACCGGTTCGTGACACCGGAAAAGGAAAAGGAGTACTTGGAGTAGACAAACCAGTCATCGTTGACATTACCGATGAACTGACAAATCCTACCCTTCTTGTATCTCCAGAAAAAGTTAAGGCTTGCACCATGACTGTTAATGACATTGTAGCTGAAATTACCAATTTTGGAGGAATAGATAATGCAGCCAAATGGTATAGCGTGTTAGCTAAGGAAGACAAACAGGCAATAGAAGAAGCTCTTGGTGAAAGTCTTCTAGACTTCATGAAAACACCCAAGGATTATAGAGGCAAGTTTCCTCTCGAATGGAATGGCAAGCTTTAAGAAAAATGGAGAACCGGTTTGGAAAGAAACTCACAAATCAATAAAGAAGCACTAGAAAAGCTAGACTTGGCTTGAGTGATAAAAGTATCATGCTTCTTTTAGGAGATGCATCTATGAATCTAGACACAAATTACAGAGTCACTAAGATTCTCAATGGTTATGAGAATGAAGTCTTCAAAGAGACATTGGATTTCTGGCAGCAGTATGATTTCAATACCCTTGAAAAAATAGGTCCTCAGGATCACACCTCTACAATTGTGAATCCACCTGTTCAGTTTACTGTAACTCAGACTCCTATATCTGATGAGCAAGAAGTCCTCACAGAAAAGCTCACTTCTAGTGAACCGATTAAATTGGGACAGACTTCTGTCAATCTTCCTACTGATGGATTAGATCAAAGAGGTGAAGGGATCCCTACAGATGATCTTCATATAGTTGAAGAACAACTGCAATCACAAGAGCCCTCACATCAAGTAGAAGATGCCATGCCTGAGATTCACATTCAGCAACCAGGAGCCAGACAAGAAGAGGGAAACAAGATAGAAAAACAGGGTGCAAAAGAACATGAGCAAGCTCCAAAGGCACAAGAACAGAGTAGAGAGAAGGATCAAGAAAATCTTGCCAGCTCCTCTAAAAGAAAGATCACATCCTCTGGAGAATCTGAAGCAAAAAGGAGCAAAGCAACCGATACAATAGTTGACATCAGCAAAATGTCAACAAGACAGCTGAAACAGCTCACTAAAAGAAAACAGGATATGGTTCTGAATAAAGTAAAAGATATCCTGTACAACTTTGTGCCAGATGCTGATATAGATGAAGATGAACCGGTCATTGACCAGCTGGAAGTGCTGACTGCAACCATCGGTGAGGATCTGACTGATCCAGAAACAGTGGCAATTGATCATTATGCGCAGGAAAGAGTGGAGCTTCTTCACAAGCAAATTGCCAATATAAAAGCTATTCTGCTAAACAATCTCAAAGTTCTTCAATAGCAGATACAAGTTGCAGAAAATTTGTTAAGTAGAATTTCAAATTTTGAGATTTTCTTGACAGACTTAATTGACAAAGCTACAAAGACTTTAGAAGACATAAGAGCTTTGTCCAACCAATTTGATATCAAGACCAAAATGGCCACAACTTTCAGCAGAGAAATGGCTAGTCTTTCTTTAGTTCTCAGAAAGATTGCAGAAGAAGAGAACAAAAGAATTCAAGACATCGTTGGATTCCAGATGTTTTTGGCCCCAACACTTGATATCATCCACCAGACAACTACCTCAACTGATGTTCTGATTAATGAACCGGACTACAAAACTGTAGATGATATGGAAAACATCATTGTATCTCTCAAGGCTGCTCAACAAAACATTGAACATGTAACCGGTCAATGGGCACCGTTTCTACACTCTGCAAAGAACATATATATGGATATCTTCACACAACTTCAAATGTGAAGGAAGACATAACCCTTTGTCTTATGGAGGCAAAAAGGGGAAGTTATTTTTAAAGAAAAAGAACAAGGAGAAGTTAATGAAAACCAGAGGACTCAGTTAGGGGAAGTTTTGGTCAGGAGCAGAGCATTTAATCAGGCAAGACTGCAAGGGCAGTACGACAGTATTCTATTTCACTAACCAAGGTTTGAACAGCTATTGTATGAATGGTTTTGTTTTTGATTATTTTGCCACCAATGACAAAGGGGAAGATTGTTAGCAATTTAAGTTGTCATTAGTGTATTTCATCAAACCCATTCACACCGGTAGAAGATCACCGGTCGCTTGCATTACTTAGATGACACCGGTCCGGTAGATAATACTAGTCAACTAAGTAGTTAGATAAACCGGTAGACTGAACCAAGAACTCAGTATCGGTCTGGTACCGATCTAATTGATAGAAAAATACGGTTCAGTTTTTGTGGAACAGTTTGAGTTAAGAGCCTGATTATGCGAGACATCCATTACTCTGATGCGAAGTTAACCTTTCAACAGGAGTTAGCTTTAAGTTCTACGGATGATCTCAAGATAAACTCTAGATCACAACGCACAACTTTCTTGCGTTGCATATTTTATGGTCAAGTTTATTCCCCGACGGTTCTATGAGTTAAGAGGATCACTCTTGTATAAATATTAGTTATAGGATGCAAAGTATGTTGGTGTTGTTGATAAGTGGAAATCGTAGAGAGTAGAGGAAATATATCTTCTGAGGAGTGCTATAGGCACAAAGGTGAAGGAAGAAAACAAGATCAACAGCCAAGCAAACAGGGGAAGAAATCTACAGGTATGATCTAATCAGACAATCAATGTCATCATAGATCACTGCTTTTGAAAGGTATTTCATCATATACAAATCCCTCTAAAAGGGTGAACCTAATCGGTTTGTTGTTAAAATCCCTTAACAGGGTAACGTCTTGTTGATGTTCAAAGTCCTGTAACCAGGTAGCTCCTAATAGGGTTTAGATCTTAACAGATCTCTTGTAAAATCCCTTAACCGGGTAGCACCTTAGCCAGTGCTTTGTATGCTCCTAACAGGGCACCTTCATTTAGAACTAGTGAAGTTGTGAGCTCTGTCTCACCGTGGTTTTTTCTCTCTAACTGAGGGTTTCCACATACAAATACTTGTGTAGATCTGTGTGATTCAGTTTATGCTTGTGAATGACTCTTGACTTTCTACTTTCCATTCAAGAATCTGTTTACAAGTTTTAAACAATAAGATTTAGTATTTTCTGATTCACCCCCCCCCCCTCTCAGTAACCGGTAAGATAACATCAATGGAAATGCTAGTAATCATGCATGCCTTGGCCAACTTCTAACTATATTTAGTATGTGGGAGATTCGTTGTAAAACTAATCATAACAGTCTAAGATTTTCCTGAACCAAAGAGATTTAAATGATAGACAATATAAATGGTAAAGTAAAATACATGCTTATGACTTTGATATAGAATACATGAAGGAGAAAAACAACATTGTAGCCGACACGCTTTCATGACGACCACACCTATGCTCCATGACAAGTATGTTCATAGAGTGGAAGAATGCCATTATTGTAGAATACACCAAGGATCAACAAGCTATTGACAACCTAGAGGGGAATATACCAAATGAGGAATACATGGTAGTGGAAGAAGTTATCCTATACAAGGATAGGTTATTCCTTGTGCCAAACTCAAAAATATAGGACAAGAGCATTGGATAGTGTCATGACAATCCTTTAGTAGGCCACCAAGGGTACCACAAAACTTATAATCAAATAAGAGAGAAATACTCTTGGAAGGGCCCCAAGAAAGATGTCCTTAGACATGTCCAAGAGTGTATAACTTGCCAAAAGAACAAAGCAGAATGCACCCATCTAGTTGGTCTTGTACAACCTCTACCTATTCCTAGCAAAAAAATGACAAAGTATTTCTATGGAATTCATAATTGGACTTCCAAAAGTGCATGTCAAAGATTGCATATACATAGTAGTAGATTGTCTCACCAAATATGCACATTTAAGGGCAATATCCACCGATTATAAGGTGTCCCAAGTCACCAAAGTCTTCTTCAAAGAGATTTTTAGGTTACACGGCCTTCCCAAAAACATTGTTAGTCATAGAGATAGCCGATTCCTTAGCCAATTTTGGCAATATCTCTTCTATCTAGTAGGACCAAACTTGCATCAAGTACAAGCTATCATCCCCAAACTAATGGACAAATAGAAATTGTAAACAATTCGGTGGAAGGATACTTAAGAAACTATGTTACAAGATAGTAGAATGCGTGGTCAAGTGGTTGCACCTTGGAGAGCATTGTTATAATGTCACCCACCATATTTTGAGAAAATAAAGCCCATACAAAGCCTTGTATGTTTATGAGGTAACCTCATTTGGAAGTTTGCTCCTCCAAGAGAGTCATGTAATAGGGGTCGAGGACTTCATACAACAAAACATGGATTTATGAACACACTCAAGGATAATCTGCACCATGCTTAGAACCAACAAAAGATTTATACTGTTCGGAACAACACCCGAAGAACATTTGAAGTCGGGGATTTGGTTTTCCTACAATTACAACCCTACAAGCAATCTTCAATCAGTGTCAGCGGTGCTGAGAACCTTAAACCCACTTTCTACGAGCCTTCAAAATTTTGAGAAGGATAGGCAAGGTAGCCTACAAATTTGAATTACTAGTAAACAACAAGATCCACAATATCTTTCAAGTATCTTGACACAAAAAGGTGTTGGGGCAACATGTTGCCTCATGCTTGGAGTTGGAACTACCTTCACTTGTTGATGAGGGCAAATTAATTTCGGAACTTGAAACCGTTCTTGATGTGAGAGAGAAGAGATTAAGGAACAAGGGCATTTCCGAGTACTTGGTTAAGTGGAAGGGCCTACCTATAAAGATGCTACTTGGGAAGGGTTTGAAATCTTCGATCATCTAAATTTGAAATTTGTTGTGGGCAAACAATCTTGGGAAGGGTGGACTGTCATGCCCCTATGATGAAGGGGATACCAATTCCTTAAGAAAAAAATATTTTCTCTCAAGGCTTCATGATTTTTTGAAGGAGTGATCAGAAAGCATGATTACAAGAACAACAATTAATATTGATAGCCGCAGTTTTGATATTAGTTAGAAAGTTAAAATTAAGGATCCTTCATTAGACAACAATTAGAAAACACAACCAGGAAGAAGCAATCTTAATGAAGAATTAAATCAAAGGAGTAAAGAAGGAAACTAAAGATATTAGTCTAAGATTAATTGGACAACAATTCAAGAATTTGAAAGTGTGATTAAAGGAATCACTTGTGATAACTAATAATTGTGAGGAAGCATCACCAAAAGACAGATCTAAGAGACACGATTCCTTATGAAAGGGAAGCTACTTACAAAGGAGGCATATCTTCAAGAAAATGTTAAGATATATATAGAGAGTGTAATGTCTCCGATTTTCCGTCTTTTGGGATTAGCTTGGTTTGGCGAGCCTCGCAAGCTAATTAGGTGGTCAGAGGGGGTCAAATTGAGGAGCCAATGTTGGGATTCCATTTTGGGGATTCAGTTTATTAGGTCCGCTCTCCGTTCGGGTCAATTCGGTTGACTTACTATTTTTAGTAAGTGGTATTTTGGGTTTGGCCAAGATTAGTAGGGTGTCTTCACAGAGTGTCAGATGTTTCAGGATCGAGCTTTAGGGAATCTCCAGTTTGAGAGACTTACTATTTATAGTAAGTCTATTTTTAGCAGCTGGCTATTTTTGGCAGTGGGTTATTTTCGGCAGGGGCAGTTGGCGTTTGGGCTCTGGTGTCGAAAATGAGTTTGTTTCAGTTAGCAGAATTCAATGACTTTGTTTTTAAAGATATCATTATTAAATTAAAGTATTTTAATTTAATGACTTAAGTACTTTATAACTTTATTGTTATAAATTGAAATTATCATTTAAAAGCCTTTTATATTAAAAAAGTGAAATTGTGCTTTTTCCGAAAAAGCTATAAGTACGACTCGAAAGATCACTTTCACTTACGCATTGTTGATTTGATAAATTGTTTATGTGAGAATTCTGCTTGGCTTGGAAAAGCTAGGGTTTCTGGAGCTTGGTCTTCATTTTTGGAGAGAGTTCTTCTGTGATTTGTCGAGTTTGGTCTTCTTCCAGGAGAGAGCTCGATCTGATACTGTATTAAATCCAGTGCTGAGGTATACTGGATATGTATGAAGTTTATTCTATAGGCAAATGATGTGTTCTCATGGATTTTGAATTTGTCTCATGTTGAGGTTCTGGAAATTGGTGAAATTTGCTGTGATCATTCATTGAGCATTTTGGTTAAGAAATTGTGGAGAGTTTTATAATTTGTCAGTGGAGATCAAATTATTCTCAAGCTGTATGTCAGGGGACTGATTTGTATTTAATTCTAGGACTTAGCATCTCTTATGAAAGTGTTGTGTTATTTGCTGGAGCTGCGAATAAGAGATTGGAGTTTGAAATTATCCAAAGTCCAAGCACGTGATTATTATTCTGGCCGTACTTCAACAGGAGACTCCAGCGTTTGAAGTTTTTCTCTGTTTTACACCTCACGTGAGTGCTATATGGTGCTACAACTGGACACGTGAGGGCTAGAGATGCTACAACATCTCCATATTCTGGAAACGTGACTACTAGGGGCGTTTTTTATTTTGCTAGTGCCCGAAATCTGCCAGGCCACTCACGTTTTGTATTCAGACTGTCACGTGACAGCACTGGGTTGGCATCTAAGGTGTTTGGAGCTGTGAGGTGTTTAGTAAAGGATATCTCATAACTCAGAAAATTGCAGCAGTGCCAGGTGCTTAATTTTCTAATTTAATTATTTGTTTATGCAATCTGTTTGGGATGAGAAATAAGAATCAATAAAATTATCAAAGAAATTCAATTTTCCTTGGTTGGATTATTTGAAAATTGGTGTAAGCTTCATCGTAATTGTTTATGAGGTTATTATTGGTATAATATTTTTGCAAACACATCAAATTTCAAAATAAATTCAGAAGAGCCAGCCTCAGGCTCATCACAGTGGTATCAGAGCAAAGATCTTGCCATCCTATAAGGGTATGAAAATAAATAATGGCAGATAGATTTGTATCGGGTGTGCACTATACCCACAGGGGGAGAAATTCACCATCTCCCGAAGGTAGTGAATAGGGCCCACGGAATGAATAGGCAGAAAATAGGAATAATATCAGAAATGATGTTGGCAGGGAGGCCAGAGATGCCTTTAGGAACATAGCAGATGGTCAGCATCATGTTGCAAATGTATTGCAACAGCTTTCAGACACTCTACACAACATCGCATTACCAGGTGATCGTGCTAGAGACAGAGGTGCGAGGAGTGTTTCAGTTAGATCACACAGGTCACGAGTAGATAACAGGCGTGATTATAGAGATGACTATACAGGTATTTATGATAGGCCTCTTCGTCCTACTTTCTTGAGGCCTGAGCTGGATGTAGTTACTATAGAGACAGAGCCGACACCATTTGTTGATGACATGGTGGCACAGCTCGCAAAGTGGAATGCTCTTCCAGAAGCAATTAAGAGGAATTTGAATTTTGATAGGTACTTGATACAGAAGAGAGAGCATTCCAGAGGCTCTTCTCAAGAGGATGGGGCTATGACAGACTTGCTTGAGGACAGTTGCATTGAGTCTCATCATATCCATGAGACAAGAGCTCGTGATCAGGAGAATGCTGATGTCATGATAGCCACCAGTGATGGCAGCCCTACATCAACTGGTAGCAATGGAATTACTAACGATATAGGTTCTGATTTTTATGACAGCAGTCCTATGTGTGAGCTTATTGATGACGTTGATGACAGGGCAAGTGTAGGGGATGTTGTGGACACCAGCGATGTTATCTATGAGGATGATTCATGCTGCAGCGAGTCTGGTATATCATATCAGATATTGGATGATGACTTGGAGTGGTTATCGGATGATGATAGGTCCCAAGATCATAATTTATAGGGACTTATTGCAGATAGGGAGGATTTACAGAGGCATGAGTCAATTCAGATAGAGTAGATTACACATCATGTCTCTCAGAGTTCACCGTATTATGGCTCAGATCAGCAGACAGGTGTTGTTCATTTTGTGAACAATCCTTTATTTGAGGCGGATGTTGTTATGACTTATGACAATCCACTGTTTGAGCTTAGTGATGATCCCTTGCAGGAGTTGTACAATCACGATGTTGATGACATTTGGGATCTGATTTGCGCACCTACTCATCAGGCAGATTACACAGGAGGTCAGTCAGGCCTAGCTGATTAGTTTTCAGGGGTGTACACAGTGAGGAGTGCTTATAGCTTCACATTTGATCCTCACGTTCAGGATGTCTATTAGTCACACAGTTCTTCGCATCCCTTTTATGACTGGTATGATGAGTTTATTAGTTCGAAGACTGGGAGTAAGTCTAGTCTGTTGGTTGAGTTACTCTAGAGTGAGTTACTCTCGGTTGAGTTTCTCCCACGTGGCGATCCTGCTGCAGCATCATCAGTTCAGGGGTTGAGGGAAGTTTTCCAGTTGCTGGTGTTGGTATTGCTGAAGTTGTTGACTTCTTTATAGGAGTATGAGGTGGATCGAGACATTACTCATGACCATCCTTGGGATCCAGGTGGTTTGTGATGTTGCATGTTTTTTCTGATTGCTTGAGGACAAGCAATCTTGGGAAGGGAGGACTGTAATGTCCCCGATTTTCCGTCTTTTGGGATTAGCTTGGTTGGGCGACCCTCGCAAGCTAATCAGGTGGTCAGAGGGGGTCAGATTGAGGAGCCAGTGTTGGGATTCCATTCTGGGGATTCAGTTTATTAGGTCTGCTCTTCGTTTGGGTCAATTCGGTCAACTTACTTTTTTAAGTAAGTGGTATTTTGGGTTTGGCCAGGATTAGCAAGGTGTCTTTACGGAGTGTTAGATGTTTCAGGATCGAGCTTCAAGGAATCTCCAGTTTGAGAGACTTACTATTTATAGTAAGTCTATTTTTAGCAGCTGGCTATTTTTGGTAGTGGGTTATTTTCGGCAGGGGCAGTTGGCGTTTGGGCTCTGGTGTCGGAAATAAGTTTGTTTCAGTTAGCAGAATTTAGTGGCTTTGTTTTTAAAGATATCGTTATTAAATTAAAGTATTTTAATTTAATGACTTAAGTACTTTATAACTTTATTGTTATAAAGTGAAATTATCATTTAAAATCCTTTTATATTAAAAAAGTGAAATTGCGCTTTTTCTGAAAAAGCTGTAAGTACAACTCGAAAAAGCACTTTCATTTACCCATTGTTGATTTGATAAATTGTTTATGTGAGAATTCTGCTTGGCTTGGAAAAGCTAGGGTTTCTGGAGCTTGGTCTTCATTTTTGGAGAGAGTTCTTCTGTGATTTGTCGAGTTTGGTCTTCTTCCAGGAGAGAGCTCGATCTGATACCGTATTAAATTCAGTGCTGAGGTATACTGGATATGTATGAAGTTTATTCTACAGGCAAATGATGTGTTCTCATTGATTTTGAATTTGTCTCATGCTGAGGTTCTGGAAATTGGTGAAATTTTCTATGATCATTCATTGAGCATTTTGGTTAAGAAATTGTGGAGAGTTTTATAATTTGTCAGTGGAGATCAAATTATTCTCAAGCTGTATGTCAAGGGACTGATTCGTATTTAATTCTGGGACTTAGCATCTCTTACGAAAGTGCTGTATGTTATTTGCTGGAGCTGCGAATAAGAGATTGGAGTTTGAAATTATCCAAAGTCCAAGCATGTGATTATTATTCTGGCCGTACTTCAACAAGAGACTCCTGCGTTTGAAGTTTTTCTCTATTTTACACCTCACGTGAGTGCCATATGGTGCTACAGCTGGACACGTGAGGGCTATAGATGCTACAGCATCTCCATATTCTGGAAATGTGACTACCAGGGGTGTTTTTTATTTTGCTAGTGCCCAAAATCTGCTAGGCCACTCACGTTTTGTATTCAGACTGTCACGTGACAGCACTGGGTTGGCGTCTAAGGTGTTTGGAGCTGTGAGGCGGTTAGTAAAGGTATCTCATAACTCAGAAAATTGCAGTAGTGCCAGGTGCTTAATTTTCTAATTTAATTATTTGTTTATGCAATCTGTTTGTGATGAGAAATAAGAATCAATAAAATTATCAAAGAAATTCAATTTTCCTTGGTTGTATTATTTGAAAATTGGTGTAAGCTTCATCGTAATTTTTTATGAGGTTATTATTTGTATAATATTTTTGCAAACACATCAAATTTCAAAATAAATTCAGGGGAGCCAGCCTCAGGCTCATCATAGAGAGGACCACAAGGGGAGAAGAGACCAAGACAGGGCATCAAAGGACATCAACAATTTCATAACAAGGATCAGGATCAGTTCAGAATCTGTTATTAATCAGCAGGCAGTGGCATTCTTGTTTATTGTGGCATATGTATGTGTGTGCCTGATATATGCAGCAATATAATGCACAAACCTTTACATATTAATATAGGATAAAATATATTTGGTGTGCGCACACGCACATATTGGACACAAGTAATAATATGGATTTCCAAATAGTAACAATCAATCATGGCAAGGTGAGAAAGGGAATACAAGGAGGGAGAAAGGCTATAGGACACTTCACTAGGTACACCACCTCATATGACATGGCGGAATGTAATATCTATCCACAGGTCTGATCCAAATTTTTACTCTTTCCATTGTTTGAGGTTATATTTTTATCATGATATTGAATTCGTTTGCAGATTTATACAATGGTATTCAAACTTATAATCAAATGTGTAAGAATTTGCCTAAGGTAACAACCCAAGATCTACAGCTTAATGAATAGCACAAACAAGAGAGAGAAGATAGACAAGAATAAACTATATTCTCACCAATATGATTAAGCCAAAAAGATAAATACAATGACAATATGTCTGCTTATATAGGCAAGGCAATAGGAGTACATGATAAGAATAAATTATCTTATCACCCATACAAGGTGGAAGCACATGTCCACCAAAGATGGATCATCCTCCATTGTGCAATGAAGTATGTGCAACAATGTGAGGATGATAAGTGATAAGTGCACTAAAGTGGAGACAACACATAAAGTGGAAATGTGATAACAACTATCACCACCTAAAGTGGAATTTCTCCTACATCATGCGCAAAAATAAGATGCAAACTCCTAAGTGACTCATACACAAACTACTAGGCAATGCATTATCCTAAGTAACCTTAAGTAAAGTGTAATTAAGAATATTTAATTACACCAAAACCCCCTTAAGTGCAACTTTGGAGAATGCACTTAAGTTCACACTGCTAGATGACAATGCAAAATGGGTCTTGGCTATTAGGCCATGTTAGGTACCCTTGTACAATATGCAAGTGCAAATGCAATGGAATCTCTCATAAAGCGGAGAAAGGGAGAAAACCCAATGGGACAAAAATCCTCCCCAAAAGAAAGATGAATACATAAAATAAATCTCAAAAAGAATGAGAAGGAGAAGGAAAAAACCTCATGTGAGGAAAAAGTCCCCTCCATAAGAGAGAATGGAGAAGTCAATTGACCCCCCCTGAAGAAATATCCCTCACCCCCAAGAGAGCTCGTAGTTGGTGATACTTGCTCTGAGTGAAAGGTTTGGTGAAGATGTTTGCAATTTGCTCTAATGTATTACAATATCTCATGTCAATGACTTGCTCATGTATCAACACCCTGATGAAGTGCATGTGGATCTTGATGTGTTTGGTCAGCTGATGATGAACCAAGTTATTTGAGACTTGAATCACACTCTGATTGTTGCAATGAATGCCTGTAGGTGGTGGTATGCTGAAACCAAACTTTGTTAGGATATGTTGAAGCCAAATAGCCTCTGTAGCTACATTAACAACCCCTCGATACTTAGCTTCAATCGAAGAGAGAATAGTAGCATGCCACTTCTTACTCTTCCAACAAATGGGGCCTGAACCAAGATGAAAGCTGTAACCTGAAGTGGACTTACAATCACCAAGATTGCCAGCCCAATTTGAGTCTATGTATCCAACCAAGTCTAGTCAAATACCTTCTCCATAGTGAATCCCATAAGTATGTGTGCCTTGTATGTAGTGCAAGATGTGTTTGGATGCCTTCCAATGAAGCTCATGTGGCTCTTGCATGAAGCGAGAAACCATGCCAATTGCAAAAGATAAGTCAGGGCGTGTATGTGTCAAGTCTATGAGGCTACCTACAAGCTGTCAAGTGGTGTGGAACACTTAGCCTCAAGCTTGACTCTTGAAAGAAAGGGAGTCGGTGCAGGCTTGCAATCAGTCATGCAAAATAGAGAAAGTAAGTCAAGAGCATACTTGGGCTGAGAAAGTGTGATCCCTGCTAAAGATTGTGTGATCTCAATACCAAGAAAGTAGTGCAATATGCCCAAGTCAGTCATAGTAAATTTTTCTTGCAAAGAAGACTTGACTCTACCAATGATGGATGAAGTACTTGTAATGATCAAGTCATCCACATAGAGAACAAGTATCAAGTGTGAGTCATCCTGTTGCAAAATGTAGACATTCAGATTTTAATGACACCTGGTGAATCTCATCGAGAGAAGAAAGGAATCTATCTCTGCATACCAAGCCCTAGGAGCCTATTTGGGGCCATAGATAGATTTCCTCAATCTGCAAACCAAAGAAGTATCCTCAATGAATCCCTGTAGTTTCTCCATGTAAATCTCCTCATGAAGATCCCCATGTAGAAATGCACTCCTCACATCCATCTGATGTACAACCCAACCATGAGCTTCAACAATGGATAGAGTCAAATGAATGGAGTTCATCTTGGCTACGAGTGAAAATGTCTCAGTATAGTCAACACCTGGAACCTGTGAGAAACCTTTTGCCACAAGCCTAGCCTTATACTTATCCACACTTCCATCCGTTGCAAACTTGGTCTGATAGATCCACTTGCATTGAACCATCTTTCTTCCCTTAGGAAGAGGAACTAAGTCCCATGTGTGATTCCTCATCAAAGAATTATACTCTTCCTCCATGGCTGAGTCCCCCCTCAAGAATGCTTGAAGCTTCTTGAAATGACTGTGGATTGGAAGCTATAGCAATGTAAGCATGTAGAAAAGATTGATGTTGTGACCTTGTCCTTTGAGTGTCTGAAGGATCCCCCACAAGTGAACTTGCTGAATTAAGAGTTTGTCAAGCCCAATGAGCCCTAGTGGAAGAAGATGGAGTATCCTCAACTGTAACTAGACCCTAGGAAGGTGTAATCTCGCGAGTCGGGGTTGAGGAAATATCATCATTTGAATCACTATCATCACTATCCACAATGTCTAAAGGAAGAGGAGTAGAGGCCAAGCTAGGAGAACTTTTCTCAAAGTGAACACTCCTCTTTATGAATATCTCATGTGTCTTAGGATCCATAAGTCTAAATGCCTTAACACCTTCAAGATATCCAACAAATATGCAAGGCCTACTTTGAGGTTCCAATGCCTTGCGTTTCTGTGGAGGTATGCGTGCCCAAGATGGACAACCAAAGACTCTGAAGTGTTTCATAACCGGTTTTCTACCACACCAATCCTCAAAAGGAGTGATTCCATCCAAGGCTTTATGAGGAACTCGATTTTGGATGTGATTGGTACAACTTATAGCTTCTGCCCAAAGAGATGGATGAAGAGACCTAACATGAATCATGCAACTAGCCATTTACTTAAGAGTTCTATTCTTCCTTCCTACACCATTTTGCTGTGGAGTGTATGCAACTGAATGCTGAAGATCAATCCCCTCAAGTGTACAAAAGTCCATAAGTCTTGAGTTCACATATTCCCTTCCATTATCTGTTCGTAGAACCTTGATGGCTTACCCTGATTGCTTCTCAACATGAGCCTTGAAGGTGAGAAACTTGTCAAATACTTCACTCTTGTTACCAAGAAAGTAGACCCATGTAAAACTAGAATAGTCATCAACGAAGGTGAGGACACAGCGAGCCTTGCTAAATGATGGCACTGGAAAGGGGTCCGCTACATCACTGTGAGCCAACTCAAGAACATTTGATACTCTCGAAGACTTCCCTTTGTCAAACTTCTTTTTTGGATGCTTACCAATTGAACAACTTGAACATACACCCTCACAAAACTTGACTGTAGGTAGACCTTTGACAGTGTTCTTGGTGTTAAGTTTTTGAAGATAGCGGTAGTTGAGATGTCCAAACTGCTCTTGCCATAACTTGCTTTGTGAATTTGAATGCGTCAACAAGGTAGTAGAAGGAGATTCAGGCACAAAGTGGGAGAATGAATAAAGCCTTGTGATATGATTAGCTTTTCCCACTGCTACCAAAGCATCATTCTTAAGGTTTTTTACCACAGCTGAATTACGAAGGAACTTAGTTTTATTTCCACCTCTATAGCGAGTGATTTGGTAAATTGAAAGGAAATTGTTGCTCATCATGATTATTCTTTTGGCAATATGCACAAGGTGGTCTATCCTTCTTAAAATTATTTCCCTTCTTGTTGAAAGAAGATAAAGAATTGCCTTGTTGTGAGGAGGAAGATTGTGTTCTCTCTGATTGTGATTTTGCCTTCCATTGCTTTTCCTTCTTGTTGGAACCTTTTCCACCTTGATTCCCTTGATTCCCATTATTAGCCACCAATGCCTTGGAGCTTGAAGACTCGAGAATCCCCATACTCATCAATTTGGATTGCTCTGACATCAACAACTCTGCAAATGAAGGTTCAATGTAGGCCTTTCCCATAGTCAACTGATGAGTCTGAAAACTTGTAACAAAAGCTGCATATTCTAAAGGAATCTTGTTCAACATGCTATGGACTAATTGTGCATCCTTCATGCCAATACCACAATCTTTAAGTTGTGCTCTAAATTCATTGACTTTGTTCATATAATCTTGAATTGTGTCAAAGCTCTTAGGATCCAAGTTGAGAAGGTTTTCCTGAAGTGTATATCCCTTAGTCTCATCCATTTTACCATACAAATATGCAAGTTTATCCCATGCTTCCTTGATATTCTTACACTTGGCAATATGAAAAATGAGATCAAGAGAAATATATTTTCTCGAAGTACCTAGAGCCATAGAAATTTTGAGGAGCCATTCATTTTTAACATTAGCATCAACAATAGGGTTTGTTGGCTCTGCAATTGTTCCATTGGCATAATGAGTGCAACCTTTTTCCATTAACTTACTCCATACATTACCTTTCCCCATACATTACCTTTCCATGTGGCATAATTATGTGGAGTTAAAAGTGAAAATTTAGGAGAACCCATAATGCAAAAATGAAAGAGAACAAGAGAAAAAGAGAGGCAAAGAACACACGAGACACCCCCCCAAATTCACTCAATCAAAGAACCCCCCGCCCCTCCCCCCTAAATAATAATAATAATAATAATGGTTTTGGCACTTTATATATAGTGCGTGTACAATTGCCACTTAACAAACAAGAGCTAAGTGGACTTTTGATTTTGATGAATACAACTTTTATGAGGCCAAATCAGACTCAAATCAATATTGCTAAGGATCCAATTAAAGTCCTAGCCAAGGATGGAATACTCTCACTCGGCAAAAAATCGCCAAGCCCCGAAAAAGAATACTCGGGAAAAAATCGGCCAGTTTTTAGAAAAACTTGGCAAAAAACTCGGGAACTTAAAAATAGCATAAAATTTAATTAAAAATGCATTTTTTTTGCAAAATTCTATGAGAAGATGCATCCAATGAGTTAATTAATGAGAAAACAAAAGAAACAAGCTAAGTTTAGATATATATAAATGCAAAGTGGGTACAAAATCGCATTCTCATGTGGAATGATGTTGACTGTAAGCAAAATAGTAAATAGTTTCTAGTTCTACAAAACTAGAAGGAAATACATCATTACAAATTAGTAATTACAATTACATCTTCCTCTTCCCAACTCTATGAGCAAATAAGGGAGAGGAACTAGAAGTAGAGGGCCTAGCCCTATAAGTAGAAGCTTGCACTGAGCCTGACTGTGCCTCCTCGCTCGGTATCCCTCCTGATGTGTGTGGCTCACTCTCCATCCTGGATGTATCTTCTGGCACTGGCACTGCTAATGACTCCTTGTTTGAATCCTCATCATCCTCCTCAATGTCATCCAATGTGAAACCAAATCCACCCCCCTCCCCCTCCATAGCCTACCTCTCCAAATCAGCAATGTCATCCTCTGTAAACAATGGAGGCTGCTCCTGTGCCGTCCAATCAGAGTAAGGATCTATATCGTCCAAATCAATTGGACCAGCTGGTGCTTCCTTTGCCCTCTTCAAGCACAACTTAAGATTGTATTGCACATAGACAAGGTCATTGAGGCGTTTTTGGGCTAACTTGTTTCTCTTCTTTGTGTGGATGGACTCAAATAAGCTCCATTTGTGCTCACAATGGGATGAGCTACAAGGCTGGCATAAGATTCTGAGAGCAAATTTCTTTAGATGTGGGGTATTTCCACCCCAACTTTGCCACCAAGCCTCTGCAAATTAAAATATTGAGAAGTTAGAAAGAAGAGAGACAAGCGAAACATAATTTATTAAATGGCAAAATGCCAAAATTGCAAATGTTCTACTTTTACCTGGGGTTTGAGTGCCTCTTGCTTTCTTTGCCAACTCTAAAGAGAATAATTTACCCTTTGATTCCACATAGATTTGTTGTTCGGTCACAACAAGGTCTCTCTCAGCAACATCAGGTAGCATCCTTTGAATGCATATAGAGAGGCCCTCCATGATTTCGCCATTTGGATCTGAAAAGGAATCATCATATCTAAAACAAAAACAAAGTGAAACCAAGTCTTAGTACACAACCTACAAAAACAAAGCAAAATCAAGTCTTAGTAAAATTTGAATAAGAATCACCGTACCTAAAACAAGGGTTGAGGAAGTATCTTGTTGCATGAATGGGTTGGTGGAGCTGATTGTTCCACCTCCTATCAACAATCTCCCAAATGGGGTCATATTTGAGTCTATACCCCTTGTAGTGATTTTTGATAGACTCTTTGGTCCTATCCATGACCTCATACAGAGACCCCATTGGGGTTTGATCCCCATCAACCATGTGCAGAACTCTCACCAAGGGCTCAGATACCTGCAATTGAAATTTTAAAAATACAAATTAGTTTACAACAAGATTAATTAATAATGAGAGACTTGAATCAAGAATAATTAAAAATTAAAGTTTTGATTCTTGAAGTTACCTTCACAATCTCTTGAGCCTTGTCCCAAAAATGTTGATCAAAGATGATGCGCGCACAAATTCTCCTTTAGGCTTCTTTGAATAAGTTGATTCAAGCCATGGTGGACTCACAAACATTTTTTTCAAAGAATTCAAGCCATCAATAATACTTTGCAACGTCAAGAAAACCGTTGCAAATCTTGTGGCTGCGGGTCTCACCAAATCTTTTTTTTAACTGAATTGTCTCATCAAATTTAGAACCCAAGGGTGATTGTAAATATACTTTGTTATTCGCCTTGCATCTTCCACAATTGGAGTCACCCAATCAAGTTTAACTATGCCCTCCAAAAGGTCAAGGACATGTGTTGCGCAAGGTGTCCAAAAAAGAGTGGGCTGCTTGTCTTGGAGGATTCTACCTGGCATATTAGTATCAATGCAATAATTAGTTTCCAATTTCCATATTTTACCTAAAAACTAAATTAAATATCACTTATTAATATTTAAATTTAAAATTTTAATGATAATCATGTGCAACATAAATATTAAAATTTAAAATTACCTGCTGCCACATATGCTGCTGCATTATCTGTGATGATTTGCACCACATTCTCTACTCCCACCTCCATGACAACATTCTCCTACATTAATGCCAAAGTTTGTGCATTTTTCACTTTGTTGGAGGGATCAACCGATTTCCAAAATACAACATCATCCTTGCAAGCAACCAAAAAATTAATGATGGTTCGGTTTTTTCCATCTGTCCACCCATCAAAAAGAATGGTGCAGCCATATTTACTCCACTCTTATTTTTGCTCCTCCACCACTAGTCTTGCCCTATCAACAACATTTACAAGCAATCTACAAAATCAAAGTCAAATCAAGTTTTAGTACTCAATTTTGATTTAATAAACAAGAAATAATAATTAAAATTTCAAAATGAAACCAAGTGAATTCTGATTATTTACTTACCTCCCACTCAAATCCTTGCGAGAAGGGGCCTTGTACCCTTTTCCCGAATCTGCCATTGCAGTCACCAAATTGAGCCAATAGGGGCTCTCAATCACACTCAATGGGATATTGTTGAAATACCAAAAATTAGCACATGCAATATCAGTTTTCTCATGTGCCTCCTTGTTCCATTCAGTGGCCTCTAATGACGGTTGTGCACCAGGTGTATTCCTGTGCACAAAAAAATTGTCTATCCCTGATGCTGATGGTGCCACTCTACTAGAGGAAGCAGAAGCGGTAAAAGAGACACTCTGTTTGCGGATGCGTGGGCCACAAAGAGAGCCCACTATGCTCTCAAGTGCTTCTTCTTCTTCTTGAATGTCAATAGGAGCACCTTGAGTTTCAGGTATGGCTGCCCTCACAGCTAATCTTTCCCTCTCCCTTTGTAATTTTTTCTCTTCTCCGGCTGCAAGTAGGGCATTAACAAATCTTTTTATCTCTTCTGTATTTTTGTCGCATGGATTTGTATCATGCTTCCTTATGCCTGCAAGATGGTATTTGAGGCGGTTTATGCCTCCAGAAACTACTTTCTCATAGTTTATGCAAATTACTTTCTCGGGTTCATTGGGTACTTCATAGGCATACCTCCATGTTTTATCTCTAGCATTTTTAGGCCGGGTGCCTATAAATCTAGAAGGGCATGGTGTTTGTGGCCACACTTCCCCTGAATTTGCCATGCTGATTTAATGGTTAACTCTTAATTGCTGCCCTACACATAGAAATTCAAAACATAAAATAAATATTTAAAAAAATAAATCAAACAAAGTTAGAGACTATCTAAATTAGTTACAATCTTTTTAGACATCATTCAAAGTTAGAAAAAAACAAACAAACTGGTAGGGTTTGATATTTAGAAAAAACTAGATATTCTTAAAAAAAAAAATTGATAGATTCATCATTTTCTTAAACACTTGTCGAAAACAGTGTTGAATTTTGTTCTAATGATTCAAAATAATTTCTAACTACTTAGAAATGATTTTGTATTCATTTAGATTCAACAAAAACAAAATAAAATGTTTGAAAAAAAAATAAAAACAATCTCAACAACCCTACCTGGAAATGTGTTTTTTTTTTAGAAAATGTTGAAATCCGCCTTCAATCCACTTGAATACGTCTTACAATAGCTTGGAAACCCAATTCAGTTCTTCCCTAGTCGCCCAAGAGGCAGCAAAAATAAAACGCAACAATGAAATTGCGTTTTTTTGTTGTTGCGCCTATTTATTTTGACACGGGCGAGTTTTTAAATGAAACTCGCCGAGTTTTTGCCAAAAAACTTGCCGAGTTTTTGGCACGAGTTGTTAGCCGAGCTAGAAAACTCGGCAAGTTTTCACAACTCGGCGAGTACTCGACGAGTTTTCCATCCTTGGTCCTAGCATTATAATGATCATAAATGGCCAAAAAAGACTTAGATCTAAAAGTGATATTTCTACTCACAATGGCTACAAATTGATAGCAGTTTTTTAAAGTAGACAAAAAATTATGCACTATAAAAAAATGGAACCTGAAAATGTGTCTCTATGAACCTAAACAGAGCCCTAAAAGTTACAAAATTGAGGATTGGACAGGTACAATCACCCAAAATTGATATTTTTGCAAAATTTGTCCACTAAAAATAGAAAATAACACCACCACAAGAATGTGCTCAATTTTCTACCCCAAATTAAAAAAACTTGCTCTAAAAGAGGCTTCAAAATGAGCAAGCTATGGGCCTTCAAATTTGGACTGCAAATCTGAAAACTCAAATGGTGAGGGGTCTAAAATTTTTGAAAAATGATGATGTCAACAAGTCAATGGATTAAAATTGACGACCGTATGGCTGTCGTAGTAAAGAAAAGGACCTTAAAAATGACAATGAAAACCTCAAATTTAATATACTAAATGCTTATGTCACCTATCGACTTGGATGCTGATAGTGCAAAAGGACCACATGACGACCTTTGGTTTGTTGCTGTATGCTGATGTGGATTTCCATGTGCGTTCCTGTTCACTGTTACATGTGTCGAAGGAGGATTAGCTTTCTATGCTAACTATGCCATCTACATGGAGGGTTGACTGGGCATCTATGTGCACTCTGCATGGCAGTCCAATGTGCGCCATGTGGCACTGATATGGCGTTTGCGTCAGAAGTGGGTGACAGTCCGTGGGTGGGGCCATTGGGGTCATCGACGGTAGTTGCGCTGGTGCTGGCAGGCGGTGTGGGAGTTGCCTCAGGTGGCGGATCTGAGCTGCGATGTGGGTTTAATCCCACATGCATGGGTTAGGAAAGCTGAGACCCTTTTATATATGAAAATGCACAATAACAATGCAAATGCACTTGTGAGTTGTGGTTGGAGACTATTGCAATTAAGAATGTTGTTGGAACTATGGTTGTTTTCGTTGGATTTTGTGAACACTGCTAGAGTCAATGTACGATACTCAATACTATGTGGAATATTCTCTTTATCTTGTGGAAAATTCGACAAAGACAGGGGACTAACCTTGAAAACATAGTTTTGCCCAAAAAAGCGATTGACAAAAAAATTGCGAACAAAATTAAAATTCGTAAAAATATATATATATTTTAATCATACCATTGCGTTACAAACCGGGTTGTATAGTTTGATTTGCAAATTTTTTTTGCCTCAGATTTGACTTTTGCTTTAAATAGACAAATTTATTGTCAAAATTGTTGGCTAAAATTTTTGTAAGTCACTATAACCATAACTTACAAAATTAGGACTTTAGGCAACATCTCATGAGATTTCTTTCCCCTCTTAGCAATAGCGCAGGCTCCCTTATTACCGTAGGTGGCTTCAACAAGAACTTAACTGAAATTACAAAAGGGGCGGTTCTCTTAATCAATTCCTCTTTTTTTGAGAATGATTTGCAAACAACTACAACTTCAAATGTAACAAAAAGGGCCTATTGCTACGATAATAACGGTGACTCAAGAGTTGACATAAGAACAACACCTGAGACAACAATCTACTTATTTGTGAAACAAAAATAGGAACCCAAAGTCTCATGCACTTATTTTGAATGAGGATTCAATAATTAGAATAACCAGTAAGGCACAAAGTCTCTTACTGGATACTCTCAAACTTAATAAAAATACTTACAAATGAAGCCCAAAGTCTTTTAGTTCTAAGTAATTGCAGCCACTACTAACTATAACAATTTGTCCTCCTGCAACACAAAGTCTTCAAAAGTTCAAATTGACTCTGAATACAATAGGCAACTCAAAGTCTGCACAATTGAATTCAAATCCCTCTTGAACAAAGCATTAAAGCTCACGATCAATTCAAGAAAATGTTGTCACATAATAGGTTGGATTAGCACAAAGTCTCAAAACAACCTACCTCTTTTATTGAAAGCAATTCAGATTTACATCTAAGCTCAAAGTCTTAGAGTGCATACACAAACTGGCAGAATTTTCTTGCATTGCCAAAAGATAAAAATTACAGTGAGAACCCTCCTTTATTTATAGGAAAGGAGAGGAGAAAAAGGTGGAGAAAGAAGGGGAAACCCTTAACTACCTTTGACTTATTCAAGATTACAAAGCCTAATGCACTTGTAGTTTGATTACATGTTACAGCTTTGAATGTGATACTATCACATGCAATTATATCTTGTTTTTACATTACATGTAATTTGTCAAATAAAAATTACAAATACATGATGAAAATATCCTAAGTGCCTAACAAGACACAACATCTATTTGCATCATCCTTTGTCTACCTTCATGCTACTACATGATGCTTTGTGTTTGAAATGTTCAGGTTCAGGATCATCTTGAATTGGAATAGGAACTAGCATCCTTGGTTGCTCTGCATCATAATGGTGATTGTTGAGAGAGTACCTTTTCTTTCTTTCCATCTCTATCTTGAAAGCATTCTATGCCTTCATAACATTTCACTTTTTTCACCTCCTTGCACGAGCATATATAGATAAGTGGGAAGACTTTTCTCTTGTAAGAGGGGCTTTCTGAGAGCACTGCATATGGAGATCAAACGTTAAGCAAGGAAATGGAGTGTGTATGTGCATATAAACAAGAAGGAAGGTTATTCACTCATAGGTGGGGTTTTAATGTCCCACTACAAGTTATCTAGAAGGCACTTGATGCATACAAACGGGGTTTGTAAGTCCATTTGCAGCTTTGGAAAAAGCAGGAAAAGTGTATGCAAAACACTTGAAGGTGAACTTTTTAGCTTGCATTTACATGATAGGGAAGTAACTTGCTCTTTTTGGGGTAAAACAATGTTAAAAACGGGGATTTAAATCCTGACTGCATATGCAAGAGAAATGAGTGTTTGGAGCTTTCTCTTTGTGGGAAGAACTTGCATCTCTTCTTGGGAAGAATTTGCATCTTTATGTGCATCATTTGGGGAAGCACTCGTATTGCAGCTACACTTCAAGAAGAAGTACTTGCTTCTTTTTCTTGAAAACCAATGCTCTCATTCAAAAGACCACAAAAATCTGACAATGATCTTTAAAAACAAAAGCATATAAACAAAACAAGAAAAACCAAAAGAAGCCCTAGTTTGCACCTAAAAGAATTCAAAAATGAAAGCATAGCTCTTCTTGAGAATGCAATGAAGTCTTTGAAATCTTTCACAAATCCAAATGATTTTGAATTTGGAAGAAGATCCCAAGCTTGCAGCTATATAAGCAAAGAATTTGATTAATTCTTCTTGCCAAATAAATGCATTTCTTGAGTCAATAAGAGATTTTTGACAAATGTCCATGATGGAGGATCAAAATGCAAAAGAATAGCAGCAAGAAAACTGATTCAAACCTGCAAATCGGTGTTGTTTCTTTGAGATTGCAATGTATATGTAATGCAACCAAAAAACATCCTAGGGTAGAAATGCATGATTTATGATAATGAAAACAAGCTGCAAGTTCAAACTTTGCCTTTGGACAGGCTTGTAAGCCTTTGTTACAAGTTCACAATTCTGATTTGTTTCCAAAATCACATGTTTTGTGCCCTAGACAGGCTTCATAAGGCACGATACAAGTGTTGAGACTGCGTTTTAACTAAAAAGGGGCCTTGTATTGAGAACCACATCTTTGATATTACATAACGGGCTTTGAATGAGCCCTTACATCTCTTGTTTGCGTAAGTTATGCCCTAGACTGGCTTTCAACAGCCAAACTCATCTCTTAATAGTCACAAACGGGCTTTCAATGCTCATATGCATGTATACAAAACGCAACACTTTCTTGCCTTTGACAGATTTTGAATGTGTTACAAGCTTACAAATACTTGTAAACATGTAATGACGGGTTTTGAAAATAATGATGCATCCAAATCACTGCTAGAGATAACATTAAGAAGAAAAAAGGGCTTTAAAAGAGCCCTTACATCTCACGCAAGCATATTACATGATCTTTTTGATATGTAAAAGCCCTCCAAATCGCCACTCTTCATAATAACGTACTTTTAGATATATAAAACATGTTAGAAGGTTATATATATAGGCTGCGACGGGCTTTGAAATAGATTTTACATATGCAAATATCGTTTTTAAAAGATGCAAGTCTTTCTAAAATGCTGGTTATGTGCAAAAACGGGCTTTAGATATGTGATTACATGTGAGTGCATACTTTTAGAACATGTAATAGCAATAAAAATCGCCAGCTTTAGACATAACGGGCTGTTTGAGCCCATTTGCATGTTATTTCATTGTTCGGAAATACATGCAGTACCTTCTAAAAATGCCACCATGGATTTTGGACATGTTTTAAACTTGATTACAGGTGATTTAAGACATGCAATAGATCCAAAAATCACCACCATGTGCACTTATGGGTAGTCTCACGTGTTTTTACAAGTAAACATTTTAAAAGGAAAGACATGTAATCAGAGTTGAAAAACCCACCATCACATGAAAAACTCATTTAAAGCTTCATATATTCAATACAAATATACAAGGATGGAGTTTTATTTCAATTTCACATGTAAATACTTCCAACGTGTTATGCAATCGTTAACAAAAAGTTCACTTAGGCGAGATTTTAATTAAAGAATGTCAACATGCAATCAGGCCTAAAAAGCCCACCTACTGAACACTTAATTCTTTAATATCTTTTGATAAACAACTCCGATTGAGGCCTACGATAGCTTGAAACGAGCGGAATTGAAAATGCCATCAATCTAGGACAAAAAAAAACCAAAATCAAACAAGACAACTAAGAAAACACCTTAGAGAGTTTATACTATGAAATTTCCTGTAGGGTTGCCCCAATTTTGGGAACAGAAAATTGAGGACAACAAAAATTCTTCGGAATAGCCTCTTGGACGCAATGGTGAGGTCAAATCCTTCTCTAGACGCTTTCACAAAATGCTTCTCCCTAGATCTAAATACAAGCCCTCCAATGAATGAAGCAAGATCTCTCCAAATAGGGTGTGCAATGACGCTCCAATAGCTCTAATACCATGCAAGAATTTTTCTAAGGTAACAACCCAAGATCTAGAGCCCAATGAATAGCACAAACAAGAGAGAAGATAGACAAGAATAAACTGTATTCTCATCAATATGATTAAGCCAAAAAGATAAATACAATGAAAATATGTTTTCTTGTATAGGCAAGGCAGTAGGACTAGGAGTACATGATAAGAAGAAAATAGCTTATCACCCACACAAAGTGGAAGCCCCACCAAATATGGATCAACCTCCATTGTGCAATGAAGTATGTGCAAGATGATAAGTGATAAGTGCACTAAAGGTGGAGACAACATAAAGTGAAAATGTGATAACTGATGTTATCTTACCGGTTACTGACAGGGGGGGGGGGGGGGGGTGAATCAGAAAATACTAAATCTTACTATTTAAAACTTGCAAGAAGATTCTTGAATGCAAAGTAGAAAGTTAACAGTCATTCACAAGCATAAACCGAATCACACAGATCTACACAAATATTTGTACATAGAAACCCTCGGTTAGAGAGAAAAAACCACGGTGAGACAGAGCTCACAACTTCACTAGTTCCAAATGAAGGCGCCTTGTTAGGAGCTTACAAAGCACCGGTTGAGGTGGTACCCGGTTAAGGGATTTTACAAGAGATCTGTTAAGATCTAAACCTTGTTAGGAGCTACCTGGTTACAGGACTTTGCACATCCACAAGATGTTACCCTGTTAGGGGATTTTTTACAACGAACTGATTAGGTCCACCCTAATAGAGGGATTTGTATATGATGAAATATCTTTCAAAAACAGTGATCTATAATGACACTGATTGTCTGATTAGATCATACTTGTAGATTCCTTTTCTTGTTTGCTTGGCTGTTGATCTTCTTCTCTACCTTCACCTTTGTGCCTGTAGCACTCCTCAGAAGATATCTTTCCTCTGCTTTTTGCGTTTATCACTTATCAGCAACGACATACTTTGAGTCCTATATCTAATATTTATACAAGAGTGATCCTCTTGACTCATAGAACCACCGGGGAATAAACTTGACCATAAAATATGCAACGCAAGAAAACTATGCGTTGTGATCTTGAGTTTATCTTGAGATCATCTGTAGAACTTAAAGATAACTCATGTTGAAGGGTTAACTTCGCATTAGAATAATGGATGTCTCCCATAATCAAACTCTTAACTCAAACTGTAACTCAAACTGTTCCACAAAAACTGGACCGGATTTTTCTATTAGTTAGACCGGTATCGGTTTGTCATGGGATGCTGAATAAGACCGATACTGAGTACTTGGTTTAGTCTACCGGTTTATCTAACTACTTAGTTGACTGGTGCATATACTATGTGCTTTATCTATTGGTGTTATCTAAGTAATGCGGGTGACCGGTGATCTTCGACCGATGTGAATGGTTTTGATGAAATACACTAATGACAACCTATATTGCTAACAATCTTCCCCTTTGTCATTGGTGGCAAAATAGTAAAAAACCATTCATACAATAGCTATTCAAACCTAAGTCAGTGAAATAGAATAGTGCCCTTGCTTTCTTGCCTGATTGAATGCTCTGCTTCTGCCCGAAACTTCCTCTGACTGAGTCCTTTGGTTTTCATTAACTTCTCCTTGTATTTTTTTCTTTACAAATAATATCTTCCCCTTTTTGCCTCCATAAGACAAAGGTTTATGTCTTCCTTCACATTTGAAGCTGTGTGAAGATATCCTTATATATGTTCTTTGCAGAGTGTAGAAACGGTGTCCATTGACCGGTTACATGTTCAATGTTTTGTTGGGCAGCCTTGAGAGATACAATGATGTTTTCCATATCATCAACAGTTTTGTAGTCTGGTTCATTGACCAGAACATCAGTTAAAGTAGCTGTCTGGTGCATGATATCAAGTGTTGGGGCCACAAACATCTGGAATCCAATGATGTCTTGAATTCTTTTGTTCTCTTCTTCTGCAATCTTTCTGAGGACTAAAGTAAGACTAGCCATTTCTCTGCTGAAAGTTATGGCTGTTTTTGTCTTGATGTCAAATTGGTTGGACAAACCTCTTATGTCTTCTAAAGTCTTTGTAGCTTTGTCAGTTAAGTTAGTCAAGAGGATCTCAAAATTTGAAGTTCTGATTAACAAATTTTTTGCAACTTGTATTTGCTATTGGAGAACTTTTAGATTATTTAGCAGAATGGCTTTAATATTTGCAACTTGCTTGTGAAGAAGCTCCACCCTTTTCTGCGCATAGTGTTCAATAGCCACTGTTTCTGGATCAGTTAGATCTTCACCGATGGTTGCAATCAGCACTTCCAACTGGTCGATGACCGGTTCATCTTCATCTATATCAGCATCTGGCACAAAGTTGTACAGGATATCTTTTACTTTGTTCAGAACCATATCCTGTTTTCTTTTAGTGAGCTCTTTCAGCGGTCTTGTTGACATTTTGCTGATGTCAACTATTGTATCAGTTGCTTTGCTCCTTTTTGCTTCAGATTCTCCAGAGGATGTGATCTTTCTTTTAGAGGAGCTTGCAAGAGTTTCTTGATCCTTTTCTCTACTCTGCTCTTGTGCCTTTGGAGCTTGCTCATGTTCTTTTACATCCTGTGGGTCTGTGTTGTTTCCCTCTTCTGGTTTGGCTTCTGATTGCTGAATGTAAATCTCAGGCATAACATCTTCTACTTGATGTGAGGGCTCTTGTGATGGGGCTTGTGCTTGCAGTTGTTCGTTAGCTATATGAAGATCATCTGTAATGATCCCTTCACCTTTTTGATCTGATCCGTCAGTAGGAGGATTGACAGAAGTCTATCCCAATTTAACCAGTTCACTAGAAGTGAACTTTTCTATGAGGACTTCCTGCTCATCAGATATCGGAGTCTGAGTTGTAGTAAACTGAACAGGTGGATCAACAATTGTAGTGGTGTGATCCTAAGGACCTGTTTCTTCTAGGGTATTGAAATCATACTGCTCCCAGAAATTCAAGGTCTCTTTAAAGACGTCATTCTCATAACCATTGAGAATCTTGGCGACTCTGTAATTCGTATCTAATTTCATAGATGCATCGCCTAAAAGAAGTATGATACTTTTATTACTCAAGCCAGGTCTAGCTTTCTCTAGTGCTTCTCTATTGATTTGTGAGTTTCTTTCCAAACCGGTTCTCCATTTTTCTTGAAGCTTGCCATTCAATTCAAGAGGAAACTTGCCTCTATAATCCCTGGGTGTTTTCATGAAGTCTAGAAGACTTTCAACAAGAGCTTCTTCTATTGCCTGTTTGTCTTCCTCAGCTACACGCTATACCATTTGGCTACATTATCTATTTCTCCAAAATTGGTAATTTCAGCTACAATGTCATTAACAGTTATGGTGCGAGCCTTACCTTTTTCTGGAGATACAAGAAGGGTAGGATTTGTCGGTTCATCGGTTATGTCAACGATGACCGGTTTGTCTACTCCAAGTACTCCTTTTCCTTTTACGGTATCATGAACTGGTGGAGTTATTGCCTTTTGGTGTGCTTCCTCTGCTTTTTGCTGTGTCTGAAGTAGGTTGTGCCAGATGGCTACTCCTTCAGTTTGGACTCTCGGTTTCTCCAATCAGCAAGAGGTGTGTTCTTTTCTTTATCAAGAAGTTTTGCTGGTGTAGTTCAACTTGTTGGCTCGCTTCTTCTAGAGTGAGATGATTTTGCACTTCTAGCAGAGCTTGAATCCTTAGCTCTTTTTCCTTTTCCATTGAAGCTTTCCACCTACCTTGAAGGATGTTTAGCAGATCCTTAGGCAGTACCTTCTAAAGCTCAGTAGGGCATAGATTGAACTTATGCAGGCATTCAATGATGGCATCTTCAATTTTTCTTCAGTCTTCATCATTTGCCAAAGTGTATCTTCTACTAACATTACCCATTCCTCCGGTTTCTTTCAGTCCTGTTATGAATTCATCTATCGTTGGTTTACCTTTTCTTGGTGGATCCACCTTTGCTTGCTTACCGGTCCTCTTGTTTCTTTCGCTGAGCGGAACTGCATCCTCCAAATCAATTTCTTTTGCTTCTTGCTCCCGTGTTGTTGGCTCCGATTGAGCTTTTCTCTTTTGTGCTATTGGTGGTGCAGTTTCAGGTTTCTTCTTTGGCGCGGGCGATCTTTTGACATAGACATTTTTGATTGGCGCCTGCTTTAAATTCTTTTCTATCTCCTCATAGGTTCCAAACCGTTGAGCACCGGGATCCAGATGTGCTTTTTCCAGGGCCTCTACATACATCGTTGCAAACTTTGCTGTGATTTCGTATCCAAACTCAGGTCTGTACTCAGTTCTTGGTTCTACTGCTTGAATGATGCAAGAGTCAGTAGACACTAGAAAACATACCTCCTTTTTGTATTTTTCAACAATAGTCGATGGGATTCTTTCTCTAGTATGCATTTCTAGTTGAAATACATTGAAGTAATTGGTCATTTCCTTGGCATACTGGTCTCCGAGTTTGTTAGCCATGTCACTGATTTGCATCATGACCGGTCGATCTGTTGCCCACGTTACTTTTCCTTTATCGGGAAAGAAGTTAGAATAGTAGAAGTGAAGACATACCAAGAGTGTTCCAAATTTCAGTGATTTCTTCTTGATGATGCCTGACTTCTTCATGTTTTCAAAGATTTTTCCTCTTAGCATTTCTCATATATCATATTGTGCGTTGTCATTAACAATTCTGAAGGCTGCATGTATGCCTCCACCCGGTATGCTGTTGAGGTTACTTGATTGATATACTTTGTAACCGATCACAGCTGATGCGAACTGAACAACTGGATCCTCAATGTTAGTTACGGTCATTAATCGCTTGTCGGATTTTGACTTTGTCAGGTTAGCCATCACTGCATTAGATATGGTTCTCAGAGTAAGCGCCTCTTACTGATTGCAGAACCCAATTACCCTGTAAAGATCTTCTTTCGTGATTGAAGTGCAGATTCCTATCATAAGCCAAAATCCTGGATCATGCACCCGACTGACTACCATACGAATCCACTCAGGTTTGAAGATGACTAGATATGAGACTACATTTATGATTCTCGATGATACCAGCTTTGCGTAGCCATTGGGATGATTACCATCAGGGCACAGCGAGCGATACTCGTTCTGTATGTACGTTTCTCCTAGCTCTTCTTGCTTAGCGTGAATAAACGCAATTACATCTTCTGTTAGGAGCACTCCTTTAGGTATTGAGGAGAGCGCGCCAACCATGTCGATCTCCTTGTCTTGATTTGGTGAGATGTCAAAAGGATTATGCTCCGTTTGATTTGCAAGAACAAGCTTTGCCTCGTATGATGAGGATGCCATTGTTCTAACTTGGTTGCTAGTGATGATTAGATCGGTTTGACAGATAATCTTACTCAATGATCGAGTTTCAAAAATATTGCTCGAGCAAAGATTAGATAACATAAAATCGCAAGGTGAAAAGGAAAGAGTTAACCTTCTTTTCTTTTATAGGAATAGGGCATAATAGTAATTACCAAACGGTAACTAGTTGTTAAACGACTATAGTAATAAATGCCTTACCTAACCTTTCTTGACGCCTTTTCTAACTGGTAGTCTGACTTTTTCAATTAGGCATGTCCCGGTTGATCGCCTCATGTCCTTCCGGTTTGTTCTGTAGCCTGAGTGAGATAGGACTCACCAGTTCTACCGGGAACGATAGTTGTACTACCGGTTCCCTCTAGGCCTTGAAGACTTAATTTGCAGAAGAAATATCACCATCTTGTGATGATGATTTTGCCTCCGTTGCCTCCTCGGCAGAGTTCTTTGATTCCTTGACAAACCATATTTTCTTTACTACTTTCTTGGTTTCTATGTCTTTGTTGTTTCTTTTATCAAAACTCAAGGTCTTCACCATCGGTCCGTCCGATCCTTTGTTTTTGTTCTTGTTCTGGTTTCGGCATTCTTTAGCTAGGTGACCAACTTTGTTGCAGTAATGGCAGACTATACCGGTTGCTTTCCATGGATTCATCCCTCTTGGATTAGGTGGTTCGCTCCATGATTCTCTGTTGCAATGCATCTCTTTATTTGGATGATCAGTTACATTCCGGTTTCTACCCTTTTTTGAGAATATTGGTCTGGGTTATCTAAATGCCATAGTCTTTGATTTGCATTCTTCAGCCTTGTGTCCAAATTTGTTGCAGGCATAACAGTATCCCTTGAAGCTTCCCCTACTTGCGCTAGACACGTATAAGGGACTGGACCAGCACTCGTTGGTCTTGTGGCCCGTTTTGCAACAGTTTTTACAGTAATTGTTCTTGGTTCTTAATGGTGCATTTCTACAGTCTTTAGTGTCATGACCTGGTTTTCCACTAGGCTTACAAGAGGTGTAAAAGTTTTTCCTAACTCTTTGTGCTAGCGTCTTCCTTTTGTTGACTCCACAGGTAAATCTGAGATTGGTGTGATCATTGTGCCTTCGTTGAGCATTGAGTTGCTCATCGAGCTTGACCGAGCTTTCCTTGTATCTTCTTAGCATTTCATTCCTTCTTTTAAGGACTTTCATTTGTTCCTTAAGTTGATATATCTCGATTGCCATCTTTTTGCGTGCTTCATCTCTAACCTGCCATGCTTTATGCATATTGGCATTCTCCTGGGTGGCAATCAACAAGTCCTCTTGGAGTTGCATAATGAGGAGTTCATTGGCTCTTGCAGCTTCCTCTGCCCGGTTCATTGCTTTTTCAGAAGCTGTTGATGTCTTGACTGTTGTGTTCCTTTCGCTTTCAGTTTTTTGTTTATGCTCAATCAGTTCAGTCATTTTTAGAGCATTTAACTTTTGGTCCCTTTTGAGATTAGTAATCTGACCGGTTAGGATCTGATTCTTTTCCGTAAGCTCGGAGACCGCCTCCTTGGCCTCATCAGACCCACTCTGCCCAGAGAGTTCGTCGATGGTTTCATTGCTCTCATTTAGTTGCAGAGCCAGCTCCTTTCTCTTTGCAAGTGACTTCCTCAGTCTATTTTCCAGCGAGGCAATAATGTCATTGGCTTCCTCTAGCTATTTCTGGTACCGGTAACCCTCCATGATTTTTTTCTCAAGTTGTTAAACTTTTATTGTGTAGAGAACTTGGCTTTGATACCAATTGATGTTATCTTACCGGTTACTGAGAGGGGGGGGGGGGGGGGTGAATCAAAAAATACTAAATCTTACTGTTTAAAACTTGCAAGCAGATTCTTGAATGCAAAGTAGAAAGTTAACAGTCATTCACAAGCATAAACCGATTCACACAGATCTACACAAATATTTGCAAATGGAAACCCTCGGTTAGAGAGCACAAACCATGGTGAGACAGAGCTCACAACTTCACTAGTTCCAAATGAAGGCACCCTGTCAGGAGTTTACAAAGCATTGGTTAAGGTGCTACCCGGTTAAGGGATTTTACAAGAGATCTGTTAAGATCTAAACCTTGTTAGGAGCTGCCTGGTTACAGGACTTTGCACATCCACAAGATGTTACCTTGTTAAGGGATTTTTTACAACGAAACGATTAGGTCCACCCTAATAGAGGGATTTGTATATGATGAAATATCTTTCAAAAACAGTGATCTATAATGACACTGATTGTCTGATTAGATCATACCTGTAGATTCCTTCTCCTGTTTGCCTGGCAGTTGATCTTCTTTTCTACCTTCACCTTTGTGCCTGTAGCACTCCTCAGAAGATATCTTTCCTCTGCTCTCTGCGTTTATCACTTATCAGCAACAACGACATACTTTGAGTCCTATATCTAATATTTATACAAGAGTGATCCTCTTGACTCATAGAACCGCCGGAGAATAAACTTGACCATAAAATATGTAACGCAAGAAAACTATGCGTTGTGATCTTGAGTTTATCTTGAGATCATCCGGAGAACTTAAAGCTAACTCATGTTGAATGGTTAATTTCGCATTAGAATAATGGATGTCTCGCATAATCAAGCTCTTAACTCAAACTGTAACTCAAACTGTTCCACAAAAACTGGACCGGATTTTTCTATCAGTTAGACCGGTATCGGTTTGTCGTGGGATGCTGAATAAGACCGATACTGAGTACTTGGTTCAGTCTACCGGTTTATCTAACTACTTAGTTGACCGGTGCATATACTATGTGCTTTATCTACCGGTGCTATCTAAGTAATGCGGGCGACCGGTGATCTTCGACCGATGTGAATGGTTTTGATGAAATACACTAATGACAACCTATATTGCTAACAATAACAACTATCACCATCTAAAGTGGAATTTCTCCTACACCATGTGCAAAAATAAGATGCAAACTCGTAAGTGTCTCATGCACAAACTACTATGCAATACAAAATCCTAAGTAACCTTAAGTAAAGAGTAGTTAAGAATATTTAATTAGACCAACAAAATGCAAGGAACAAGAACTGAAAAGAGACTAAATTCTGAAACTAAAATCTGATTATGGTAATGATTGTATAACATTTAACATTCAGAAATACATAGGGATTATATTTATTTCTTTTGACCTCAGTACATGCTCAAAGCTTGTCATGTATTTGGTTTGGAAACAATATTATAATCACCTCCAAGCATAGCCAGTAGGGTAGGCAATCAGCAACAACACTATAATAAATCCATAGTTCACTTATAAACAAATATACTTCAGCCTAATCTGGGATTGAACAACAATTAGATGTTTAAATAGGAACAAGGTGATACTTTCCCTTCATTATCCCAAAACTACTTATGCCACAATTGGGCAAACCCTTTCACTTCTGTAGCAGTTGGTGAAAGAGTGGAAAATCATTAATCCCTGAACTATAACCCTCCAACCTAAGTTATTGATCTTGGTTTTGATAAAGGTTCGAGTTTGGGTTTGGGTATACTGGTTTGGCAATTTTTTTTGCTTGGGTTCCGATTTGGCGCGTGCACACACACACATAGATATATTATAAAATTATAAATTTATATATACCATTCTCTAAGCCTGCACAGAGGTGGATTTTTGTTAGAGGTTGTTGCAACGACCCTTGTAGACATGCATGTGAAAGGTGGAAGCGTAAACAAAACATGTGAATTCTTTAGCAAAATGCCCCGAAGAGATTTTGTTTCATGAATACCATGATTGTAGGCTCTGCACAAATGCATACAAAATAGGGTAGCAAAGATGTGGGACATGAACTATTTGACTAAATGCCTTGACTTGTCATTTGATGGAGTAAAATGATTGTAGGATTTTTGTCAAATTTTGTAGTTATAAGTATCTTGTTAGATAAACATGTAAAATGTGAAATCATAGACAAACCACTTGATTTGTTTGACATAATATCTCAGAATGATGTCATCTCATGGGGATGCAATGAGTGTAGGTATAATAGTATATTGAGGAAATGAAATTGAGATACCTAGCTCGAGAATTGAATGCAGTTGATTGTTTATTTCCTCAAGCTTGGTGTGCCTTAGGCAATTGCTACAATTTATAAAAGGATCATGAGATTGCCTTGAAAACATTTCAACAAACCATCTAGATTGATTCTCGTTTTACTTATGCTCATACTCTTTGTGGCCATAAATAAGTTGCTATGGACGAGTTTGCAAATGGTATCATCTGTTATCGAGTTGCATTGCAACCGCGAGTCCCTTTGGGTTCCCTCAGATTCTCCCTGTGTTCCAGCCGGGTTCTTTGTGATGTCCCCTTTATGAATAGGATTTAATAATAAATAAAATAAAAACAAATAAATAAATTATAAGAGACAAAATTGTAAAAAATATGTTCCCTTTCTAAAATAAGATTTAATAAATAATAATAATATTAAATATGTTCCATCTGGAAAGCCTGACAAGCTATGAAGCATCTTGTAACTAAATGAGATAGTCCTGCAAACAGAAATTCTATATTTGGGGAAAAATCTATTTGGTGGAGCCTACTGCACAAAGGTAAACCCCTGGCCTTGCTGCAAGTTTGTTCGGCAAAACAATGGGCCAACAAAGGTATAAGGGTGTTAGCAGATATCATACGTGATGGACATTTAATGGATTGGGATAGTCTAAAAACAAAATATTACATCCCCAGTGATCACTTCAGAACCTATTTCACTCTCAGGAATGCTTTTCTTGCTCTTCCCCTCCTCATGCCTTACACTTCATTAGAGCTGAGATTCCTTTCCCTTCGCTCTGTCCAATGATGCCCTACTCCCCACCATCAAGACTAAAGAGCTTTACTCCCTTATTGTTGATTATTTTGACATCCTTGAGCACCTCAACATTTGTTGGTCCCTCAATCTTACCCACTCTCAGTGGCAAGCAAGCCTGGATAACAGTATGGTTGCTCCTAAGAAAAAGTGCTTCTTTTGGAAACTTCTTTTGCACAAATTTCTTATCAAGCATCCTAATGGTGAATATAATATTTGTCATGTCTTCAGATTACCTACTACTGTTATGCATCTGTTTTTTGACTGTATGGTTGCCAAGGAAATCTGGATGTTATTTGGCTTAACTTTGCATCATAATATTTATGTTTCTGAGATTGTTCTTGACAATATTGTGGGCCTAAAAAGAGAATTGAATTCATTCTTTTCTATTCTATTAGTTCATATATTGTGGTCTATATGGAAAATTAGGAATAACAATTTGTTTAATGGTGTTCCTAGATCCCTTACTGAGTCTCTGAGGAGACTCACTTATGCTGACATTTCTTTTCAGGTAACCATCACCATGAAATTGTCCAGGAGGAAGTTTGAAAGGCTGTTGCAGAATGGGATAGTTCTTGTCTATAGGGAAGAAATCTCCGATGGATATACCTAGTCTAGAGCCATTGTAGAGTGGTCTCAGTTTGAAATTGGGCTCCAAAACTTCCTAGCGGAAATCAGAAACCAAGACGTACGCAATAAGAACAACAATGATCTCCCTCCATAAGTAGTAGCCACTCTTCTAGTGAGCATTCCTCCTATTGTCATTGTCCCCCCATTGGTTATTCTGCCCTCATCAACACTTCCCACTCTTCCAGCCAGTGGATTAGTGCCGCCTCCCATTCTGGTTGCAGCACCAATTCCTCCAGTGCCAGTAGCCCAAAGAGTTGTGCACCCCTATGCACAAAATATCAGAGAGGACTATGTCCTCAGATGGATGGGGGGTACAACATGGTGGATCGCCTGGGTCAAAAGAAGGAGAAGACGGATTCAGAAATGATCCTTTCTAGATTGATAGTGTGCCATAACAGATGGTTATTAGAGTTATATCAGATCATGCTTTTTGTATTAGATCTAATGTAATATCGTTGATGATGATATCATTAGTAGTGTTATAGAGGATTTGGAAGCTATACCATAAACTCTCAGTTGTACCATTTTGAAAAGTTTATATCTAATACAAAAAAAATAAATAAAATCTAAATTAGAATAAAAAAGATTTAAATTAAAATATAAATAAAATCTAAATTAAAATATAAAAGAATTAAATTTAAAATATAATTAAATATAAAAGAATTAAATTTAAAATATAATTAAATATAGAAGAATTATAAATAAAATCTAAGTTAAGATATAAAAGAATGAAACTAAAATATAATTAAGTTTAACGAGTGGTCAAAATGCATGAAATGAAAAGATGTCTCCCTCAAATATGAGATATAAAAGGAAGAATATAATTTCATTTGGAGGGGGAGAAAAAAGAAGAAAAGGAACATACATTTAGAGAGAGAGAGAGAGAGTTAAGATGCAACCATTCAATACCAAGGATATTTAATGAGGATCGAAATCTTTTCCAAAGGAGGGAAAAAGAGAAGAATACATTTTTGGATACTCTTCATGGGAGGAATAAAAATGAAATAAGAGATTATAATATTATAATAAATATATTAATGGTAAATATATATATTGTGGAGATGATTAATAATATATATTAAGAGATATATTTATTTAGTAAATACATAATTATCATTAGAATTATATATATGTTATATGTTAATATATATACACACACACATGAAAGATGTGACATTAAATATATATCAAATATATACATTTATAATATAATGAAAACTATGTTGGCCTAATCTTACTTCTTTAATAATATGTAATGACCCTTACTATAAAGGCCACTAAAAACCCCCAAATCTGAACTGAGACAAATTGTCAAACACTTGGCATGCACTGAATTGTTTTGTTTGCAATAATGTGTTTCAATGTGATAGTTGTTTTGAGCATCAAGTACAATTGAGATAACAATACCAATAATGAAAAATAACACAATGAAACAACAATGAAACTCCAAATATTCATGCAAGGGCTTCAATGCCAATATGTCAAGAACTTCCCAAGTTCTGATTGCAATGTTCAATAGACTGATTACGATATCAATGACAGATTTTAGGTCTGTTTACAACTACTGAACTATGACATGAAATATATGAACTATCTCATATGAACAAAGACCTTACAATGCACTTCCTCTATTATATCAATCCAACTATAATTTGGCAATTCTGATTACAATGGACTGTTTTCTGAATACATATATGACTGTTACCATGAACATACAAGCACTCCTTTACTCCATCCAATGCACTATCAATCCTATGATACTTCAATGACAATTGACGATAACCAAGACTGATTATGAATGCTATAACAGTGACTGAAAAACATGCAATTTCATACAACTTTCTTGACATTCAAATGCATCCAAACACATGAAGAAAACCTGGAAATCACTCCTTATATTCCGATGTCAAATGCTGATGGAATGATGACCAGACTGTCCAAAATGTGCCACTGTTATCACTGCCGTACTGTCCCTGCTGCTGGCCGTACCTGGGCCGTACTGTACAGCTGCAGTACTAAATTCTGAGCTATGTATTGGGTGCCGAAAATGTATGGAATGGAATCGCCTAGGGTTAGATAATAACCCTTCCAAAGCATAAAAATTATCTCCAGGTAGATTGAGAGATATGAACAAAAATGTAAGTCCAGGGCCTGATATGAACTGAACTGAAAATGCACCAAAATGATCTCCAATCTCCACCAAAATGATTCTCTAATGCAATGATGTAAAATAAACCCTTATTCAATCAATTACAAACCCTCAAACAATCTCCAGATGAAATCCAATATGAAATGACTGAGTACCATCTCCAATAATGCAACCCTTCAGAAGGCATTTCACTTCCTCAGTTATGCTAACCTAAGGGAGTTATCGTTCCCAAAGATCAAATGATATTTGCAGACCAAAAGACTACAAATTGCTCCACAATGGAAGAAGTAGAAGAAATCCCAAATCCAAGCATGTCAAAATGAATGCCCAAGCCCTCTATTTATTTACTTTTCTAAGAAGTTACTAAGAACTTCTAGAAACATCCAATTATAATGCACTTTATAATAAAATAACATTATAATATAAAAGTGCTTTTCTCAACTCAAAATTATAACAATGTAGGCTCATAACTGAATGTAGGCCCAACTATAACCGAATGTAGGCTCGGACTGGATGTAGGCTCTACTGAACGTAGGCTCTAACAGCAATATGCAATCAACTGATCTCCAACTGATCATGAGATGACTCTCTCCTCATCGCTATCAGTCTACGAGAGCCCGTGATAGACTGGTCCCGCACGCCAAATGATGTCAGCCAAAATGGGGACATGACAGAATACCATTGGAAGGATTGATTGGTATGTGTAGAGAGGGGCGAGTATTAACAAGAGTTCATGAAATCCTTGGGCCTAATTATGGAGAAGGTATCAAAGCTCTATGATAGTAATTTCCTCATCCTCTGTTGAGTTGAAAGGGAGTTAAGATCAAATACAGTGTTTAAGATTTTTATTATGAATCACTTAACTATCTCCTTATTGATGTCAAGACATAATATTGTGTTGTAATAAAAAGGCATTCCCTAGAAGGGTGTTCTTTGTGGGATCTGCAAAACCCATAGTGAACCCTTGGAGAATCAGCCCAAAACTAGTACCAGGATCACATCTGTACTGGAACTTGGGCTTAAACCAAGGAACTTGGTATCTCAGCCTTCAACCCTCAATTGATGCATGGATTCAAGGGAAATGGGTATGTGGTGCCTCTTAAGTCACTTCCCAACTCTCCAAATTTCCCAGACTTGGGTAACAACAACCTTCAACACCTTACAGTCACCTTTCAGATTGAAACAATGTACAGATAAGTTTGTTATAGAAAAGAGGAGGTGTCTAGTACAAGGGAAGATGTAAAAACCACAAGATCCTTCCTTTGTCTCTCCAAATTGAATAGCTTGAAAGGGCAGCGATTATTAAAATATTGTATTGTTTCTTTAATGATCATCTTAGTTGTTTTAGGAAGTTTCCTTTTCTGTCTTATGTTCACAATTATTTCATTTAGAAACATCGTCTTTGTAAATCTATTTAAGGAGTCCTCACCTCCTTTGTTTAATACATTGATTTACCTCAACATGGTATCAGAGTGGGTTAATGGGGTTTTATAAAATTTAGCAAATTTTTAATAAAAATTCATGCCTTCGCTTTTGGGAATTTTTTCTAGAATTTTTTTTTCCAATTTGTTTTTGATTGATGACTAATTTTTGAGGTGTTTTTTGTTGGAATTTTGTGGGTTTTGGTTACAGATTGCAATTATTTTCTGCCATTTTGAGGGTTTTTCTTCTTTTGAAAATCAAAGGCCATTCATTTGCTTGGTGCGTTCTGGTTTATCCGTCTCTTCAAAGGCCCGTGTCACCTCCATCTGCATTTTCACATCCTTTGTTTGAGGCTTGTGTTTTTTCTCTATCTGCTCGCATGTGAAGGCGTCTCTTTGAGGGTTTCATTCTATGCTCACATTTTGTTTTCCAATGGAAGTTCATCCCGTTTTCAATCGTGTTTGAGCATTTTTTGCAATGCTCGTGTCTTCTTCATTTTGGTATTGCATGATAGACATTTTGTACTGTTTTTCTCTCCTATCGACAACCTTGTGTTATTCTGCTCATGCAAGTAAATTTTGAATTTGTGGTTTTGGGAACCAACAGATTGGCGACTCTACTGGGGAAGAGTTGCAAGTAAATTTTTAAAGTTTCTTGTTTTTAGACCAGCATAGAGATTCATTTAATTAAGACATTGTGGTGAGTTTCATAATTCAGATTTTGTTTAGAACTAGTATTTTAATGCAGCATCTAATTTTTTCTTCTTTATTAAAACATTTAAGTAGTTGATACCATAGTTCAAAATATCGTTATCGGCAACTTATCGCCGAGGGCAAAAAAAAAATTATCGACAAATATCAGAGATAAGTCAGGAACTTCTCGGGAAAATATCAGGAACTTAAAAAATTGCTTAAATTTAATTAGGAATGCATTTGTTTTTGCAAAATTCAGTAAGGAGATGCATCAAATGAGTCAATAAATGAGCAAACAAACCAAACAAGCTGATCTAGATATATATAAATGCAAATAGGATACAAAATCACATCCTCATGTGGAATGCTGATGGCTCATAGCCATAGTTGGATAGTCTAAACTCTGAAGCAAACTAAAAATAGCAAATTGTCTTTGTAAAACTAAAAGCAAATACAAGTATCAAGTACAATATCAAAATAGTCTACATCTTCCTCTTCCCCCTCCTAGCAGCTCTATTAAAAATTGGTGGAATGGGAGAGGGTCTAGCCATAGAGAAATATACAAAAAAATAAGAGAAATATACATAATTGTAAAACTAAATCATTTCATAGTTTGAATCTATGATGTTTGATCATTGATCAATGCCAAATTTCAAAGTCTTCATAACTAGGTCTTAGGTAGTCTTTGTTGGTGGTTTTTTTCAAGTCCCTAGGTCCGACAAATGAAGTTTGAGTGATTTAGGCCTGTTGGGAAGTCATGTTTGTTTGGGATTTGGGCGAGAGCTAAGCTAAGTCTGTTATAGAGATGGGGTCGAAACCAAGTGATTTGTGATAAAACAAGTTAAAACCCTTTGAGAATCCTTTTACCAGCTTTAGTGTGACCTTAGAAAGCCATGATGGATTGTGGGAGGTAACCCTGCTGAAGGCTTGCTAAATCCTGAAATTTGGCTGTCTGGAATTTTTCAAAAACCCCCAAAATCTAGAATCTGCATCTTAACTCCTATGAAGCTAGAACCTATCTCAAACATCTTGAAAGTATTTATACAAATATAACTTAAAGTAAAATAAATTAAATAACTCAAACTCATACTTAAATGTTATATTTGTATAAATCTTCTTGCCCCTGAACTGGAAAATTGGAAACTAACATCAGTAGGACCCTGTGCAGATCTAGAATGAACCGGTAAAAAAAACAATTTTGCACTTTTCTGGTCACCGTTTTAACTGGGCGTGTGGGTGAGATAAGTATTCAACTTATTGTGATAAGTTGTCGATATATCAGCGATAAGTTGGAACTTATCGGTGATAAGTTTCAACTTATAGGTCGGTGATATCTATACGTAGTTTATCACCGACTAAAACTTATCGCGATAAGTCTGCTTATCGCCGATATTTTAATCTATGATTGATACTACTTCAAATTTTAAAAAAATTCTCAAGTTCAGCATAAAGAAGTAAATATATAAGTGATATCATTAAAAGCTTTTAAATCTGATATAAAAGAGATTCTAATTCCTATTAAAGTTTTGATTTTGTTTCAAATTTATAAGAATTTTTTATTCAGAATTTTGTGGCACATACTCTGCTGAGGAGGAACCTAGAACAATTATTTTTATTTCCCTTGAAAAGGGTGGCGACTCTATGATAAGTATATTATTTCATGAATGATCAATTAATTCGTATAGAAAGAAAGAAAGGACATAGAAATCTATCCTTGAAGTATATGTGGGGAAGAAGATCAGTGAATAAAGGACATAATAATCTCACCCAATTGAGCTTTGACAGAAAGCAAAGAAAGAATAAAAGTGAGGCACCATACATGATCTTCTTAGGACATAGGAATTTCCATGATAGAGTTAACAAACAGAATAATTACAGTAAAGGAACCACTTCAAATCATAATACTCCTGAATGAGAAGATGAGATTTTTAATCCATTGTCCCAGATCCCTGAAGCTGATCAAGAACCTTAATGTGAAATGACACAGGTAGAAGAGGAAGAAGATGAAGAAATGCAACAATGGGATGAAACTTTTAAGATGGCTGATGTTTCACATCAAGATGATAAAATGACAAAAATACTTAGAAGACAACCTGATCATATCCTAGAAAAGATAGGAATATCAAGAGGTGAAATTGTATCTCCATGAGAAAAAGACAAATAATGGAGAAAAGAAAAAGCAAGAAAATTGGAGGGAAGAAAGGAAGTCTGATCAAGAGGAAGCAAACAAAACACCTAAGTATAATCCTCATCATAGAAAAAATTTAGACCCTCTTTTCGCCACTAGTCATATGAATCCTTTATTTGATCATGTGGTAGGAACAAAAGAATGAATCAGAATGAAGGCTTTGGGAGATGTTATGGCGAGGGTCAGCGTGCTGGAAATCCAGGACAGCAATACAGGGGTATTCCACAAAGTGGCAGTTTTTCTCATAATACAAATACGGGCCATCCTGAGGAATCAAATTAACAGAGGTATGACAAATATTAATCATCATAACCAAGGTCATGGAATGCATAATCAGGGAGCAAGAAATCATATCATGAGGCAGCCAATGATTATTGAAAGATATAAACAATTGGACTTTGATGGGATAAGGGGATACCCAAATCCAATTTCAAATTAATTAAGAACTGCTATCCCAAAATTCTTTGGTAATGGGACTGAATCTGCAGAACAACATGTAATCAACCTTAAGAGTACAATCGAAGACTTGGATGAAAATCATGAAGATGTCTTCATGAAACTTTTTGTTCAATCTTTAGCACAAGATGTTGTTGAATGGTATAGAAGTCTTCTTGACAGGTCTATAACTGGATGGTGTGATTTTGTTGATTTATTTATAGAACAATTTGGAGATCATATTGATACCTCATTTGCTTCACATGAATTAACAAATATAAAAAGAAATATGAATGAATCCATTGTAGAATTCAACAAGAGATTCAATACGGTATTGAATAGGATCCCAAGAGAAATTAGGCCAGTTGATTCTTTCTTAATCGATTTTTATCTCAGTGCATTTGATAGCAAGACACATTATGAGATAAGATCTCATAGACCCAGTTCTCTACAACAAGCTTTTAAGACAGCCATGACAATAGAAAATGATAGAATCGCAGCCGACAGAGTGAACAAAAGGGATGATATAAAGCTTTACAATCCTAGAGCCTCAAAGAAAGATAAAATGAAAGAGATTATGGATATGTTGAAAGACATGAAAATGAAGCAAAGTAGAAGTGAGAAGACGCCGTTTCAAAGAAATGATAGACCAAGATTGCATGATATGCCCTATCATACTAATTGGAAAGATGGGAAACCGGAAAAGCCTAATTGCACCAAGGATACTCCTGATCCTTTGAGAAAAGTCAATCACATGGTTGAAGATGAGCCATGGTGTGAAGTTTGTAGAGTATCTCATGCATCCGATCATTATGTTGTTGCACAATCAATTCTCAAAGAAGAAAGTCAAGAGATTGAAGAGCAGCCCACCATAAATGCTTTGTCAGCTGATCCTTTTTGGGGTGGGGATGATGAAGATTATTTTGATGAAGAAAATATTCCAGATTCATACTCAAGAAGGATGGATCAGAAACATCATGTGCAACAAGTATTTTCAGATGAAGAAGAAATGCCCACTTTAAGAAGGTTAACCAACAAAGAAAAGAGAGCTTATACTGTTGCAGCAGTTGAGCAGGTCAAGCTCATATATCAGCGAAGGAACAAAACCATGACTACAGAGAAGGGTAATCCTTCTGGTATATTTGCCAAAATTCTGCAGTGAGAAAATATTATAGTGGATGCATCAAGGAAGGCTTACAATCAAGTTCAAGGCAAACAGGTAGATACGTTGCAGCCTTCTAAAATATCCAAGCCATCAAATAAATTGAACTCTGGTAACCAAGTTTCTAATTGTCATTCTTTTATGAATCATGCATTATCTCAGGTAAAGATTTCTGTCCCACTAATGGAAATGATGAAATTCCCTGATTACAGGATGGAGACTGTGAAGATTTTATCTAGTATAGAAGATTTAAAAGATGAAAGTGATAAAAAGGATAATGATGAACCACCAATTGTATATTTAAGAACTACATTGAATAAAAATCCTAATCAAATTGATCCTTTTTATTTGACTTTTCTGATTAACAATAAGATAGTTAGAAATTGCATGATTGATTCAGGAGCAACAATTAATATTATGTCTGTTGATGTGATGAAAGAAATTGGTTTAAAAGTTGATACACCTTATGGAAAATGTTATGCAATGGATAATAGATAAGTTCCCGTGGTTGGTATTATGAAAGATGTTGAATTTAGATTTCTTGCATATCCTTAAGTTTCATATAGAACTGACATTACTATTGTAGAAATTCCTGCAAATTATGGCATGTTGTTGTCCAGACAATGGTCAAATCTAGTTGGAGGGCATGTCCAACTTGATCTATCTTACGCCACTATACCAGTTGGTGGAAAGGAGATCAAAATTGAAAGAGAACAAAGGTTTCCCTATTTGGTAGAGGATTTCAATTCTGATTTTAAGATCAACTTTTTCTAGTCCAATATGGACAATTTTCAGTTAAGTATCTCTAAACCAGCCTTAAAGATTATTGATCCTATTGAAGTACACGTGCAGGAAAGTTAAGAAGATATATGGCAGATGTATTTTGATGGGACGTGCAACAAAGATGGTAATGGGGTTGGTGTTATTTTCATATCACCATCTAGTAAAACTTTCAAATACTCCTTTTTGTTGAACTTTGAATGTACAAATAATATCTCAGAATATGAAGCATTGATCATTGGGCTAAACATTGCAAAAATATATGGAACTAAGATACTTTCTATTCTAAGTAATTCTGATTTAATTATCTCTCAGATTAGAAACAAATTTACAACAAGAAATCCAAGGCTGAAACAATATAGAAATTATGTTTGGTATTTAATTGAATCATTTGATGCATTTTCCATTAAGTGGGTAGATAGATCGAATAATTTTCTTGCTGATCTAGCCATTAGGCAAAGTGATTTTCCACTTGATGAAATTGTGCAGGTTGAGATGAAGAATAGGCCATCAATACCTGATAATGTGCAAAATTGGCAGAAATTTGAGGATGATAGAGACCTTCTTAGATTCCTGGCATGCGAAGAGGGTTATGAAAATCAGAATATAGATTGGAATGGATATGTGGAAGATCAGGATGGAAAAGAGGTTTTGTTTGGGAAAGAGGTAGTTCAACTCAAAACAAATAAGATACCAAAAGGCTTAGTAGCACTAGAAAGGGTCTTTGATGAACAAGAGAATTTCAAAGCTAGCAAATGTTGGCACTAAGTGGTGATAACCGGTAAGCCCATCACCAATAGTCACCGGTATTGGTGTTGTCATTGATTGGCAAAAAGAGCATAGAGACTTGTCATCTCTATAAAGTCCAACTACCACCGGTCACTATGCAACTCCTTAGCCACCGGGCTATGTATACAGTAAAGTTAAAGTGGTCTCCAACACTCACTGAAGAACCGTGCTGCAAACGGTAACCAACCGAGGATGGATCAACCGGTACGCCGAGCAATGGTAACAGATTGAGGATGGATCAACCAGTACGCTGAACAGAGGATAGCAAACCGAGGACTGTAGAACCGGTAAGCCGTAACAGGTCAAAGACTCTCACCTATTTACAGCATAAAGCACTCAACCGATATATTATAAGACTCCGGTATGAACCGAGGAAGTCATAGTCAACTGTCTGTTCCAACCAACTCTTCTTGACCAGGATTTATTGCAGTAAATTCGGGTGACTTTGAGTTATCTTGGTGATCGGTTTCAGGCGCAGTTGAAGGATTTAAAGCCGGAATTAGTGGCTTTTTGAGGCGTGGTTGAAGGATTTATAACTGGCATCAGTGGCTTTAAATCAAAGTGTTATCTCCTGTGAAGGAAAGTTGCCTGGCACGCAACCACTGTTTTCTTCATTTGGCAGATAAAGCAAGGGCATGCATCAAATGTTTTCGTTAGATAACTGACACTTCACTACATGATGAATCCGATATGGATTTGAAATTAGGTCATGCATGATGAGCACAATTAGGGTTTGGACCCTATATATTCTACTGCCTAAGGTAAATAAAAGTTGCCTTCATTCTGCCGAGAAAAAGAGTGAACCTGTTAGCTACTAAAGCCAGGGTGAAATAGATAGAAGTGAAAAAGAACTGTGCTAAGAAGCACAAAAGTAGAGAAGACACCTGCACCAACCGGTGTTACTTCTCAATTGAGCATGAATAGAGATCTTATAAGACTGTGTGTAGTCAACTATAAAAGGTCATTCATTCTATTGTTTTCTAGCAAACTACAATAGTTAAATCCCAGAATTTGGGTGGACTCTGATAGGTCCCTTGTATCAAATCCCCTAACTGGGTGACATCCTTCAAGGTGTTCAATGTCCTCTAACAAGGCAGGTCCTAACATGCCTTATTGTAACAAAAACCTTAATCGGATCGCATCTAGCAAATGCGTTATTATCCTCTAACCGGGAAGGCTCCTAACAGAGCGTACTCCAGAAGAGTACAAATTTTGTGAGGTCTCCTCACACTGTGGTTTTCACCCTAATCGGGTTTCCACGTGATAAATCTGGTGTCATTGTGTGATTGGTTGCTTACTGTTATTATATGCATGAATCTGTTTTCCTTTCAGCTGTAAGTTAACTTCATCAGATTTATAGTAGTAAAGTTTTAAGGTGTTGATTCACCCCTCCCCTCTTAGCACTGGTTGGGACTGTCAATTGGTATCAGAGCCTCGTCTTGTTTTCTTTGCCGCTTAACCGCTTAAAGAAAAAGTCAAGATTTTGAGAAAGGAAGGACCAAAGTTTTCAAAGGAAAACTTCAACTTGTTGTGCAATAGAATGAAACTATATATAAAGACCACTGGAGATCAATACTGGAATCATGTTGCCAACGAGTACACTGAACCTGCTGGCACGTTGACACTTGATGAAGAGAAGATCAAGACCGAGCACACGGCTGCTATGGATATGATAGCTAGCACGCTACCTGATCATGTCTATGTTGAATCATGTCTATGTTGAGATTGAACATCTTGAATCTGCCTACAAGATGTGGGGCAAGCTGCAAATAGTATATGGAGGGGATCCTAATGTTCAAAGAGCCAAGGTTGAAAGCCTCAGAGGAAAGTATGATGATATGAGGATGAATGAAGGAGAAGACATCGAGCAATACAACAACTGGATCAAAGAAGTGATCAATTCCATCAGATGCGTCGGAGGAAAGCTCAGCGAAGACGAAGTAATCAGAAAAATATTGAGAACTCTTCAGGGCCTAAACGAAGGGAATGCCTTTGAGTTCAACGAAGCTATAACTAAAGATGAAGGAGAAATACACATGGACAGACATCTGGAGCAAGAGATTGTACTTGAACCCAACAGGTTGACACAGGATGGTGAACAAGTTGATGTCCTGAACCATGATGAAGATAATGGTCAACTAGAAGAACCAGACCGGGAATAGAGACCTGCTCTTCCAAGGGATGTCACATATCATCGTACTGACAATATAATTGGCGACAAACATGCAAATATCTTAACTAGAAAAAAGGCCAAAGAAAATATCTACTTACTTTCCTGTATAGAGCCCAAATTCACCAGGGAAGCTCTAGAAGATGATAATTGGGTCAAAGCCATGGAGGAAGAAATTGAGCAAATTGAAAAGAATGATACATGGGAGCTAGTACCAAGACCAAAGGACAAGAATGTCATAGGGACCAAGTGGGTCTTCAGGAACAAGTTGAATGAGGATGGAAAAGTAATAATAAATAAGGCAAGATTGGTCTGCAAAGGATATGCCTAGGAAGCTGGATTGGACTATGGAGAAACCTTTGCACCAGTAGCAAGATTGGAAGGAGTAAGAATTCCACTCGCCTATGCTACTCACAATGGATTCAAAGTTTATCAGATGGATGTTAAGTCCGCATTCCTAAATGGAGTACTGGAGGAAGAAGTCTACATTGAACAACCGGAAGGCTTCACATCTGCACATAAGGATGGAATGGTCTGTAAACTGAAGAAAGCTCTTTATGGGCTTAAACAAGCTCCAAGGGCTTGGTATGAGAGGTTGCACTCATACCTTCTGACCATAGGATTCACAAGAACCGGGGACAACAACAATATGTATCTCAAGACCGGAGAAGATGGAAATCTAATTGCTGAAATCTTCGTGGATGATATCATCTTTGGAGGTGATGATAGGATGAACAAAGCTTTTGCTGGAGAGATGAAGAAAGAATTTGAGATGTCTATGATTGGCGCAATAAAATTCTTCATTGGACTATAGGTCCATCAGCTGAAAGAAGGAATCTTTATTTCTCAGTCCAAATCTATCAAAGAAATTCTTTAAACCTTTGGACATGATGATTCCAAACCGGTTGGAACCCCAATGATAACTAACCTCAAGTTATCAAAGGAGGATGATGCCAAAGAAGTACATGAAACAATGTATCAGTCCATGATAGGTATACTGCAGTATGCCATCCACAGTAGACTGAACATTGCTCATGCAGTTGGCGGCAAGATTCTTTGCAAATCCAAAAGAGACACATCTAATAGCTGTAAAAAGAATCTTCAAATATCTAAGAGGAACTGAGGATTATGGACTATGGTTTCCCCACAAAGGAGGATTCGAAATAAAAGTTTACACTGATGCAGATTGGGCAGGAAACATTGATGATAGAAAGAGCACAAGTGGTGGTGCATTCTTTCTCGGTGGAAGAATTGTTTCATGGACAAGCAAGAAACAGAATTGCATATCCCAATCTACTGTAGAAGTCGAATATGTTGCTGCTGCAATCAATTGCACACAGGTGATCTGGATAAAACAACTATTAGAAGGAATCAAAGAACGGGTACCTGAACCAATTGCTATCTATTGTGATAGCACCAGTGCAATTAACATATCCAAGAACCTTGTCATGCACTCCAAGACAAAGCACATCACTATTAAGTATCATTACTTGAGAGAGCTTGTACAAGACAAGGAGGTGAGATTAGAGTATGTTCCCACCAAGGAACAAATTGCTGATATCTTCACTAAGTCTTTACCAAAGAGTACTTTCGAGTATCTCCGAGAGAAACTAGGGGTGATACCCCTTCATGATCTTTGGTAAACCTGAAAAGGTGGTCATCAGTTCATTATGCTTCAACAGAGGGTTACACCTCATCTTTTCTTGGTTGATGAAGAAGGAATGATGCTCATAGGGGGAGCAGATTAAACAAAGGTAGTCTCTTTGACTAAGCGTTTGGCATCGTTGTCAAAAAGGGGGAGAATTTGGCTAATCGGAAGACTGTAGCAGTTGCAGATGTATAGAGATATAAGCATAGTAAGGTGATTGCCCATGAAATGACCCTAACCGGCCATTTACTGATTCCGACCAATAAATCTTAAACAAATTTAAAAATGAATAATAACATGCAAATAACCAGCAAATATTCTGAGTAACCAACAGATTTATTCATATAACCAGCAGATACAAACTAATGAAATAACTCAGAAAATGGTATGTATTTTACAACAGCAATACAAAACCATAGATTATTACATTCCAATCTGAACTACAGGGAAATAACAGTAAGACTAGATGATAAAGAACCTGGTATAACAATGGCGAACTCTGAATGAATCCGCACCGGGATGAATCGGGTTTCCGTCCAATCCACCAAGAAATGCTGAAGGTTTCCGTCCTCAGATTTCTGATTCAATAGCTGAAGCTTCTCGAATTCTCAAAGAGAAGTAATATCCATAAACTGAAGCATGTTGAGATGAGACTCTCAACCTCCTCTTATGGCTGCAGCTGTGACTCTTCAGTTTCCTCACTGTGACTCTTCATATTCCCATTTCGTCTCTTATAATTTCACTTTAAGTCACTTTTAAAATAAATTGACCATTGAGTTATAAAGTGAAATAATAAATAAAGTGAGGAATTGTCCATCATTAAAATGGAGGCCCAAACGAGCTCGGATGCCGACGTGTGATAGCTCGTCGGAAAGCTCTCGACGAGATGCTCCAAGTCCACTACTGAAAAGCCGAGAATTCGGAACCCTACTGACTTACTATATATAGTAAGTACCCTGGAAACCTGCAAAAACTGCTCCGATTGGCTTGGAACTGAAACCACCTAGGCCAATTATCTCCTGGTGCACTACCACGCCACGGTTAGCCCTCCGGGCCAAGGTGAAAAGGCTAATAACACGGCACAATATAATGTACCCCAAAAAGGGGACATTACAATCATCCCTTCCCGGAGATTGCTTGCCCTCAAGCAATCGGTATCTGCATACTGAGATCAAATACCTGGATCCCAAACTAATCTCAGGGAAGTTGCTCCACCGATCTGTCATGTGTAACTGACACAGTCATTAGGCTCCAATCTGTGAAGCCACTCCATAACCAAATAACAGCCAAACTAATGCCCGACTCCCAACTCATTGCAAGATCAATCGTGCCAATCTGCCCTGTGCTGCTGTCATCTGTAAGTAAGGTCTCACCTCAACTGAGAACCTCACTCCAACTGGGATCTCCCGCACCTCTATCATCATATGCTGGAGAAAACCAAATCACCTGTCGATCGGCTCCAGAAATGAGAACCAACAGCGAGTATGCCCCTCTTGGATCGCACAAGCAAAAGAGCCATACATCTCCCCAGCTGACAGAAATATCTCGTTGCTCACTGTCCATACTGAGTGACATATCGGAAGTATCTATCTTCCATAAAGCTGCCCCTCTGATCTGTAGTCTGTTAGTAGCCAATATGTTCTACTCGGTCACAATGGTACAGAACTGGAACGTACATGGAACATAGATGAAACATAAATGGAACACTGTATAACCAGCAATCACATTATACTCAGCAAAACTCAGAGAATGCACAGCATAGATAGTTCTAATTATTTCTTCGCAGTCCTTATTTCACCAAAAGGATAGATCTTACAATACGATGTTGGACTCTTTTATAAAGAGCCAAAGGTTGGTTCGAGACCAACCGTTTTCCAACTAATTATTACTAACAGAAATTGATTAAACATACTTTAACCAAACCCGACCATCTAACTTTATTTATTATTTATTGCACGCCTACATCATCCCCCCCCAAAACTTGTCGTCTTCCAGACGACATTACAAAATGAGAGAATACACCAACTAGTATTTCTACTGAGAAAGATGAGAGTAAGGAGGTGTCCCTATGGTGGAGTCCGAGCTGCGCAGAGTTTTTAATTCCTTTTCTGCTGCTAGTTGCTTCTCCCTGGTTGCTTTGAGAAGTCGCAGGGTGTCCATCTTGTCTTTTTCAGTTGTGACAAGTAGCCGTTCTTTGGTGGTCCTGATGGTTCTTTCCTTCCTCTCGAGCTACCTTCTCCTGTGCCAGTTCTTTCTTCAAAGCCTCCACTTCCTCCCTCAGCTCTCTCTCCCTCTCAAGTGCTGCTATATTTTCCTCATCAACCCTTTTAGTAGTCCATACCATTTTCTGAAGGTGGAGAAACGTGGTACGGAAAGCATGCTCCATATCTATCAAGTAATCCCAAATCTTTCCCTGTGTCTTATGCTCCCTTCCATCAGTATACTGTCCCACAATGTGAGAAGCTCCCCAATCTTATAACATTTCCGCTGTTTCCTCCTTGGGCCATCCTTGGTCTACAAAACGCTCAGAGAATTCAGTTTCACAACCCTTCATCATGAACGCCATCAAAGCCTTCACGGCTTTAGTAACCATCCCCATGTGTGCATTTTCCGACCTATCCAACATTTGTTGCGCGGCTTCCTTCATGTCATCCAGTTTGGCCATGAACTGTTTTGCTGAGTTTTGGAAAGAGTCCTCTCCTTCTATCTCATTCCCCAGCGTTTCCCCTTCCTCTACAGTTTCCTCTACTGTCTGTACTGGTGAATGGGGTATGTGTTCAACCTCAGGAGATGGTGATGTGGTAGGAACCGTAGCCTCCATCTGATATTTGGCCAAGAGGCTATCTGTTTCGTCCTCTACTTCCATAGTCTTTTCGTTTTCCATACCCCCTTCCATGTTTATTCCTTCCTGTGGTTGTGTTTTTTCGCTTTTTGGCTGAGTTCCCTTGTCAACTCCTGGATCCGGAGGATTGTTCGTGATAGGGGCTACTATGAGCGCAATAGGCCTGGTTGTCTCCATTCTTCCCTTTGTATTTATGTGCACCGTGTGTGCACCGGCCTTTTGTCCATCTAGACTTATTATTTTTGTCTGTACAGCATGTTCGTGGGAAGTACTTGGCACCAGGTGTGCTGTATGCGGAATCTGTGGAGGATTGAAGTTTATCTGTCTCTTATTCCCCCAACTTGCTACTGGAGGGAATGGTGGAGAAACTAGTGCCTTGTTATGCTCAACCTCTTCTACCCGCCCTTCTTGGGCTTCTCCCGCACTTCTCTGTACCTGTCCCTGTGTCACCTCTTGAGTGCATGTGTCTCTAAATTCCCCGTCATCCGTATTTGATGAGGATGTAGTCTCCTCTCCTCCACTATCTTCCTCTTCTCCTTCGTCATGGCTACCTTCATGGCTGTCCTCATCTACTGATACCTCCTCCTACCTTGCTTTCTTTTTGGATGGCTCCCCTGTGCATATGTCCATGTGTACCCAATAGTACATGGCTGGTTTGTAGGGTTCTACCCTACTTGCTGCTACCAGTCCACCCCTTCTGTCGCTTGGTACTTGAGTCCTCACTGCCTCGAGAAAGAGAGAAATCACGTGGTGTGGCATATACATGGTTTTGTGTTTGAGCGTCATGAACTCCCTGGCTCTCTTTGAGAGAAGTTGACCCCAACTATAAACCTTTCCCTTTGTTAGCCCCTTCATTAAGTGTAGCATCCACACTGCTATATCAGAAGCTCGGCTGGCTACTGTGAGTTTGCTTTTTATTATGTCCATTACACACCTCCATTCTGGGGAGGATATGTAGATTTTCTTGAGCCCTCTTCTATTACTATTCTTTTCTATATCTTGCCACTATTCTTCTGTTGATGTGTTGCCACAAACCTCCTCAAGTAGCCTCTGTCTCTCCATTTCGGGCATTTTGATGGATGGTTTTTTAGCAAAATCCCCCCTGCTTGGAATCCCGAATACCTTTGTGAATTCCTTTGCCTCATATGAAACTACCACCTTGTGCCCTAGATAGTCGACCACAGATTTGTGTGTATTTGGTTGATACCCTTGCACCATGGCTCGCAGAATATGCTCGAACTCCTTAATCTCAAAAATTGACATAAATACAATTTTGTCTACCTGGGCTCTTTGGAGTGCATTTTTTAGTGGATGATCATGCAGATGAGCCTCCCACCAGCTTCTACATTCTGCTCCGGTTACTCCTTCGAATGCCAGTCCTTCAACTGTTATATTATCAGCTGTCTCTCTCTTTTTGCCCGATTTTGCCATGGCTGCGGTTTTTTGATGGCTGGAAGAGGAAGTGCTGGACTTATACTGAATTTTATGGATGTTGCCGCTGTCCAGATTAGGGTTCCCGTAGCTTGTCTTCACCATTATTATGTAGTTTCGGGCTCCTTGATTTAATATACTTATTCTTCGTGTCAGACCTCGGCTTGCGCGTGCACTATGTTTCCCTGTGCGTACGCGACCTTGCATCTCTTCCTCACGTATGCCTGTGCGAATTCTCACCCTCACCGTGCGTATGCGTACGCGTACGCCTTGTTGACTGGTACGCAGCGAGTTTTGGATGCGTACGCCCTCCTCGGCAGACTACGTACGCTCTTGGCAAGCTTCAATGCTGCATACGCCTTTGTTCGGGGTGCGTATGCCTTGGTTGGAAGTGTGTATCCTCCTGTTGTTGCATACCCCCTTGCTAGAAGTGCGTATGCCCAACGTGCATACGAGGCACTCCCTCTTTCCCTTCCTTGGCCCACGCTCACTTCCACCTTCACGTGCGCACGGAGAGCACTCTTCTTCCCTGCTATGTATCTCTTCCTTGCTGCGTACGCGGACTTCCACTCCTTGCGTGCGCACGAGCTTTGTGCATACGGGCTGCTCCTTGTTGCGTACGCGTCTTTCCTTCTGGCCCTTGGCTTCCTTTACACGTTTTGACTTCTGTATGCTTGCCTCCACACTCGGATGTAGTGTCTTATGCTTCTTCTTCCTTCTCCCCCTTGTGTCTTCGCGAGATAATGTTACACTTTTGAGCCACTTTATAATCTTTTTTCTCCCAAGTCTTATTCCATGCTTGATTTTTTTATGCCTTTTTATTTTTTATTTTTTTTTCCTTTTTGTTTCTATTACTTTGGTTTCTTCTTCTTTTCTACTTTTCTTTTTGCTTTCCTTGAGATACCTCTTCCTTGGTATTGTAATCCTGTCTTCCTTTAGTTCATACTTCAATTCTTCCACTCCCAATATATTAACTCCTACTGGTTCCTTTTCCTTATATGTTTTTAGTTTGGACCCGTTTATTGGATCCCTGATTGGTATGCCTTCAAGCGTAGCTAGCTTAATTGCTCCATTCGTGCCCACTTCCCGCACTTTATAGGGTCCGAGCCATCGGACTCGAAATTTCCTCGGTCTCAATTTGTTCTGGCCATTATATTTGAGCACTAGTTGTCCCTTTTTGAACTTCATGTTTTGCAAGTGTTTATCATGCCAGAATTTCCTCCTTTTCTGTGCAACCTTGGTGGCCCATTGTGCCATTAGGTGTCACTCATCTAGTTTTTGTAGTGCCATTAGCCTTTCTCTCATGCTCTCTTCTCCTAATCTGTTTTGTAGGGCTATTTTGAGGCTTGGTATAGTATATTCTATAGGCATTATGGCTTCTTGCCCATACATGAGTTGGAACGGGGTATGTGTCGTAGTAGCTTTGTAAGTCATGCGGTAGGCCCATAGTACCGCAGACAACCTTTCCTCCCAGTCTCCTTGTTTGACTCCACAAGTTTTGTATAAAACTGTTACTAGGACTTTATTTGTAGATTCCGCTTGGCCATTTGTTCTAGGATAATAAGGACTTGATAAAGTATGAAAAATTCTGAACTCAGTAGTCATATTTCTTATTACTTGATTGACAAAGTGGACTCCTCTGTCGCTGGTGATTTGTATGGGTATCCCGAATCGTGTTACTATTTGTTCATATAAGAATCTGGCTGTGCTTAGTGCGGTGTTATCAGGTAAGGCTCTTGCTTTGACCCATTTGGTAAGGTATTCTGTGGCCACAACTATGTACTTACATCTTCGCCTACTTGTCAGCAGAGGTCCCACAAAGTCCAACCCCCATCTTTCAAAGAGTTCTTGTGGTTGTGATGGAAAAAGAGGCATGAAGTCCCGTTTCAGCGGCTTCCCTGCCCTCTGACATGTGTCACAACTCAACACCCATTCCTTCGCGTCTGCATGGAGTGTAGGCCACCACAATCCTGCGAGGAGTACTTTGCGCGCCGTGGCATCTGGTCCCATGTGCCCTCCTACCAAACCTTCATGAGACTCCCTGAGGACTCCGGGTATTTCTTCCTCCATCACACATCTTCTCAATATCCCGTTCGGCCCTCTCTTGTACAATAATCCACTGATCAATTGAAAAGTGGTGCTTTTTAGTGCTATTCTCATTCTTTCCCCTGTAGTCATCTCTTGTGGAAACATTGCTGTGGAGAGATATTGCCCAATTTTTCCGTACCAGGATGGTAGGATGGCTATTTGGAACAAGTGTGCATCTGGAAAATCATCTTCTACGCCTCCTTGTGCCTTTTCTCTTGACTTAATCCGTGAGAGGTGATCTGCTACCACATGACTTTTTCCTGGTCTCACCACAATCTTGAAGGTGAACTCCTGAAGTAAGATCAACCACCAGCTTACTCTCCCTTGGATTACTGGTTTATTGACTAAGTACATCAGTGCTTGGTGATCCACAAAGAATGTAAATGGTGTGGCTAGTAAATAGTGGCGAAATTTTTGAACCACATATACCATCCCAAGTGCCTCCCTTTCTGTAGTACTATAGTTCTTCTCTGCTTTCGACAACAACTTGCTTGCAAAATATACGGGGTGATCCAGCCCACTGGAGCCTGGTTGTGCCAAAGTTGCGCCTATTGCAAAATTTGAAGCGTCTACATGTACATGAAATTCTTTCTTCCAATTTGGATAAACCAAGATGGGTGCGCTTACCAGTCTCGACTTGAGTTCTTTGAAGGCCTCCTCTTGCTCCTCCAACCATCCGAATGGTTCCCCTTTATTGGTGAGTTTTTCCAGTGGTAGTGAGACTTCTGCGAAGCCCTTTATGAATCGCCTGTAGTATCCCACATGCCCCAAAAAAGACTTGACTCCCGTAACATCTTTTGGTGTTTCCATCTCTACAATTACCCTCACTTTATCAGGATCAGTTTTCAGTCCCTCCTTACAGACTATATGTCCGAGTAATCTTCCTTGTGGTACTAGAAATCTACACTTCTTTGGATTGAGAGCTAGCCTTGCTTTTCAACATCGTTCCATGCACTTCGTTAGTATTTTCAGATGATTTTCCTTCCCACTATACACAGACCAATCATCCAGAAATGCTTTAAAGTTTCCAGTGGACATTCTGTCAAAGATGTGTAGTATAATCCTTTGGAAAGTAGCCGGTGCATTGCATAGTCCAAAAGGCATCCGGTTGTACGCATACACCCCGTCCTCCACTACAAATGTGGTTTTCAATTTGCCTTCTTCAGCTGTGCTTATTTGGTTGTACCCTGAAAACGCGTCCATAAACGAGTATATTTCTTGCCTGGCCACTTCTTCCAGAATGCTATCCGTAAAGGGTATTGGGAAGGGATCCTTGATAGTTACAACATTTAGGCATCTGAAGTCTATGCATATGCGTATCTGATTTGCTTCCTTCTTCAGGGATATAACTATGGGTGATACCCACTCACTGGTTTGGACGCGAAATATGATTCCTGCCTCGAGCATCTTTTCAATTTCTTCCTGTACTTTCTCTACATAATTCTTGTTCATTCTATATGGGCGTTTCCTAACGGCCCCTGGTACTAATGGTATGCGGTGTATGCATAATTCTGGTGGTATCCCCTTTAAATCTTTATAAGTCCATGCGAAGACATCCTTATACTCCAAGAATATTTTGAATGCAGCCGCTTTCAATACAGGGTCCTAGTCATCTCCTACTAGGATCATTTTTGGATCTTCCTCTTTTCCCAAGTTCATCTCCTTCAGATTTGGTTCCTTATACTTTATATATAACTTTCTTGCCAAATTGATGTGCTGGTATTCTGTCCATGTTTGCCATGCCTTCATTGTACTCCTTGTATTCTTGTGGATAAGTTTCATTTTCCTCTATTTCTAGGATTTCCAACACATTACACTCAGGGCGGAAGATCTCATAATCTTCCATCTGCAAATGGAACAACCTGTTTAGGGAGCTGGTCTCATCCTCTGAACAGTCTCCAAGTCGTAGAACCCCTTCCTCATTCGGTTCCATCTCGGCATCTCTATTATTCTCTCCATTGTCGGATTCTGAATTAGATGCTACTTCCTAGCTTATGGCCTGATTCTTCAGGTCAATGATATACTTTTTCCCTTCTTTCTCCATGGAGATAGTATTTTTCTTCCAATTGTGATCCGCTTTTGCCAGTATGAGCCACCCTCTTCCTAGTAATGCATCATAACCCTTTTTCTCCAGTGGTATCACCATGAAGTCCAAAAGGAATTGTTGCGTCCAAATGACTACTTTTTGTCCCATCAAGGTCCCCAAAGGTTTTATTCCATGTTGGTATGCTCCTACCAAGTGGAATTTTGGTGGCCAAAGAGTTGGCTTGCCCAATGTCTTCCAAGTTTCTTCTGGCAAGACATTTACGGCTGACCCTCCATCTATGATTGTGTTGGTAAGTTTATACCCTAGAATTTCCATTTCAGCCATGGCTAGTATTCTCCCAACCCCTACTGATAGCAACATTGGTTTCGTGGGCTCCTTCATTTGTTCCCCAACCTCCTTGTCTTTCTCTTCTCCAGGCCTTGCTCTCTTTCCCATGTCGTCCATTTGTGCGATGGCTACTCTAAGCTGCGGCATAGTTTGCAATAGATCGGCCACCCGGACTGGAACTGTGGCTTGTAGCATTTGTTCCATGATGTTTGCTTCGGATACCGAACATTCCATTCTTGTAGTCTTATTTTTCTTTTGTTCCTCTCTCATTGCCTGTTCCACCGCCTCTTGTGCTTCTTTCAACCTCTCTTTTTTCGTACATGGTTCTGGGTATGTTAGCTTCCTTGCATGAGATTTGGTAATGGCCATTACAGGCTGTGGTTGTGCCACATCCAACATGTTGACAGACTTTTGTCTCGGGCAATTGGTATCCTCATGGTTGCCTGGCCTGCACCATTTGCAAAGAAGGCCTCCCTATCCACCTCCGCTTTGGCAATTGCGCGCTTAATGTCCCCACTCGTTGCATCTCCTACACTGTATCATGGGCCTTCCTTTGGCATCATATTGAATGCGGCTATGAGGGGTGTTATTGTTGCTGTTATTGTTGCTTCCTCGACGGTTATCCCTATACCCTCCTGGTGAAGCCTCCATGTTTATGTTTTTGGACGGTGTAGTCGGTGGTGTTGCCTGCTCTTGAGTATAGAGTACCTGGGCACTTCTTTCTTTAAGGTTGTACGGGCATTCGTTGATGGAGTGCCCTAGTACTTGGCATATATCGCAGAATGACTTCTTGGGGCAGTTGTTCTTAGTGTGTCCTTCCAATTTGCATTTCGTACACCATATTTCTTTCCCTTCTCTTGCTTCTTCCTTCCCCATCTTCATTTCCTTCATCATTCTTGCCATATCCTTTCTCAATGCTTGTATTGTTCGGGCCTCTTCGCTGCTCTCATCATCGATTATGCGCCTCTTCCCCTTGGATGTTTTGTTTTCACTTTCGATGTCCATAGCCCTCTTGTAGGCTTCCTTTAGGCTCAATGGTGGGACTACTTTCACCTGTTTCCGAAGGCATGGATTGAGGCCCTCAATAAACCATCTTTTCTTTAGCCCATTAGCTGGTTCTTTGTCCATTTTGCCCATTAATTCCTTCAGTCGCTGGTAGAACGCCCTTACATTCTCATGCTTTCCTTGTGTTGTGTTGTAAATTTCAGCCATCACCTCGTCATCATCCCGAAGGAGTCGAAATTCTTCTTCAAATGCTTTCTTCATATCTTTCCATGTAGTTCTTGCACTTGATGGTAAATCTGTGTACCAGTCGATGGCAATCCCCCGCAGGGTGGCTGGGAATGCTTTTAACCAGACATCTTCATCCGTTATGCCATTGGCTTCCCATATTGTGACACAAGTTCTACAGTGCCTGCCAGGATCATTTGCTCCATCTCCAGAGAATATTGGGAGTATCTGGATTGTGTGCCATTTTCTTAATGCTCCCATCGGACGGTATGGGTGGTTTGCCGACTGTGTGTCCCTGGTTGTCCTTTGCTCCTCTGGCCACGCCAATGTCTCCCTCCAAGATAGTTAGGCCCCTGAAGTTGTGTAACGAATCACCAACCTCGCCGTCAACCTTCTCCTCGTCACTGGAAGAGTTGAAGTATTTAATTGGCAATGGGTTTTGCTCCGCAATGTCACTTGGAGATTCAATCTCCTCGTCCCAAGGACCTATATATTCTGTTCCACCTTTGTGTAGAGTCCTCGTGCGGGTCGTCCAATCTTTGTGGTGTAACGAATCTCTGCGAACCACTTGCTGACTGTTGTAGTTGCAACCGTCTTTCCAACTGTTCCTGTATACGTAGTGACCTTACTGACTTCTCTGGGTCAGCCTCTTCTTCCTCTCGCGTCTATCTTCTCCTATCTTTATTAAGGAGGTTTGGCATTAATTATGTGTTGTGGGGAGTACGGCGTCTTGATGTATCTCGGGGTTCTTCCTCCCTCCGATTCCTTTCTTCGTATTGTTGCAGAACTTGCTGTCGTCGTTGCTCCCTCCTAACACTTTCTCGCTCCTCTTCAAGTTTCACCAATTCTCGTGCCAACAGTCTTGGGATGCTCACCAGGAGGTCGTACACTGCGGAGTTGACACTGAGTTCGGCCCGTACTATACTAGGTGAGATGGCACCCCTTTGTTTCGCCTCTCGTTCCACGTACTTGTCTACCGCCACTTCCCAAGACTGAATTAAATCTTGTGTGACTTGGTCTTCCCTCGTTACTTCGTTATCCTCTGGGTTGCTGTTAGTCACTAGGATTTGTTGTATGAATTCGCGGCCCATTATGCTTCCATCTTGCTGTGCGTACTAGTCACTGTACTAGCCTTGCACTAGTCACGTACTAGCCGAAATGCCAAACGTTCTAGTACTAGTTCGGTACTATGCCAAACTATTAGTCACCATACTAGTCCCGTACTGTACCAGTCATGTACCAGCCCGAAGCTATGTCATGTACTGTACTAGTCATGTACCAGCCAAGGTACTAACCCCTTCCTAATCAGACCTCCAGGTTCGTTTTAGGCAGCGGCGCCAAAATTTTAGTAGCCAATATGTTCTACTTGGTCACAATGGTACAGAATTGGAATGTACATGGAACATAGATGAAACATAAATGGAACACTGTATAACCAGCAATCACATTATACTCAGCAAAACTCAGAGAATGCACAGCATAGATAGTTCTAATTATTTCTTCGCAGTCCTTATTTCACCAAAAAGATAGATCTTACAATACGATGTTGGACTCTTTTATAAAGAGCCAAAGGTTGGTTCGAGACCAACCGTTTTCCAACTAATTGCTATTAACAGAAATTGATTAAACATACTTTAACCAAACCCGACCATCTAACTTTAGTTACTATTTATTGCACGCCTACATAGTCTGAACCAAAAATTGCGCTGTAAAGGCAAACTGTCAAAACCGCTAGATAAGGCTTCCACTTGCGATGCAATGAACAACTCTACTGGAAACCCCAATTCAGCATAAGGACTCCTTGTTTGTCTCTCAATGCCCAGAGTCATACAATGTATACCATTGTGTGAAAAATTCACACCAACCAGCATGCCAATCTCGATAACCCCGTACTGAATGAGTCCTACCTGACCAATATCATCACTGAGTGGTAGTGTAAGGAAAGACATCACTCATCATGCCACAAGATAGGACTACCTCTCTTGGACTGCGGGTACACAAACCACGCTGCTCATCAACTGAGCTCACCCCGCCACTCCAACTTGGTGGCCACGACTCACCTCTGATAACTGCACTTGGGTCCCAGACCCTGCAATTAACCTCGTCCTCATCCTGTGAATAGGAAGTATCTCCCTCATCTATCTCAAAGAGGGGATTGTCAAATGTCCACTCGGTACCCATATCAAACAAGGAGTTATCCATCTTTTGAAAGTGATCTAACTGATCACGAAACTCTCGATGACCCAAAGATCTTCTTGGACAACTGTCCAAGTCATAGGTCCGTTGTATGCTGTCGAGCTCCTGAATCACCTCCTGATATAATTCAGACCTATCCCTATCATCCTGCTCTCTGAACTGGCTAGAGACCACAATCTGATTTCTCGCCTCCTATAGAGCAATACGAGTATGCTCCAAGGTGCCCTGAGTAGCACTAAGCTCACCATTGAGCTTATCGATCTCAACCTCCTTATTCCTCAACTGCTCAACATAACTCCCGCCAACCTGTAACAGGTGGTCATGGTCTGTAAGTAGTCTCAAATACTCTGACTTCCAATCCTCAAAAGCTGTCCCGACTCCTTGTAAACCTGCAATATAGGATCCAATCCCTCTGCTGTCTTGCCCTTGGTCTCTCTGAGCTGTCCTGTAGAGATCATCAATGATCTGGTGAGTGCTATCATGGTGAACTAGCGCTGCAATAATGGCGTCATCACTAACTTTCAGCTGACTCTTTAAGACACTTCTCATCAGTGCTACCCCGAGGTGCACTGCCAAATGGGTCATCCATATCCGTGTGATGCAAAAGTGAAGTGCTGCTAAAGAAGTCACATGATTCCTCATTACCGAAATCGCTAAAGGTCTCCAACTGGTTACCACAACTTATAACCATGGAGTTATCAAACTCCGCCATCAAGTCACCGAAGTAGAGTTCTGAATACTCACCACTATGTCCCGAAAGTGGGGTAGGCACAACTGTAATGTCTCTATCGCTAGGCTGCAATTTATCTTTCCCTTGATCAATTGTGCAAACATGCCCCTGTGACCAGCCCTCTTGGCATAAGAAAAAAATCTGCCCTGTACTCACTAAGTCTTGGTCTATCACCGGAGATCCTGCAATCTGTAAACCTAATGATGTCTGTTCGTTTTCAGATAACAAACTCATGAATCTTTCAGCCTGAAGCTTAATTAATTCAGCTGAGAGTTCATATGTCATGGGTGTGCTCCTTATTCCTCCTCTCCATAATGCCAACAACTCAGATCGCAATTATTTGCATGTCATAGTCCTCTTCCAAGATCGAGGATAGGATAGTCATAATGCTGGTCTTCATCCCAACCGGATGACTCTCCCTGTAATTGTCTAGGAGACACTAAAATAATTGCTGGATCATTTCATCATAACCAAGATTCAGCATGTGACTGAAAACTTTGGCGCTGGCCACTAACTCCAAGATTTTTACTTATGTACCAAAGGTAGAATCTCTATCATATCTCAGTCCATCTAAGCTGTCTACAATCAGTTGTAACACCTGTCTCCAAATGTGCTCAGTGTAAGGAACAATAGGTGCTGTAATTCGAGTGATCTCATTGAGACATAAGGCGACTGTAGCCTAACATCTCGAAGTGGATGACTCATAAATCTACGTTGCACCAAGGCAACCATTGAGGGATGCATGGCCCAATTAAAAAGCCTGCAATCAGCTTGATCTATCCTAGATAGATATAAATTTACTTCATTGAGTTTGGCCAGCATGCTGCTAGTAAATTTCTACTCCTCTAATTGCCATCCAAGGCAACATAATTCATTCCCGATTTCCATTTCTTTCCGGATATCTCTGAGCTGGACACCGTAGAATGTGTCGTTGAACTCTTTGGAGAATATCGAACTTTCCAAGATCTCCATTATTTAGATTTTCCAAATTTCGCGCACAAAGCTGAAACATTTCGGAGACTATGAATTGCCGCCTCAATAATAAAAATTCAGGCTGAAGCTGTTCAATAGCGTTTATTGATGCAATCGTATTTGTTTCAACAAGAACAAATAATATTTTCCCCAAAACATAACCGCCTCGTATTTGATTGTTTCTCCAAGATTTTGTTTTAGTTTATCACCTTAGTTTATTGTTTCACAACCAAACAACAGAGTCTCAGCTGGAAACTTCCGACTAGTGTAATTTCAAAAACGGATTCTGTGTGACTGAACTGAACCTCACAACACGAACCTCTTCAAGGAGCACATTTCCAGGATTCAAATCACAATGAATGATCTTCTCTGGCCTTTTGTTTAGATACCACTGTAATACCCTTTCTACTAATTCAACAATTTCTGAAAAACAAGATGAATGCGTTTGAACTGAATTTCCGGATAGACTGGTTATTTCAACTAATGCATGTATCCGACTGATTGAGTGGCTTTAAGGATATCTATTTTGTATGCTGTTGTTCAGGGGCTGGTGTGTATATCTTTCCAGATTTCGACTTAAGTGTATTTCAAGCATAAGCATAAACAATGCGATTCATAATAACTAGAGATTGCAGAGATCAAATTTAATTTCTAGTTATATTCCTCTATCTTTTCAATGATACTCAACAGTCACTTCACACTGGAAATACACTTAGAGATTTCGCAAACTGAGATACAAATGCAGAAGTATCAGTGATACCAACCGTTTGGGAAATGGTCCTTTCAACAATCGCGGGATGGCCTTATGTAATACGCGCTAGTGTGTGATTCCTTCACACGATCCCTGTTCCCTGGAAGCTTGTACGAGACATGGCAGGCTCAATGATTGGGTCATAGGTATGGTGCAACACCTTTAGCCAGTAGTCACTGCTGACTGTTTCCTCACCGTTCAATCCCAGAATCAGTTGCGCGACTAACAACACCTCACATTCTAGCCTCATGGTTTGAACGCTTGGACTAGTCACGCGGTTGCAAACCCGAGCTAATAACCACACCACCAATTCTGTGTTTATCATTCATTCGCATGCACTCTTCATTCAACTTCAAGCTTCCTGTCGACTCCCGGTTGGATTCTAATGTGTCGTGATTGTCTGCAGCTTCAGCTATGTGTAACGATTGCTTGACACTCAACCAACTACCACTGCAATGTCCCTGACGTGGAAGAGGGTGCAGACTGGTGCTGATAAAATAACGTTCCAAATAAAATAATTGGAATCTTGAAGCCTAACTGTGCTTCCTTGATATTTCACGGGCACGAAATGACTAATGTCCAAATGTTTGTCTGAACTCTTTTACCACGCACTCACCTCCTCGCCGTAGGAGTTCAATATTCCACCGATAATGGTTCCAGCCACTAAAGCCAATTCGGGGGAATAAAACTTTACGGTTTAATTTTACCGTTCCAATACTACACCGAGCAAACAACATATGCAAAGACGAGCTTCTTGGGACCCGCCACAGGGAATAACCGGTAAATTATTTTAATCATTCCATGATCAAATCTCTTAATACATTGCAACCCGTTGCTTAAAATATTTCAATTCTTGTATTCTCTTCACCGTCCTTTGATTGTTGCTAGCAACTCACGGTAAGCGGTTAAGGACTACCATCTTCCGCCGTATGAAATATACTTCCGAGGGTGATGTATACATCTCCCGAGAGCTTAGCCCTGAGTATGGTATTGAATGGAAGCACCACTCAAACACACAGCTAGTATTGTTGTATTAGCACACAACCCGCCTGTGATATATGTGTGCTGCCAAGGGGAATAGCGGACCCAAAGACAACAGTTCACGATGAGAGTGGGAGTCGACTGGGCTAGGCGCACAGTCTAAGGTTACTTCACTACAATTCCAGAATTTGTAGTTCACTGCAAATACTACGCTGCTTCTTAACAAGGTTCAACCGCATCAATAGAGTCGAGAGACACTCCTTGTTCTTCACCTAGTTGAATATATATGCAGTAAGACACAGTATGTGTGGTATCAACCACAGAGATAATGCCAACTTCATAAACTTATCTCAACTAAAATCTCCTTCTGTAATTGGATTTCTTGAAAAATAGTGCAACTAAAATATCCGTATGATTTATTTCTGCAAATGGTGTAGCGACTGTAAAACCAGACTTAAACAAAATCCTCTTGGTATAACAATAAAAATCTGCAACTCAGATTCTGAAGGGAAAACCTCATAGAATTTATTCCTAGATTCACCACTGAAGATAAATTATCTCTAAGCTGAAATATTCAAGTTCCTCAATCTGATAACCGTGTAGGCTGGCAGGATACATGGCTCTGATACCACTGAAATGACCCTAACCTGACATTTACTGATTCTGACTAATAAATCTTAAACAAATTTAAAAATGAATAATAACATGCAAATAACCAGCAAAAATTCCGAGTAACCAGCAGATTTATTCATATAGCCAGCAAATACAAACTCATGAAATAACTCAGAAAATGGTATGTATTTTACAACAGCAATACAAAACCATAGATTATTACATTCCAATCTAAACTACAGGCAAATAACAGTAAGAATGGATGATAAATAACCTGGTATAATAATGGAGAACTCTGAATGAATCTGCACCGGGATGAATCGGGTTTCCGTCCAATCCACCAAGAAATGCTGAAGGTTTCCGTCCTCAAATTTCTCATTCGATAGTTGAAGCTTCTCGAATTCTCAAAGAGAAGTAATATCCATAAATTGAAGCATGCTGAAATGAGACTCTCAACCTCCTCTTATGGCTGCAGCTGTGACTCTTCAGTTTCCTCATTGTGACTCTTCATATTCCCATTTCGTCTCTTATAATTTCACTTTAAGTCACTTTTAAAATAAATTGACCGTTGAGTTATCAAGTGAAATAATAAATAAAGTGAGGAATCGTCCGTCATTAAAATGGAGGCTCAAACGAGCTCAGATGCCAACGTGTGATAGCTCACCGGAAAGCTCTCGACGAGACGCTCCAAGTTCACTACTGAAAAGCCGAGAATTCGGAACCCCGCCAACTTACTATAAATAGTAAGTACCTTGGAAACTTGCGAAAATTGCTCTAATTGGCCTGGAACTGAAACCACCTAGGCCAATCATCTTTTGGTGCACTGCCATGCCATGGTTAGCCCTCCGGGCCAAGTTGAAAAGGCTAACACCACGGCACAATATAATGTACCCCAAAAAGGGGACATTATAGCCCATAAGACTGTCGCAGTTGTAGATGTACAGAGATATAAGCACAGTAAGGTGATTGCCCATCATAGTTTTGCCATCAATGCCAAAGGGGGAGATTGTTGGCATTAAGTGGTGATAACCGGCAAGCCCATCATCGGTAGTCACCGGTACTGGTGTTGTCATTGATTGGCAAAAAGAGCATAGAGACTTGTCATCTCTATAAAGTCCAACTACCACCGGTCACTATGCAACTCCTTAGCCACCAGGCTATGTATACAGTAAAGATAAAGTGGTCTCCAGCACTCACTGAAGAACCGTGTTGCAAATGGTAGCCAACCGAGGATGGATCAACCAGTACGCCGAGCAGAGGATAGAAAACCGAGGACTGTAGAAACCAGTAAGCTGCAACAGGTCAAAGACTCTCACCTGTTTATAGCATAAAGCACTCAACCGATATATTATAAGACTCCGGTATGAACCGAGGAAGTCATAGTCAACTGTCTATTCCAACCAACTCTTCTTGAACAAGATTTATTGCAGTAAATCCGGTGACTTTGAGTTATCTTGGTGATCGGTTTGAGGCGTAGTTGAAGGATTTAAAGCCTGAATCAATGGCTTTTTGAGGTGCGGTTGAAGGATTTATAACCGGCATCAGTGGCTTTAAATCAAAGTGTTATCTCATGTGAAGGAAAGTTGCTTGGCACGCAACCACTGTTTTCTTCATTTGGCAGATAAAGCAAGGGCATGCATCAAATGTTTTCGTTAGATAACTGACACTTCACTACATGATGAATCCGATATGGATCTAAAATTAGGTCATTCATGATGAGCACAATTAGGGTTTGGACCCTATATATTCTACTGCCTAAGGCAAATAAAAGTTGCCTTCATTCTGCCAAGAAAAAGAGTGAACCTGTTAGCTACTAAAGCCAGGGTGAAATAGATAGAAGAAGTGAAAAAGAACTGTGCTAAGAAGCACAGAAGTAGAGGAGAAGACACCTGCACCGATTGGTGTTACTTCTCAGTTGAGCACAAATAGAGATCTTATCAGACTGTGTGTAGTCAACTGTAAAAGGTCATTCATTCTATTGTTTTCTAACAAACTACAATAGTTAAATCCCAGAATTTGGGTGGACTCCAACAGGTCCCTCGTATCAAATCCCCTAACTGGGTGACATCCTTCAAGGTGTTCAAAGTCCTCTAACAAGGTAGGTCCTAACAAGCCTTATTGTAACAAATCCCTTAATTGGGTCGCATCTAGCAAATGCGTTATTATCCTCTAACCGGGAAGGCTCCTAACAGAGGGTACTCCAGAAGAGTACAAATTTTGTGAGGTCTCCTCACACCGTGGTTTTCACCCTAATTGGGTTTCCATGTGATAAATCTGGTGTCATTGTGTGATTGGTTGCTTACTGTTATTATATGCATGAATTTGTTTTCCTTTCAGCTGTAAGTTAACTTCATCAAATTTATAGTAGTAACGTTTTAGAGGTGCTGATTCACCCCTCCCCTCTCAGCACCGGTTGGGACTGTCAGCAAATCCACTACAGTACAAGGTGATGTTGAGAAAATTAATCTTGGAACTGAACATGCTCCTAAGGAAGTTCTCATTGGTAAAAAGTTAACCCCAAAGATAAGGTCGGATTGATTTCTTTGTTGAGAAAATACAGGAGTGTTTTTTCTTGGAGTTATGATGAGCTAAAGGCTTATAGAGAGGATTTATTTTAGCATGAGATACCTTTAAAACCAGATGCAAAACCTTTCAGGAAAAGGCAAAGACCTATTAATCCAACTTTGGCTCCTAAGATGAAGGAAGAGTTGGTTAAGTTAAGAGATGCAGGCATTATCAAGCCTATTAGGCATTCAACTTGGGTATCAAATCTTGTCCCGATTAGAAAGAAAAACGGTGACATCAGATTGTGTGTGGACTTTAGAAACCTTAATGTATCATCCCTAAAGGATAATTACTCCTTACCCAACATGGAAGCTCTATTGCAAAAGGTAACTGGTAATGAATTATTGTCCGTGATGGATGGTTTCTCCGGGTATAATCAAGTCAAAGTCAAAGAATCTGAGTAATATAAGATGACATTTACTACTCCACGGGGCACTTATGTTTATGCCTGGATGCCTTTTGGCCCAACTAATGCAAGGGCCACTTTCCAAGGAGCGATGTATGTTTCTTTTGAAGGTTTGATCGACTTTATTTTGGTTGCTTATCAAGATGACCTTATTGCTAATTCCAAAGAAGCAGAGTCATTGTGGACATTTGGAGAAAATATTTTTGAGAGCCCTTGAGTATGAAATTTCACTTAATCCAAAAAGTGTCATTTTGGAGTTACAGAGGGAAAATTTTTAGGCCATATCGTATCAAAGGAAGGAGTAAAAATTGATCCAGAAAGAGTAGCAAGGATTGATAACATTTAAATACCCAAAACTGTAAAGGCCATCCAGTCAGTTTTTGGTAAATCAACTTTGTGAGAAGGTTTGCTAAAATGTTAAAGAAAAGGGCAAAGATAACATGGAACAATGAGGCCTTGGAAGCATTAGCAGCAATAAAAAAGGCAGTCAAAGAGGCTCCAGTGCTCAAGTCCCCTGATTTCAAGAAGCCATTTCAGATCTTTTGTTTTGCTTCGTACCACACTATAGAAGCAGTTATGGTACAGAAAAATGAAGGTCATGAGCAACCAATTGCATTTTTTAGCAAGTGTTTGCAAGTTACTGAACTCAATTATGACATTAATGAAAAGAAGGCTTACACTCTCATTAAAGCAGTTAAATCATTCAGGCCATACCTGGTGGGAGCAGAAGTAATTGCATATGTACCTAATGCAGCAGTTAAGGACATTTTCAGACAGTCAAGGACTAGTGGAAGGAGATGTAGATGGATAAATCAAGTACATTAGTTCAACATTGATATTCAGATCACAAAGCTGGTAAGAGGACAGGGTTTAGCTAGACTCATGGCAGAGGCAAATCTGGAGGCTGCGCAGGTAAATCTGGTTGATCTTGAACACACTAAAGGTAGTATTGAAAGGTGCCCTTGGTACAGTAATATAATTTACTATTTGAGGCATATGAAATGTAATGATAGCTTGAATGATAACCAAAAGAGAACCATTAAGCTTCAAGATGCAAAATATAGTTTGATTCAGGGTGATTTATATTGGAAGAATAGAGATGGGGTTTTACTTTTTTGTTTAGACATGTATCAAGCTGAAACTGTGCTTAAGGAAATGCATGAAGGAGCTTATGGTGGTCACTTTTCAGCCAAAACAACATCACATAAGATCCTACATGCAGGATATTATTGGTCACAACTTTTTAAGCATTGTCATGCCTATGTAAGAAAATGTGAAGCTTGTCAGAAGTTTTCTGGGAGGCTAAAGTATGATGGTGCTCTACCCTCGAGGACTTTGCAAACAAAGGAGCCTTTTCAGATGTGGGGGATTGATTTTATAGGAGAGATCAGTGATAAGTTAAGTGGAGGTCATAGTTGGATTTTGGTAGCTACTGACTATTTCACCAAATGGGTGGAAGCCATACCTACCAGGCAATCCACAAGAAAAGTGGTGACTAAGTTCTTAATGGAAAATATCTTAACCAGGTTTGGAGTTCCTCAAAAGATTATCTCAGATAACAGTATGTGTTTCAGTTCAAAAGAGTTTTCTGATTTTTGTGGGAAGTATGGCATAACTGTGTCGTATTCATCTCCTTATCACCCCTAGGGAAACAGACAAGTCAAATCCAGCAAAAAGAATATTTTGAAGATTATCAGGAGGATGTTGGATAACAATAAGCGAGCCTGAGATTCCAAGTTAAATTTAGCTTTGTGGGCTGATAGGATCATGGTGAAGAAGTCTACTGGTTTCTCCGCTTTTAACTTGGTTTATGGCAAGGAAGCAAAGCTTCCCTTGAACAACTTATTGCCAGTGTACAAATTCATGGCTGAAGAGAAGTTGGAAGATATTGATTTTATGGAAGAAAGATTGAATGCGCTTGTTGAGCTTGATGAGATCAGGAGATGCGCTCAAGAACAAAATATCACCAAACAAAAGGAGGTTAAATTTCTCCATGACAAGAAGGCCAGAGATAGATCTTTCAAGGTAGGTGATTAGGTTTTAAAATGGAATGCCAAAAATCAAGATAAAGGTAAGCATGGTAAATTTGAGGCCTTGTGGTTAGGGCCATTTATCATTTCCAAAAAGGCAAGAGAGAACTCATATTTTTTGTAGGATACTGATGGACACATGCAGGACTTTCCCGTCCATGGATAATACTTGAAACCATTCTTCTCATAAGGATATTCAGGGAGTTTTCCTTTTTCTTTTCTATCTTTCTTTTCATACTTTCACTTGGGTTCTAGAATTTTCACTGCATGGATTAACTGTTGTTTTATCTTTTTGTAGGTCTGCTTCATCTAGAGATAGCTGGGATGCTCATCACACTCACAAAGAACATGTGTCCCCAACAAGAGCCACTGATGGAGTCCTAAATTTTGCAAATTTAGGGGCTCCATTTGAGCACCTCTTCAAATTTTCTTATCATATGTTTAATTTTATTTTCTCATTTCACGTATTTATATTAGCATAAATTATCAATTAAGATTATAACATTAGAAGGCTGTATATCATTTCACCAGATCGATCCCGCTGTATATGAGGAAATTTGTGACCCTAATGCACAGGAATCAGAAGATCATCTAAAAGTGACAGAGAACAATATAGGAATGTTGTATGATCCAAGGGCAATTTACTGTCATAATTTTCACCAAACATGTGAAATTTGGAAATGATTAAAGTGTTTTTCCAGCATATTCATTGGAGGATCATCAGGTTTTTTATTCAATGATAGCATTGATTGGGCATGTGAATAATGATGTTAAACCAGACGTGATTTGCATTTGATGTATATGGCCATGAACAAAATAAAGCTACTGGACTCTGTGGAGCGAATATGGTATCTCTATCACGGTGATTAAAGATATTCAAAGCAACTTGCATACAAAAAGGTGGCAGAGTCGAAAGATTACATCATTTTTTTTTTGCATTTGTGGGAAGTATTTTCAATGTGTCTTAAGCTAGAAGAATTTTCATTGCAAACATCATTATCGGGACATGTAGATGAGTAAGAAGTGATGAAAAAGCCTTCATGTTTAAATTACGTGCTCAGAGATATATAACGATACCTGTCACATATACATGAGATATCTAACAACGTCTTCAGAATACTACTCAACAAATGAATGTGAAGAGATTAGTACACTCAATGGTTGAATCTTTAGTTTCCACGTCTTATAGAGCCGTTTGAAACAAGAGGAATATATTTATGACTTTGGTCACTCTTGGATAGTTTATATCTGACGAATACCTTGTTTTGTGGCGCAAGAATATGGATCATGCAATTGGAAGCAGTGGACTATTTAATCATGAATGCATCTGAAGGAAATATGTGAATAATGCCAGAAACAGACTGGACCCATGTACAATATTATTGGGCTTCAAGGGAATGGTTGTTACCAGCATGAGACCAATCGCAACGTAATACAGGCTACTGTGTATGAGAGTTCATTCATATCAAAGGATGAAAATATCAAACATAAGTCTTTAACAAGCAAAGCATTGTGTCTGATGCTTTCCATATGGAAAGCGCCAAGAAAATTATGTTCATTATTGCATTCGAAAGGATTCACGCATGAAATGGAATGATGAAGTTTACATCAATGAGTTGGCAAGTAGAAATATAACATCAAGCGTCCTGCACGATTGCAGAAGCGGCAACGTTTCACCAAAATGGAGGCTGTGAAAAATGTTATCATGCTTGATTGGAATGACAAATATAAGATATTCTTTTTAATTGGTATAAGTCTTATGCCACGTAAGGGTAGTGATGAGTTTCAGTTTTGGAAAGACACATCGGTTCGAAGATCACGTCTTCCACCTGTCTCATTCACGCTCGTGTCTTATATAATAGGATGATTATAAAATATTAGTTTCGGTTTCCTTAGATGGAGTTGTATTACAAATTAACAAATATGTGGTTACCTATTATGAAGCACTGTGTCATATGAGAATAACTAAGCGACTTTCTATTCTCATATAAATATGAGATGAAAATCAAAGGATGGAGATAGATAAAATATTCGTATAGATGATTAATAAAATTCCCACAAGATTTTTGCATACAAAAGTGGCATATGTAATTGTGATATATGATGCTTTCATTGGCAAAGACTGAAAATTGAACAAAGCTCGTGAGCAATGGATTATTGAGTAAATTTTTATATGCGATTGTGGATCGAATTGCAGTGGATTGATCATCAGTAATGAGTGTCTTCATTGCATTTTGTTTCTCGCATAATTAGTAAGTGTATTTTATTTTATTTTATTTATTTGCATAAAGCTTTAGAGTCGAGAGTATTATATAGTTTCGTCCTTTATAAACTTTATCTTTAAATTCTGGAAATAGTTTAAACATCAGATAAGTGGATAAGATCATTTATAGCATTTTAAATTTGATTATCATAGATATAGTGAAATAATTCACTGTTTCCGTATCTGTGTCTAGTTTGTCTCCATACCGTAGGAGTTAAAGTGCAATCTAGACTAGTTTAAAATTGCGTATATATATTTGATCTATCGAATCTGGACTATCAAATTGTTTATAGTTGAAGTGAAAAAACTTTATAAAGTTGGACGTTATAAACTTGTAATACCGACTCTATCGCCCTTTAAATTTTGGGACTAGTCTATATATTACTCGAGATTCATAATTTATACGCTGGCAATTATTTTATATCTTTCCTTTGAAAAATTAGTATATTCATAATTTATAATTATTTTTTATTTTAATACCCTCACATTCATATAATCATTTATTTTTGTTTTCAATTCAGAATCGACAAGTTTGAAGTGTTTACTTTCTAAAGTTATCTTTGAAGTTGCAAAGTTGGCATTGTTTCAGCAATTTCCGCATTATTGTGCAAGTTGAAAGTTTTTTATATTTCTTGCCATCTAGGAAACTTTCGTTGCATTTATATTCAAATTTATCTGCTATAAGCATCTTGGACCCAAGTGTTTTGTTCAGGAACAGGTGTACTCGCCTTGGCCTTGCAGAGCCAAAAGTGTAGGAGATCACACTGATTGATCTTGTTACGTTGGCCATAACCGATTGGATATCCCAGCATCGAGTTGGCAAGACTCGTAGGATTCCAATCTGTGGTTTTGGGAACCAACACACGAAATTTTGTACAAGAGAGGATAAGATACCTTGGTATTTTATTTTGTTGTTGGTGTAGTCATAAAACACACATCAACAGTAATTAGATTAGTTGTTATTAAATTTATTATTTTTTGACAACTTAGATAATAGTTTATTTGATTGATTTTTATTGCCCAAATAAAGTGGATATTACAATCATCCCTTCTTGGAGATAGCTTTTCCTCAAGCTATCTTGAACTTATATGTCAATACTAGGGTCCCAAGTAAACTTGTGGATTGTTACATCACATATCTTGATAAAACTAAACCCAATATCTCTGTCAAACTTTGCCACAATATGAATCAGTCTGCTTAAATGCAAACAATTCATCATGAAAATTCTTGGATCCCATGTCCATATTGAAGAACTATCACTCCCATCAACTGATGACAACTGTAAAGTCTCTGTTTCCTTTTCCTATGTACTATCATAGTAACCATACTCTAGAAAAAAGTTGGGAATCTTTATGATGTAATTAATTGGAAACTTTGAACAATCATCAAATTCCCTAGCTTTCCATCCTCATTGCGAGAACTCGCAAATGAATTACTAGTCAAATCATGAGAAGGTAATTTTGTCTCATACCAAAAATGATTTTCAAACCCAACAAATTTGAACTCATGATCAACATGACAAATCCTCATACTAGTAGGGCTGCTGCGGTCAATGAGTAATTTCTCTTGTTGTCTCTTATTGCCACTATGTTTTCGCCACTCTACTCAAATGTAATTATAAACTGAAACTCTGCTATCATAGTGTTTTCATGGTTTTCTCATGTTCACATCATCAAACACACTCAAAATGAATTGGGAAATAGTTTTCGGCACATCTCCAAACATATACACACACTTCCTCTCAAAGTTGTTAGTAGCAATAAGTCTGAAAATCTCATTTATAATCACCACTGGAATGAGCTGTCACAGACTGGTAAGTTCTCATCAACTTCCAATTTCCAAGTGCTATAGAAAATATCCTGTGTACACAATTCCATACACCCACCTACTAAAGCCACTGCAAAATCTGGAAAGTTCATGATCAGCATCATAGGACAGCCTATAAGCATTGAAATGTGAGATGGAGACCAAGGAAACAAATCTGAAACTTTATTCCCAATTATTAGCTGTACATTGCAGGAATACAATCTCTTCAGCAAAATTTTAAGCTATGGAATACTCTCGTATTGGTTAGTGAAGGAAAGAAATCATTTGCTAACTAGCTAGAAAGAGTATTGCCTTTGACAAACCATGCATTATCAATTTGCATTATCTTCATCTTTGTTTTCTTAGCCAGCTTTCCAGTACCATGACTATTATGCTCATTCAAACTTCTCGCTAGCTCCATGCAAGCAAAAACTTTGCATACCTTATGCTCCTTTATTATTATAATCTTCAAGTAACAAGGATCAGTCCTACCTTGTGGGAAAATTGAATCAATAAACACATTTTCATGCTTAGACTTGAAATCTTGAGCATTAACAAAGTGATTTTACCAAACTCATGTCAACCCGAAAGTTCATGTCCAACATCTTATGGCAAACAAGAGCATAAGGACTGCTGTTCACCATCAACAAATTAGCATTTGCTTCAAATACTTTCGTGGCAACTTCATAGTACTCATGCCATTCATCCCCTAGTTTTGGTTGCTCATCAAAAGTGGTTGTTCTATCAGGTGTACCCCTCTGAAAACTGCATGTATAAACTGTTATGATAGAACATTCATGACCGCAATCTACACCTTTCCGTGAGACTTCCTCCTCAGATCTCTAAGATTTCATACTCTTGATGTTCTTCCCAATCCTTATCAACATATCAAATCATCTGAGTATGGGAAATGCAAGAGACTTATCCAACTCAAAAGTGGATTATCATAAGTCTCATCGGCATCTATCTCAAACAAATGATTGTCAACCAACCGAAGATTATCCTTTACTCCAAACTCATACCAAGTTGTTGGCTGTTCCAAACTTTTATTACTTGATTTTTTAGGATAGTTATCCAAATCATAAGTCTCTTGTATGTTGTCAAGTTCCTTAATCACCTCCTTGATAAACAGTCCTTCCTCTGTTCTCTTGCTCCTTGAAATTATTAGTGACAACAATCTGATGTTCTGCTTCTATCAATTTAGACTTTTTTTCTTTGTATAAATCTATGGCCTCATTTGCAATCTTAGTAGCCAAATTTTTGTCATGGATCACATGCAAGTAGGCTGTCTTGATTTCTTCCATAGTGTTCTGCATTGTTTGCAAATCAGAAAGGGAAATGTGAAACTTATCCTGAGCTCTTAGCACATTTTGAATTATATTTTCCACATGCTGATATGTGCTATCCAAACTAGATAAAATTTTCACTTTATGTTCAGCAGATACTAAGAAATGACTTTCGCAGTCTTGATAACACCGAGATGAATTGTTATGATGCATGAAGAAATCAGAATTTCTTTCAACTGTACTTCCAAGGCTGCCACAATCCTCCTCTACCTCTTCCCTTTCCTCTTCAATAGAAAACTGAGAATTCAAGTCCTGAAGCACATTAAAATATGATTTATGTTCAATAGAATTATTTACTTAGGTGTCATCCTCAATGCACGACTCTTGAGATGAGGTAAGAGCAGCATTAGAACCAAAAGAAATTTCATAAACCTTTTTATCCACAAACTTTTTCTGGAAATCAAAACAAAATCCTCCCGCATCACTGAAATGAAAGAAAGATTCATCAACCTTAGCTGAATCGAAGCCATTATCCTTTTTTCTTTAAGCATGCCCAGTATCAGGTGTATATAAAGTTGTTGTCTCATCTTGTTCCTCATGCATCCACTCAGTGTCATTAGCTGCAAATCCGCTATTTTCTCCTCAAATGGTTGCAATTAATCTATTTCCTTATTAACTCCTCAAATGTGATCAGATGTCCAAGCCTCCTGACATGTGAAACAAATCTACTCTTTTATCATTTGGTTCTTACTGTTTTTGGGAGACCCTGTAAATTGTAAACCCAACAACTTTAGTTCTTCTTCAGTCATCTGTTTTTCGAACTTCTCAATTTTCTGCTCAACCAATCTTTTGAAAACTCGTAAGCAATATGTGGGACTTGAGAATATCAGTTGGAGGGATCAATATACCAGCATGAGAAAATCCAATTATTCTTTGTCCAATAAAATCAAAAGATATGTTGATTCTATGACTGAACAAGGCATTGTAAAGGTCCTTGAGAGAAATGCAGTGTAAAGGACAGTTAAAGTTATCATCAGCATTATCATTATCAAATCACCCTTGAAGATTCCATGTTGAAAGCCAAATACAAATGATCAATATGATTATGTACTACATATGCCTTTTGTATGATTATGCAGATCCTTCTCCATGGTACCATTGGTCAGTATTCATTCTTGAATCGTCGTTGAGTCTAGCGACTTGATTGGCTAGGTCTGCAATCTGGTAATTCTCTCATGTCACACGATACAATATAATATTTCCAAATTTTGGGGTGAAATTTTTCACTGGTCATTTGAATCTCTAATCTTCTAAAGTTCAAATCACTGTCTTTTCAAGTTCCCATTGGTTGTGTGTTAATGAAAAATGTACAATGTGTTATTTTTTGCATCTCTGCTGACATTTAAATTGTAGTATTCCCAAAGATTTCAATTCATTAAGAATCAATTTGTAATCTTCGAAGTATTCTATGTCATGATTTATTACAGCTTATAGGATAAGGATATGCATCTCTAATAACTTTGTTGAGTCCACATTTAATCTTCAGGAATCTAAATATGTAAGGCTTTTTAGGAAGCAATTTGACCTGTAGTACTATTATCATGACATTTTATACTTTCTTGAAACATATTTATAATCTGGCCGCAACTTCTGTATTAAGCTTTTAATTTGATTACTGGGAGTCTGGGTGCTTTTGTTGTGCATTTTCAGTCAGATCTGTAAATACCGAGCTGTTATTTTGATCCTTGAAATATTATGATAGGGGGTGGGCATGCTATGTACAGTATCTGGTGTACCAGTCAACTATCTTTGAGGTCAAACTTTCTTTTAAACAACTTATAGCATAGCTTAATCAGCATAATGAACATGTCTCTGACAATTGTTCACAAGTTGCAATGAACTATTTTTATCTTTTCCTTTGCTTGGAGAAAGTAGATATTGTAGGTTTTAAATAGACTGCGAGTTTCAGACAAATTCTTACTAAACACGATGAATGATGATGTTTGAACTTTTCCAATTGAGAAAGAAATAATATTTTATAACTCACTGGAGTTCTGAATGAGATAACAAAACAAATTCAACTAATTATATGGAACTCTTTTAGAATTTTTTGTACATTAAAGAACTTGTATGTGCTTATGCAGGGCCTGGGAATTATTCTTGATTCTTCTGGTAATTTATTCAGCCTGGGTTTCACCATTCGAGTTTGGATTTATTAAGAAGCCATCAAGATGGTTATTTGGAGTTGACAACATTGTAAATGGATTTTTTGCGGTTGACATATTCATTACATTTTTCGTAGCATATCTTGACAAAAAGACATATCTACTCATAGATAGTCCCAAATATATTGCTATTCGGTAAGATTTCAAATCTGTTATAGGTTGTTTCATCACTCATATACATGCCACTTGTCAAAGTAATTACTAATAATTAGTCAATTCATTGCATGAAAAAAGTCCAATATTTAACCGTAACATCTCTATCTATGATTTTTATTCAAATTTGAATGAGATTTTTTATGGATAATGTTAGCCATGTTTTAGTTTCCTAACTTTCCTGCAAAGTTCTGCTATATTATCTTTCCCAGGTATTTGTCTACATGGTTGGTCTTCGACATCTCTTCAACAGTGCCCTTTGAGGTTGTAGCATTTATATTTACAGGGAAGCTTGGAAGAGGCCTTTTTTTTGGCTTATTGAATATGTTACGTCTCTGGCGCTTGAGAAGAGTTAGTTCTCTTTTTGCAAGGTATGTGCAGGAAGGATGTTATTCTATTTTTCGAATTGATACTTTGTTTCTTCTGAATCAAGTTAGAGACTATGGTATATCAGATAATTGGCTGCTTGAATTGTTTTCAGAATTGAAAAGGATATTCGTTTCAACTATTTCTGGACACGCTGTGCAAAGCTTCTTTGTGTAAGGGATCTAATTTGACATAATGCTGATGACTAGAGCAGTAATGTTAATCTGTTATCTGATCAGATGAAAAATATAAGTACTAAGAATGCGAGTAAAATTGAATAATTATTTGCCAGTTATCAACCATTCAAACTATTGACTTGCAGGTAACAGTGTTTGCTGTTCATTGTGCTGCTTGCTCTTATTATCTGCTTGCAGATCGATACCCTGATGGACGGAAGACGTGGATTGGTGCAGTCATTCCAAATTTTAGAGAAGAAAGCCTTTGGATCCGCTATGTTACTTCTATATACTGGTCTATAACAACTCTAACAACAGTTGGATATGGCGATCTGCATGCTGAAAATACAAGAGAAATGATTTTTGATATTTTTTACATGTTATTTAATCTAGGCCTCACTGCATACCTGATTGGAAATATGACAAATCTTGTTGTTCATGGTACAAGCCGAACAAGAAAATTTGTAAGTTGCAATCTTTACCACGGGTGCTAGCCACATAAAGATGTGAGAACTAGGTATATAAAACTGTGCATCTTGATATGTTTGTTTTGATACTGGGAACTGACTTTAATTTATTCTCAACAGAGAGACACAGTTCAAGCAGCTTCGAATTTTGCAATTCGAAATCACTTGCCTTTGCATTTGCAAGATCAAATGCTTTCACATATATGCTTAAAATTCAGAACAGAGGGCATGCAACAGCAGGAAACTTTGGATGATCTCCCAAAAGCAATCCGCTCCAGCATTGCGCATTATCTCTTTTTCTCCTTTGTTGAAAAAGTGTACCTATTCCAAGGAGTTTCATATGATTTTTTATTCCAGCTGGTAGTTTATCTATCAACACACTTTTTGTGTTTTTTTTTTCTTTTACAATTTCATGCAATTAATGAATTAAGTATGGTTTCATTCTTGAGATTTTTTGAGAATTACCTGGCGGACAGGCCTCTCATGGAAATTTTTAAGAATAAGGGCACTTCCTTGTAGTAAGGAGGTTTGGTGTTTCAAGTTTCTTTCAAAGTTCTTCCTCTAGGAAATGAAGTGCAGCAAGTATCTACCTAGAGGTAGACACATACTAAAATTCCTCATCCTTTTCTTGCCCCATAAAAGGTGTCAGAGATGAAGGCAGAATACTTCCCTCCAAAAGAAGATGTTATTTTGCACAATGAAGCGCCTACAGATTTCTATGTGTTAGTATCAGGGACTGTGGTATGTCTCTCAATATGAAGGAACTTGGTTAATGTTGAGTGTTTTCTTTCTCATAGTTAAGATTTACATAATTTGATGTAGTCGGTTCTGATTTGTTCCAGGACTTAATAACATACAAAGATGGAACTGAGCAGGCAAGTTGAGGTTTTTAATCAAGAAAAGTGATCATATTTTGATCACTTCAATTGAATTTCAAAATTATTAAAAAGCAAGAATATAAAAATGTGACGACACAGAAAATGATGCATTTATTTGAAGATGTTAATTTCAGCCATAATTTATCAAAAGGAAGTTTGAAATGCATCACTGAAGAATATATATGTTGATTCTCCAAAGCTCTCTACTGCTTTGAAACTAATTGCCATGTGATATTGCATGCAATTAGCTTTTGTCTCGAATTTACTCATGATGGTGTTTACCATTTCAGATCATTGGATTTGCAGAGAGAGGGGATGTGTTTGGAGAAATTGGTGTGCTCTGTTACCGGCCACAGCCTTACACAGTTCGTACAAAGAAACTTTCTCAGATTTTGCGCTTAAACAGGAATTCATTTATGAGCATTGTACAAACAAATATTGGAGATGGAACAACCATTATGAACAACCTTCTTCAGGTTACAATCCATTGTTTTCTTACACAATGTCTAGATAAAATTCATGACATATTTTCATGTTTACAGGACCACCTGTCAAATATGCCATCACTATCTATTGATATACTTTTCCACAAATTAAATTGTAAATAAGTAAAAAATGAGGAAACAGGTTCAACATAGTGTTAATTTGTTCCTGGATAAAAAAATATGCCTTTGCACACTTTGCTTACCATACTCCACTTTTTAGCTTGCAGCATTTGAAGGAGTCAAAGGATCCAACATTTAATGAACTTGCAACTGAGATGATCTGGTTAATATCAAGAGGAAGATTAGATTTGCCCATCAATCTTTGTTTTTCTGCGTCAAGAGGGGATGCACAGATAATGGAACAACTCTTAAACAGAGGAATAGATCCTAATGAAACAGACTTTACTGGTCGAACTCCACTAGTAAGTGCCATAATCTGAAATTATAAGTTTTCTTTCTGTATTTTCTTTTTACTCTGAGCAGTTATTAATAATTTTATGTTTTTTTGCTAATGTTTACAGCTAAGAGACAATACCAAATTCCTTTTCATTTTTTTCCCCATCCTACATGTTAGTTACATACAATTCCTTAGCTATTATGCTTTCTGTTGTGTTTGAAAACAGCACATAGCAGCAGCAAAAGGGTTCACAGATTGTGTGCGCCTTCTTTTGAGCTTTGGGGCAGATGTCAATAGCAAAGGCATGGTCATTATTTTCTGTTATGGGTTTGAAACTATGTGCTCCATACAAACTGAACTTATTATTGTGTCTTTAGAACTTGGATTGTGTGGCCTGTTCTGGAAAGAGGCTCGTTATCATATTTTTATTAGGAATTTAGGAAACAGGAAATGTAGTTATCAAAAAAATAAATTCAAATTGTTTTGATTTAGATTCCAAACTTCTAATTTCAAAAAATGATTCTTGACATGTCAACTTGTTTTAACGAACAGATGAAGATGGGAGCCTTCCTCTGTGGGAGGCTATCCTTGGAAGACATGAATTAGTTGCCAAACTCCTTTCTGAGAATGGGGCATCTTTAGATTCCAATGCTGGCAGTTTTTTGTGCACAGCTGCAGAAAAAGGTAGTCTTGATATATTAAATGACCTAATTCAATATGGAGCAGATCCTAATTCAATTTGTAAAGATGGGAGGACAGCCCTTCATGTGGCTGTTAGTGATGGGAACTTAGACACGGTGAAAATTCTCTTGCAAAATGGATCGGACATGAATAAAACTGACAGCAATGGGTGGACATCTAAGGCTTTGGCAGAGCAACAAGGTCATGAGGAAATTTCTACCTTATTCCAAGAAGCAGAGGCTTCTGGTCCTGAGTTTCACTTACAGATAAAATACCCCTTTCCCCAATCTCATCCAGATCAGGATGAGAATATAGGCATGAAAGATCTCCCTCAACATATGGAAAAGACTAGCACACCACTTGTTAAGCATTCAACTTCACCAGCACCAGTTCTAAATGAAAGAAAGAAAAGAACCCATAATTTGGAGAACACTCTATTTGGTATAATAGCAAGGAATTCTCATAACAATCCTACAGATGGCAGCATAAATACCTGTGAAAACAAGCACTTGAGGCTAAATCCATATAATTCACCTAGAGTGACGATTCATGGTGGTCACCCAAAGTCCAAGAAATCAAGTGTGCAACCAGGAAAACTGATATTGTTACCAGAATCTTTGGAGGGCCTTCTTCAAATTGCCAGTGAGTATGATTGTTTTTCTTGCTTTTCTTGGACAATAAACTGTAATTTTTGTTTTGACATGTGCACAAGGAACTCTAATGAATTTTAATCAAATGATGACCTTAAATGCAGGCCAAAGATTTGGTTACCAGCCTACAAAAGTTTTGAATAGTGATTTTGCTGAAATAGATGATATCAATGTCATAAGAGATGGTGATCATCTATTCCTTGTGAAAAGGGAAGAACTGGAAGGGGACAACTAAAGAGAGGATAAATGAGAACATGTCTGACAAACATATCCTGTGATTTATTATTTCAACATATTCAAGATCAATAAAATCATTTTAAGAACTAATTTGTATTTATGTCTTGATATTTTTTGATGGGGAATAAAAAAAGGCAATAACGTCTCATTTAAAAATGAAAAGAAGTCAAACATCAGTTCACAGGTTGAAAGCAATCAATTGTGAGCAAAAGCCACCAAAAACATGTACTTGAGATGAGGCATTCAAGAAGCATAGCTTGGAATCTTCAGTCAACATAGTAAGTAAGAAGGAGGTGCATTAAATTAGATATGGTGTCTAGTTACATGCCTGTCCTATTGTTTGATTTCTTAGCACTTTTTAATTGATGTGCTACTATTTGGCACACTCAAGTACGTAAAAGAAAATAAGGTTTAAGAATCCGGAAAAATGCCATCAGTTTCCTTTAGACTCAGCTGCTCCAAGTAAACATTAACTGAAATTTCTTTTTTTTTGTCATTATATTAAAAAGTTGAATCTATCTTATTGTTTCTGAACCATATTTTTCTTAACAGGTACAGGCATAACTGTGGTGGCCATATACAGAGAAAATGAAAAATGATGAACAGAAATAAAAAAAATGAAAAATGAAAAATGAAAATATAGCAGAAAGATTTGTTTGTTTGTTTGCCTTTTTCTTTTCTTTTCAAATATACAAGTTTTATTTTCACAATGTGTGGGAGTGTATTTAATATACTATTTAAAAAGGGCCTTTGATGACGTATAAATCTATTGTGAATCTAATAAGTTCATCCATTAATCGAACCCACTCCAATCCATTCAGAACAAACTTGTAACAACAAAATCAGACCACACTCTTTATCTACTAGTTGTGGGAATTGACCTGGAATTGGCATAGCATAACTCCGAATTTTTCAAATCCTCAGTTTGGGGGTGCAAAATGAAATTGTAAGAGGGAAATTTATATGCTGATTTTGGGTCAAAATAAACATATACATCTTCCACTTGAAATGGTGGAATTGGAATTTGAGGCCCAAATTCCCCTTTTTTCAATCCCCATTTTGAAACCATTTTGGGTCTGTGTGCAAACAAAATTATTATTTGGGGTCCGCGGGCAAAAATCCTTTCACATTTTTCGAGCACATTTTTTGAGCGTGGGCTGTTGTGTTGTCGAGCTGTGGGTTTCCTTTTGGAACGGTTGTGTGTTTTGTTGCGTTGTGTTGGAGCGGCTGTGGGTTTCCTAGTTGGAACGGTTGTGCTATTGCGTTGTGTTGGAGCGGCTATGGGTTTCCTAGTTGGAACGGTTGTGTTGTTGCGTTGTATTGGAGCAGGTGTGCGTTTCCTGGCTAGAATGGTTGTGCTGTTGCGTTGTGTTGGAGTGGTTGTGAGTTTCCTAGTTGGAACAGTTGTGCTATTGCGTTGTGTTGGAGCAGTTGTGGGTTTCTTGGTTGGAACGGTTGTGTTGTGTTGTGTTGGAGCGACTATGGGTTTCTTGGCAAGGACAGTTGTGCTAATGTGTTGTGGTATGTTCTCTGTGCTTTTTCCTCTATTGGTTGCTTTCTCTGCTATGGTTTATACTACGGTCGAGCTTAGACTTGGACTTTGCAAAAGAAAATTGGTTTCTCCTCCATTCGTTGCTTTCTCTGCTATGGTTTCTACTATTGTCGAGCAGGTTATAGGTTAGCATATAGGATGAATTTTTCATTATTTTTAAATGTTTTTGTTGATCGACCTCGTGCAATGCATCTCTCACAAATCACAGAAAAATCTAGGGTTTCCTCCATTTGCATTGTTGCGTATGAATAATGTTTGGATTCACAGTCATTTCGTTGCATCTACAGAGTATTAGGGTTTGAGGTTTAGCAATTTGGATACTTTTTAGCTACTCTGACTGGGAGTTTTTGTTTTTGTGGGTTTAGGGCTCCATGGGTTGTTTTGTCGAGTTGTGGGCTTCCTTCTGGAACGGTTGTGCTGTTTTGTTGCATTGTGTTGGAGTGACTGTGGGTTTCCTAGCTGGAACGGTTGTGTTGTTGTGTTGTGTTGGAGTGGCTGTGGGTTTCCTGGATGGAACAGTTCTATTGTGTTGTGGTATGTTCTCTGTTCTTTTTCCTCTATTAGTTTCTTTCTCTGCTATGGTTGCTACTATGGTCGAGCTTAGACTTGGACTTTGCAAAAGAAAATTGCTTTCTCCTTTGTTAGTTGCTTTGCTCAAGTAGAACAATTTGATGTTCCACACATAGTTGGAAAAGCTAGTGTAGTTATGTTGTCTAGCTCCAACTTCTATATGGTTGTTTTGCTTATAGAGCAGCTCATGGATTTGTCCTTTTACTTGGACATTTCAATCCACCAATTTGCTCACTTACTCTAACCTGGTTCTTATCTTTTTATTTGCTCTGTTGTGTTCTTGTAGGCAATCCTCATCACAATTTCTTGTTATGCAACCTCATTAGGTCTAGAGGTTTTGATTATTGATGGAATTTTGGAGCCAGTTTTAGTTGAGCCCTTTCCAAGTTAAACAATGTCGATTATTGATAGAATTCTGGAGTTAGTTCTAGTTGAAACCTTTCCATTGAGTTCTGTGTTTTTTCCTCCATTGGACATTAAGTAGTATGCACATTTTCTTTGTCAATAGCCAAAGGTAATAATGACCTAGACTTTCAAAATGCTCCTTGAAAGATCAAGCTATTAAAAAATGCAATAATCTTGGTCAAGAAAGTGGCCAGATTCCATATTCAATTACTGAAAAATCACTAGTAAATTTTAGCTTATCTTTCGATGAGGATTAGTCGATTTTTAGATGCCAATTGGTCGACCAAACGACCATAACTGTTGTTGAAATTTTTTCGTTGATTATTCGACACATAATATCGTCGTTGAAATTGCGACGTCTATAGCGATTGAATTATTGACGAACCCGCCGTCGAAATGATCACTTCAACCTGGAAGAATTATTAGCCATTCCTTTCATCTATGCGACCAATGTCGAAATTGCGAGGACTTATGGTCGGAATAGTCGTCGAGTGTATAGCATTCTTGTCGAATTGACAAAACAATGTTGGTCGAAAGTGTGACGAGGGTTGGTCGGAATAGTCGTCGAGTATATAGCATTCTCGTCGATACGTATATTCTTTTTAACATCGAAAAAGAAATAGAAAATTCATTTTTAAAAATAAAATAAAATATATTACAAAATTAACCATAGCAATAATATGCTTAATCTATTAGTAATTATCTGCATTTAATTTGCCAATTACTAATAGTTTTGTACTACACATGCAACATATTGTCAGTTTGAAGATAATTCGTGCCATGTGTGATGGTTAAGTAATGGGAAAGTTATGATGATTTAATTCTTTGAAATGTTAAAAAAAAATTCTCAAAAGATGCACTCTCATGGAATACGATGACTTCGGGTTATGCACAAATTGGATCTATCTTCTATCACTATGCTCTTATCCTATGTCAAAATGGGAGATTTATGACACGGTATAGATTTATGGGGTCACTTGAGTGATCTAAGGATTTATGTAAGGGTCAAGGACCTATAGGTATATCTAAGTTTGTTATATGGCCATTTATGCCATTATTATCATGTAATTTCACTTCAAAGTGCAAAGATGCCAAAAAGATGTAAGATGTGGGGAGGTGTGTATGGTCGAAGAAGACAATGTAATGAACTACCAAGCAATAAACTTCACTGGTTGAAGAAGACAAGGTAATGAAGAAGACAATGTAACTGTACTACCAAGAAGACAATGTGATGAAGAAGACAAGCAATGAACTACCAATGAATCTGACAGTCCCAACCGGTGCTAAGAGGGGAGGGGTGAATCAACACTTGAAAAATTCTTTCCCTTTTTTAAAATCTAGTGAAGTAAACTCACAGCACCAAAGCAAACAGTTCTAAGCAAACAAAACAGTAAGTGAACAAACACAAAGTGACACCAGATTTATCACGTGGAAACCTGATTAGGGTAAAAACCACGGTGTGAGGAGACCTCACAATATTTGTATTCTTCCGAAGTACGCCTTGTTAAGAGCTTGCCTGGTCAAGGGATAAAACACACTTGCTAGGTGTGACCCGATCAAAGGATTTGTTACAGTAAGATCTGTTAAGACCTGCCTGGTTAAGGGACTTCAGACACCTTGAAAGATGTCACCCGATTAAGGGATTTTGATACAAGGGATCTGTTAGAGTCCACCCAACTGGGTTTTGTCTATTGTAGTTTGCTAGAAAATAATAGAATTCAGATCTTTACAAAAAGCTCTGCTTAGCCAGATGTGATCTCTATTTGTGCTCTACTGAGAATTATCACTAGTTGACACAGGTGTATTCTCAACTATTGTTGTGCTACCTTACACAACTTTTACTCTGTCAATTTTCTCTAACCCTTGATACTGTTCTAACCTTTGCTTCTGTAGCATATAGGCTCACTCTTTTTCTCGGTAGAATGAAGACAAATCTTCTTCTTAAGAGACATAAGAATATATTTAGTTTTATTGCCCTGACTACACCTCAAATGCATGACCTAATCCTGAGATCCAACGAATGCATCACTCGATGAAGTGTTTGTTCTCTTGAGCAAGCATTCGATGCAAGCTCTGTCTTCATCCACTACATGAAGAAAACAACAGTTGCGTGTCAAGCAACCTTTCTTCATAAGAGATAACACTTCGATTTAATACCACTGAATCCAGCTTTAAATCCTTCAGTCGCGCCTCAAGTAACCATTGATTCTGGCTTTAAATCATTTATTTGCGCCTCAAACCGATCACCAAGACAACTCTAGATCACTCGGATTTACTGCAATAAATCCTAGTGAAGAAGAGTTGGTTGGAACAGACAGTTGACTATGACTTCCTCGGTTCATACTAGAGTCTTATAATACATCAGTTGAGTTCTTCATGCTATATACCAGGTACACGCCCTTGGTGTGGCAGTTTACCGGTTGCACTATTCTTACTAGTTGTGTTATAGACAATTGTTGGATATGCTTTTATTTGGACTTGTCTATACCAGTTGAGGGCGGTCCTTGGTTGATACTAAGATACACTCTTCTCTATTGAGTGCATTATCCGGTTGTTGATGCTTAGTGTAGTGACCGGTTACTCAGCCTCTCTTGATGAAGAGTCTCTATAGTAGAGAACAAATCTCTATCCTCTTTTGCCAGATTCTCTATCCTCTTTTGCCAAACAATGACAACACTTGGACTGGTAGAGAACTTACCGGTTAGTGATGCCAACAATCTCCCCCTTTGGCATTGATGGAAAAAATATGATAGATAATCATATTCTCCCCCTTTTTGACAATAGAATGCCAAAAGGCTAATCAGGAAGATTTGCATACTTTGTTCCCCCTGCGAGCAACAGTCCTTTTCATCAGTTCATAAAAGATAAGATGTATCCTTTTGAATCATAATGAACTGATGACTTCTTGTTGATAATTACTGATGATCTGAGAGGAGTACAACCCCCAGTTTACCTCTGAGATACTCAAAGGTACTCTTTGGTAATGGCTTTGTGAATATATCAGCAATTTGTTCTTTTGTGGACACATACTCCAATCTTACTTCTTTGTTCTGTACAAGTTCCCTCAAGTAGTGATACTTGATGGCAATGTGCTTGGTCTTGGAGTGCATAACAGGATTTTTGGATATTTTTATGGCACTGGTACTGTCACAGTAAATTGTGATCGATTCAGGTACCTGTTCTTGAATACTCTCCAGCAATTGTTTGATTCAGATCACCTGTGTGCAGTTTATTGCAACAACATATTCAGCTTCAACAGTGGATTGTGAAATACAATTCTACTTCTTACTTGTCCACGATACTATTCTTGCACCTAGAAAGAATGCACCACCACTTGTGCTCTTTCTATCATCCACATTGCCAGCCCAGTCTGCATCTGTGTAGACTTTAATTTGGAATCCACCAGTGTGGAAACCATAAGCCATATTCCTCGGTTCCCTTTAGATATCTGAAGATTCTCTTTATTGTAATTAGATGCGTTTCTTTGGAATTAGCAGAGAATCTTGCTACTATGCCAACTACATGAGTGATGTCCGGTCTATTGTGAACAACATACTGCACTTTTTCTATCATGGACCGATACATTGTTTCATTGACTTCTTTGGCATCATCCTCCTTTGATAACTTAAGATTAGTTATCATTGGAGTTCCAATCGGTTTGGATTCTTCTAGTCCAAAGGTCTCGAGAATTTCTTTTATGTACTTGGACTGAGAGATGAAGATACCTTCTTTTAGCTGATGGACCTATAGTCCAATAAAGAATTTTATGGGCCCTATCATAGACATCTCAAATTCTTTCTTCATTTCTTCAGCAAATTCTTTGCTCAATTTGTCATCTCCTCCAAAGATGATGTCATCAACAAAGATTTCAGCAATTAGAATTCCATCCTTTCTAGTTTTAAGATACATATTGTTGTTGTCACCGGTTCTGATGAATCCAATTGTCAGAAGATATGAATGCAACCTTTCATACCAAACCCTTGGGGCCTGCTTGAGCCCATCGAGAGCTTTTTTTAGTTTGCAGACCATATCATCCTTTTGAGCAGATGTAAACCCTTCCGGTTGCTCAATGTAGACTTCTTCTTCTAGTATTCCATTGAGGAATGCAGACTTCACATCCATCTGGTACACTTTAAACCCTTTGTGAGCTGCATAGGCAAGAAGAATTCTCACCCTTTCCAATTTGGCTACTGGTGCAAAAGTTTCTCCATAGTTTAGTCCAGCTTCCTGAGCATAGCCTTTGCAAACCAACCTTACTGTATTTCTGATGACTTTACCATCCTCATTCAATTTGTTTCTATAAACCCATTTAGTCCCAATTACATTTTTGTCATGAGGTCTTGGCACAAGTTCCCATGTGTCATTCTTTTCTATTTGCTCAATTTCTTTGTCCATGGCCTTGACCCAATTTTCATCTTCAAGGGCTTCTCTGGTGGTTTTGGGCTCAACACATGAGAGAAGATAGACGTTCTCTTTGACCTTTTTCCTTGTCAGGATGTTCCCATGTCTATCACCAATTATATTGTCAGTAGAGTGATATGTGACATACCTTGGAAGAGCCAGCCTCTGTTCCTGGTCCGGTTCATCTTGTTGAGCAATATCTTCGTCATGGTTCTGAACATCTACTTGTTCACCATCCTGGGGTGTCCTATTAGCTTCAAGCACAGTCTCTCGCTCTTGATTTCTATCAGTGGGAGTTGTTTCCTCTTCTTTAGTTGTTGCTTCATGAAACTCAAAGACATCTCCTCCATTAGTAAGTTAAAAATTTTCATGATTGACATGTCCGGTCCTCTTGTTTGGTTCAGATGATTCATCAATTTTTACATTGATGCTTTCAATTATCTTGCATGTTCTTTTGTTCAGACACCGATAAGATTTTCTTTTGGTAGAGTAACCTAGAAATGTTCCTTCATCACTCTTGGGATCACACTTCCCAGAAAACATTTATCTTTTGATATAACACTTACTACCAAAGATTCTGAAGTAGCCTACACTAGGAGTATGCTTAAACCATAGTTCGTAAGGCATCTTACCAGTTCCCTTTTTGACTTGAACTCGGTTGATTGTATAAACATCGATGCTGACAGCTGCTCTCCAGAAGTGATGAGGAAGATTCTTTTGGATCAACAGAGTTCTGGCACAGTCGATCAGCGTTTTGTTTCTTCTTTTTGCTACTCCATTCTACTGAGGAGTCCTAGGTGTAGAGAACTGTCTATGTATGCCATGTTCCTCACAGCAATGAGTAAACTCCTGAGAGGTGTACTCACCTCCTCTGTCTGACCTCAGACATTTCAAGCTTCTACTATTTTCCTTTTCCATCTAGCCTTGTAAATTTTGAACATGTGAAAGGTTTCCGATTTCTCATGGAGAAAGAGTGTCCACATTATTCTCGAGAAATCATCTACGAACAACATGAAATATCGGTCTCCATGATAGCTCTTTGTCCTCATTGGTCCATACAGGTCTATGTGTACAAGATCTAGAACATTTTCAGCAGAGAAGGACTTGCTACCGAAACTTGCTCCTGTCAGTTTTCCTAACTGACAATCCTTAGAAATACCTCCCATGGGTTTTGCAATTTCTCGGAGTCCTCTGACTGATTTCTTCCTGCTCACTTTAACAATGCTATCAAAGTTTATATGGCAGTCTCTTGTGTCATAGCCAGCTATTGTCTTCTTTCGAGATAAGACCAATCTTGCTTGATTCTCCTTTGACAGAAGCAATTAAATAGGCTCCTGTTGAGTCTAGGTAGAACAGATTGCCTTTTCTTTGTGTACCGGTTGCAATGTGGGATCCAGATTGATTTTTGACTACGCAGGAGCCTTGACCGAATTTCAACTAGAAACCTTTGTTGTTTAGCTGTGCAACACTCATCAGATTATACTTGAGTCCTTCGACCCAGTACACATCTTCACAGACAACATTATTGCAGAGAACAATAGATCCCTTACCCTTGATGGCACAAGGGGCATTGTTTCCAAATGTGATTGATCCGCTGTCGTTGAGCTCCAAGTTGATGAACTTTCTTTTGTCACTGGTCATATGACTATATCCGCTGTGAATAATCCAATCGTCATACTGATGTGATCTGGATATGAGTGCAACTTCATTAAGAGCTGGGCTCTCCTCCTTTATTGCAACAAATGCAATTTCTAGATCTTCTGAGTCTTTAGACTCATTGTCTGTGACTCCTTCCTCCGCAAGATAGAAATCCTTCTTTGCTTTATTTTTGAAACGGTCTCTTTTGTCTCTATTTTCATTATCTAGACATCGGGCAACAATGTGTCCTATTTTGTTACAAGAGAAGCATTTTAAAGGGAGTTTCCCTTTGTACTTCCATTTCCCTCTAGGAAATCTCTTAGCAATCAAAGCTTCAAACTCATCTTGCTCTGTCTCCTCTGAGAGAAGATTCTCAATGAGGTTGTCGATCTTACCGGTAGAGGAGTTACCGGTTTCTCTTCCCTTCTTGGTGGAAGAGGCATTGACCGATGATTTAAATGCTGCTTCCTGAATAGATAGACTATTATCAAAGTTGCTTAATTCAAAAGCAGCTAGCTTATTGATTAGGGAGTCTAGGGTGACTTGATCGTTGCTCACGAATTTGAGCTCTTGAATGGAAGAGATCTTTATGGCATACTGAGGTTTGAGAGTTCTTAGTATTTTCCTCACCACCTCTTCTTCAGTCAGCTTGCCTCCAACGCTTCTGATGGAGTTGATCACTTCCATGATTCGGTTGCTATATTGCTCGATATCTTCTCCATCATTCATCCTCATGTCGTCATACTTTCCCTTGAGGCTTTCAACCTTGGCTCTCTAAACATTGGGTTCTCCTCCATAGACTGTTTGTAACTTTTTTCACATTTTGCAGGTAGAGTCAAGATGTTCAATTTCAACATACACGTGGTCGGGTAAGGTGCTATCTATCATGTCCATGGCAGCCGTGTGCTCAGTCTTAATTTTCTCTTCATCAGGTGTCAAGGTACCAGCTGGCTCACTATAGTCATTGGTAACATGCTTCCAGTACTGGTCACCGTTGGTCTTCATATATAGCTTCATTCTGCTGCACCATAAGGTGAATTTTTCTTTTGAAAACTTTGGTCCTTCCTTTCTCATCATCATAGCTTTCTCTCTGTGCGGTTAAGCAACAAAGAAAAACAAAACAAGGCTCTGATACCAATTGACAGTCCCAACTGGTGCTGAGAGGGGAGGGGTGAATCAGCACTCGAAAAATTCTTTCCCTTTTTTTTAATCCAGTGAAGTAAACTCACAACACCAAAGCAAATAGCTCTAAGCAAACAAAATAGTAAGTGAACAAATAAAAAGTGACACCAGATTTATCACGTGGAAACCCGATTAGAGTAAAAACCACGATGTGAGGAGACCTCACAATATTTGTACTCTTCTGAAGTATGCCCTATTAAGAGCTTGCTCGGTCAAGGGATAAAACACACTTGCTAGGTGTGACCCGGTCAAGGGATTTGTTACAGTAAGATCTGTTAAGACCTGCCCGGTTAAGGGACTTCAGACACCTTGAAAGATGTCACCCGGTTAAGGGATTTTGATACAAGGGACCTGTTAGAGTCCACCCAAATATTGAGATTTTTCTATTGTAGTTTGCTAGAAAATAATAGAATTAAGATCTTTACAGAAGGCTCTTCTTAGCCAGATGTGATCTCTATTTGTGCTCTACTGAGAATTATCACCGGTTGACACAGGTGTATTCTCAACTATTGTTGTTCTGCCTTGCACAACTTTTACTCTATCAATTTTCTCTAACCCTTGATACTGTTCTAACCTTTTCTTCTGTAGCATATAGGCTCACTCTTTTTCTCGACAGAATGAAGGCAAATCTTCTTCTTAACAGACATAAGAATATATTTAGTTTTGTTTCCCTGACTGCACCTCAAATGCATGACCTAATCCTGAGATCCAACGAATGCATCACTCGGTGAAGTGTTTGTTTTCTTGAGCAAGCATTCGATGCAAGCTCTATCTTCATCCACTACATGAAGAAAACAACAGTTGTGCGTTAGGCAACCTTTCTTCATAAGAGATAACACTTCGATTTAAAACCACTGAATCCGGCTTTAAATCCTTCAGTCGCGCCTCAAGTAACCATTGATTCTGGCTTTAAATCATTTACCTGCGCCTCAAACCGATCACCAAGACAACTATAGATCACTTGGATTTACTGCAATAAATCCCGGTGAAGAAGAGTTGGTTGGAATAGACAGTTGACTATGACTACCTCGGTTCATACCAGAGTCTTATAATATATCAGTTGAGTTCTTCATGCTATATACTGGGTACACACCCTTGGTGTGGCATTTTACCGGTTGCACTATTCTTACCAGTTGTGTTATAGACAATTGTTGGATATGCTTTTATTTAGACTTGTCTATACCGGTTGAGGGCAGTCCTTGGTTGATACTAGGATACACTCTTCTCTGCTGAGTACATTATTTGGTTGCTGATGCTTAGTGTAGTGACCGGTTACTCAGCCTCTTTTGATGAAGAGTCTCTATAGTAGAGAACAAATCTCTATCTTCTTTTTCCAGATTCTCTATCCTCTTTTGCCAAACAATGACAACACTTGGACCGGTAGAGAACTTACCGGTTAGTGATGCCAACAGAATCTACGTCATTGGTTTAGTTTGAGCTTCACTTAGTTTCGAGAATAGTTTAATATTGATCTCTACTTAACAAGGCCAACTGCGTGAAGGTGGAAGCTCATTTGGCCCCTCCCCCCTCCTAACATATCACTCTAAATTCCCCATTAACATCTAATAACATAATTCAATCTTTGACGAATATAATTGTGACAGAACACTTAAAGAATATGGAAAGCTCACAATGTTTAGAGACACACTTGACTCTAAGTGCCATGTACAACAAAAATAATTTGTCCAATTTGGATAGTAAGTCTAATTTAACTATTTAAAAATATATATTATTTAGTGTAAGTTTCGGATGCAACTCCCAAAATTTTGCATACATAGATGTTGGCAAGCGATCCTTCTTAGCTGTTGTTGTTGGTATGTATTTTAATCTAAAACAACAACAGCTAAGAAGGATCACTTGCCAACATCTATTGAATACAAGGTACTCCAACCATTATGCTCTTGTGTGATCTAGTATGCTCTTGTATGATCCCAAATCTGCAAGGAGAAAAAAGTATGATGTCAAATGTGTTATCTCCTTAACTTATTGAGCTTCTCTTTGTTTCAAGAATAGTTTAACATTCTCTACTTAACAAGGCCAACCACATGGACGTGGAAGCTCATTTGACCCCTCCTAGGAGCCTCTTATGACCCTTTACGATATTTTAAGAACTCTAAGATGTATTATTAGGGATCATAAAAGGTCATAAGAGGTCCTGGGACACAACAACTAAGAAACATAAATGTAGGCATCATGGTCACAATTTTTTGGAAACATAACATAATTGAGTGGTATGTTAGCACTTAAACTTGTAGATGATTAAAAGGATTCAAAAACTCCTGAAATCAAAACTCTTGTACCCCCAAGAGATGCAATCTAACACAATTCAAATGCTAAGGTGTTAAGGTTAAAGACCTTCTTCACTTTGAGTATGAAACTCATGCGGGTTTACCTTTTTTAATAGCTTCTACAAAGCATTACAATAGTGATCTATGTGCTTGACATAATTGATTCAATTCAGAATTATACAACAAATGTAAATTGAAGAGATTATTTGATTTTTTGATGGTGAATACATGCAAATCAAGCAATAACTAGTGCCTTATTCATTCGGCATCAGAGTCAAACCCTACATCAACAAAATCCTATCAAAACAAACATACTAAAACTTAAATGAAATGCTTGACACTCCATTCTCACAATTGCTACCCCTGCTATCAAATTCATACATGGATAATTAATTCCCAGAGACCTCCCTTAAGATTTGTTCTTTCCTTGAAAGAAACTTAAGTTTAACCCTTATATCTACCTTCTAAACAATGCATTCAAGAGCCTTACAATTTAATACATAAGAGAACTTAAACATCCATATGGGAAGACAATCAGAAATAGCAAAGAAGTTCCAATATTTTGTATTAATATATCAACTGTATCAGTAGATTCTAATAGAGACTTGTAAGAAATAAGATCCTATTATAAGAAATCTCTTTACAAAGTATTATCAACCACCCCTACAAAAGAAGAAAGATTGCTATTTATATCATTGGCTATCTTGGAATCCTCAAAGAAAGGATGCAACAAACTTCGGATAGCCAGGAGAGTGACTTGCACTACACACAAAAAGTAAAAAATATGATGACAAAGAGACTAGAGAAACAAAAAATAACTTCCAAACAAATGGAATCTTCACAGTTGGCACCTTCGTCTAAGGATATTTCAGAGTAGTTGCTTGAGTTTGTTGCATGAATGATGACCGCCAATACAGGCTAACTTACATCATTCTTTGTTTGATACATGCTCTCCCTAAAATTCTGGATTAGGTGTCAGGTGTACACTACTCTTCTTCTGCCTCCAGCTCCATGACAGCTGGTTTATTTTTCTTTTTCTTTGTGCTTTTGTCCCATGCTCCATCATCATCTGAGGGCCAACTATAACCCTGCAAGTTTTGCAACGACTTAATATGCAACTCCCACCTGGAATTAGTGATGCCTTTAATATCTACAACAAACTTTATGCAATCATTCTCAACTTTGATCAAGTTGTCTATTATGTTGTTGCATCCTTCTAAGTCCAAAGAACCATCACCACCAAGGAAAGCCTCTTCATGCTTAATCATTATTTGCCCCATGCCGGACTTCCACTCGTCCACACTTACTATACTTCCATCATTATTGTAAATAGAGGGAAAATATTTACTATAATCCTTATAAAACATGGCCAACTTGGCCTTTACCTGATTTGATCTTCCTTTAAAAAACTTAGAGATGGCACTGACCAACCCTATCTTTTCAAACACTTTTGTGACTACCTCAGGGAGATCAGGCCTATGTTGCTGCAAGCCATCAAGCTTCTCAAATAATGTACTCCCAGACCAAACACTGAAGAGTGGCTTTAAAGTATCCGGTGACTCATTTACCTTTTCATTTGCTTTAAGCAACAGGACAATTGACTGGTGGACTGAGTCCATTTTCTCCTTTATTTTGTCAAGTTTGTGTTGCACAACATCTGACATGGTCTTCAAGGCTGCATCTAGCCTTACCTTTTCTAGATCCTCTGATGGCATGTCAGGAATTTCTGCCATTGGTTGGGAGGGGGCCTCAATCTGCAAAGGAGGAGGAACTTCCTTTGAAGCTTCTTCAAGCTTGGCCTTCATATCCTCTAGTTCATCCTCCATTTTCTTGATCATCATCAACTTCAAATCTCTATCCTTGGCAACTTTCATTGAATTCTCAAACAACTGAGCATACCTGTCTTCCAACTGGGTTGTCTTTGCTTCATTGAGGTGAGAAAAATGTGTCACCGCCTTGGACACCTCAAGATCAGTAGTATTTTGGACAGACTAGACAATTTTATATCCTTCCATTTTATCTTCAATACTCACCAGAGAAGGCTTTTGAGTTCTAGGAGCAAGAGACCATAATGCAACGACCTGAGAATTAGGGTCATAGACACTTCCTCTGATCATGTCTCCTAGATGCACCTCATAGGATAGGCTACCATCTGGTTTCTTTCTAATTTGATCTATGATGAAAGCCTAAGTAAGATCCCATCCAGGAGTCTAAGAGAATTCCACTTGATTTTACCATTTCTCTAGCCTCTTCAATAGTAATATTTTCAGGGCTAGGGTCATAAGATGTCAGAGCTCTCATAGTCTCCTCACTTAGTTCCATTCCCTCTGGTAGAGCCTTTGCAACCTCTTGTGACTTCTTCCAGATGAGGAAGTTCTTGAATTTATCACTTTTGATGAAGTAGTCATCTCTAAGGAATTCCTCCTGATATAATTCTCTTTCATCTTTTCCTAGCAATAGAGGCAATTCCTCTTCCTCTTTGGACACTATCTTCTTGCCCTCTCTGATAGCTTTTCTCAATTGATGACGATAAGATCTGTCACCAGATACTAGAGCAGAAGCTCTATCTATTATCCTTTTATGTTTCTTCTCCTTAGAAGGTTCACCCACCTCAAGCCTTTGTTTCTTTAATGGTGGCTCTGAGGTGTCCCCTGCTTCTGGTTCTTGAGTCAAGTCAATAATAGGTGAGTCCCTATTTTGAGGTGGATTATCACCTTCTTATGATTCATCAGTGTATTCCTCACAATCTGAGGAGGAAAAATGCTCCTCTTGTACATCCAACTTCTCCTCAATCAAACCCTCCATCTGACGTGATAGGGTGCCATACATTTCAATCATTCTTTCCATTCTCTTCAAGTATGGGAGATCAGGGAAAAAACCCTCAAAATCAATTTTGGCCTTCTTGAGTTTGGCCTCCAATCTCAATAAGTCAAAGTATTTGGTCCATCTGCTACTAGCCTCATCTCTGTCTAAGATGTTCCTTATCACATCTTCTTCATCACAGCCTTCATTCTCCCTTATTGTCCCAATGTTGGGAATCAATGTCATTCTTGCAGTCTTGATAAAATCTTTAGGATCATTGTATCTCTAGGTACCATAAATCATCTTGAAATGATTTAACCAACTACTGAGTTGTTTCAATGCTCTCTTTCCAACTAGGAAACTGCCTACCCTAAACTGCCTTGGAGTGAAGGTGCCCTTCTTGTGAGGTGCCAAGTGTTGCTTGTCAGTCCATATCAACTACCAAATGAATTCTAACACGGCAACCCTCTGTGGTATAAATTTTGGAAGTAAATGTGGGGGTCGAGGGCAGCCATAAACTCTCATAACTGTGAAATTATCCCCTAGGTAGAAGTCACCCCAATTGTAGTTTCCTTGCCAATTATTTTCATATTGCATGGGCATCAAAAGCTGCAAAACCTTGCCTTGCAACCTTACCACATTTGTCCCTAACAACTGCAGAATTGGAAAAACAAAGAAATTTTGGAACACACAGAAATCACACTCGTTAGGAGTATAATTCCATACTCTCATCCAGTATTGCACTGTATTAGGATGGCCTTCAAATGTAAACCTTAGCTTCAACATCCTTGCATCCAAACTATTGACATTGAAATATAAAATCAAGTGCATTAGTAGGGAGTAGTGCATGAACCTAATAGGCCTCTTATTTTCTTTAACAACCATCAAACCCTCATGCATTCTATCAATTACATATTGGATGTAATCATAGTCAGTGTTGGCATGGGAATTTAGAATGTCTAGAATTATCATCAGCAAGTCAGCAGGCAATTTCTCTTCATCTCCATCGATTCCTAGAACTCTACACAATCCATGACATAAAAAATTCATATAGAAGTTGAGGGATTTGATTTCATATGGGGTGTTCATGCTTGCAGGGAGAGGAGCTATGTATTTACCCTGCTTTGGGATATGCCTGACCATTTGACTTTTTACTAATCCAATATGACTTGAGTTTTTTTGCTTCTCTTTCTTTAAGTCAATCTCAGTAGAGGAGGAGGAATAGAAATCAAAAGCTTTCATAAATGACCCCCTATCTAATGTAACTAAGGCAAACTGGTCCTCTCTCCTAATGGTTTTTGAAATAGGGTCATACAATCTAGCCAACTCAATGATTAAGTCTACATCTAAGAAAACATCTAGCACAATTAATTTTTCCATCCCCAAAGCCCAAGCATTGCAAAATGGTATAGCTTTATGTCTATTATTGTAAAAATAAGTGAAGATTGTGTAACTTGAGCCAAAAGGAGTGATAGGGTCTTTGCACTTGTCCATTATATCCTCAAAAGTCATATCAATAGCTTTCATCTTCTGGTTGGACCTGGGAAGCAATTTGAGGAACTCATCTAAATAATTGGGCTTCCCTTTCTCTTCACCACTCTGTTCTTTGGCCGCTCCACTGTATGATGCAACTCTCAACTCTTGTTGGCTCATCCTGGAATATGAATATTTCTCTGCTCTGCAACTTCTTTTCACTTCACACTTTTTGCCTTTTCTCTGGAAATCACAATTCTCTTCAGAAAACTTCGAACACAGAAAACAATGAGGTCCTGTCTATTTATCATTGAGAATTGAATGTGTCCAGTTGCCAAAATCGTTACAAATCAAGCCTCGATCACTTCTGCATTCAATTAAACCCATCAACAATTTCAAATCAAGGCTAGCCATGGTGTAGATGTTGATAGGTTGATTTAAAAACTCAGAAATAAAGCATGAAAGCAATGATCACGAATTTCTCTTTAAAACCCTTAATTACTCATGAAAGCCCTTGTTAAAACTTTATTGGACAGATTTTTAATTTTTTCCAACTCAACAAAGTACCTTTCCATGTAGCAATGACTATCATCAGTATTTATTGATGAAAACTTAACTAGACTTGACTCAGAGATCCAGCGAACAAAGGTTCTCGCGATCTCTGAAAGAAATGTTAATCCTGGGTTAAAAGCTTGGAGATTCAACGATAAGGCCATTCGTGTGATCTCAGAATTATTTGCTAACTCATGACTTTACTTGGAGATTCAGAGACCATCGTTGATCCCAAAGATGATCAACGGTCCTCAGATTAACCTTTGAAACCCATCATAACCCAACTGCATTTAGACAATGGGCGACTGAAGGCAATCTCTAGTTCTTGGAACACCTAGGTCAACCACGGTTTAACTTAGAGAATGAGCAACCAAAGAATTCACTAGTTCTTGTAATCTTTTACTTAACCCAACAACCATTTGGAGATCCAACGAGCAAAGCTTTTCTTAAACCTGTGTACTTGAAAACCACAGTCCTATTTGGAGAATAAACGACCAATGTACTCTCTTAATCTTCGAATGCCTTGCTTAACTCTTGATTCATCTCACGATTAAGCGAAGAAAGGCATCTTGTATTCTCTAAAAGAAATGCTTAACCATGGTCTTATTTGGAGATTGGGTGAACAACCTTAATCTCTTATTCGCTGAATACTTTTCATAACTTGGGTTACATTCTGAGATTAAGCGCTGACCGTAAATCTTGAAAACAATCAGCGTCTATCACCAAGTCTCCCAATATTTTAAACCTTTATCATTTAATCACAAGATTCAGCGAATACAATATTCGCTGAATCTCCCAAAGTTTGAAACATTAATCATTTTATTCCGAGATCAGGCGACTGAGGGAAATATACCTTTACCATTGCTTTCTTCTCCAGATCGCTGAATAACTTAGGGTTTTACTAACTAATTCTTAGACTGTGCAAACGCTTTATTCATTGGGTTGCCAAATAATTTGGAACTTCACCATCTTTTCCCGAGATCCAGCGAATGAAGAAAATTTCACATTTTGCCAAATTACTTTATCGGAGCTGCCAAACTTAGTGAACATGGGATTATGAATCAACCGCTGAATCGCTGAATAATTTTTTGTAGGCCCCATTCATTGTGAGATTAAGACACCATCATTGATCCTAGAGATGATCAATAGTCCTCACTGAGTTGCCAGAAAACATAGAGCGTGACCTCCCTATTCAACGATTAAGAGATAACCGCCACACTCATTCGCTGAATGTCAAGAGAAAACCGCCAGGGATTAAGAGATTGGGAGACCACACAGTTGCCAATTCACTGGAAGAAAGACTAATCACAGCCAGAACTGGGAGAATTAATGACCAAAGGAAAACCTAACAAGGATAAGACACATTCGCTAGTTTGCTGAATAATTGGGTAACATGAAAAGTTATTGTGTGATTTAGCAAACACTGAATGAAAAGAACGACCACGTGCACAATTTCAAAACCTAAGTGGCCAAAAAGGTAATAAATAAATATAAGAAACTAGGGCACACTTAAGATAATTTGAAGAATTAACCCTACCAAGGGAAAAAATACCTAAGGCAAGGTATTACAAGCATAAGCATGGCTGATTTTGAGAAATTAAAACCCTAGACCAGACAAAAATATTTGTAGAGACATAGAACAAGGACCTGAAGCAATATTCTCAGAAAACCTAAAATATACCCAACAGTGGCTCTATCTGAGGATGCTCGAATGCAAGTTCATAGCAAGAAACTATGAATCTCTAGGTGGCAGACCAAGAAACTTCTAACCTAAAGCTGGAAGCAAACACACAACATAAACAAACACACCTGTACATATATACAAAGCTACTGTGCATGGAAAAGATTGAGAATTAATTGAAGAACTATTTCAGGAATTGTCCATGCACTGACAATTCCTGTTCCTCACCATTCAAATTTCTTAAAAAGTATGAATCCTTTCCATGAATTTGATGAATAATAAAAGGTCCTAACCACAGGGATTCAAAATTTTTATGCTTTCCTTTGTCTTCCACCTTTGGCATTCCATCGAAGAACCATATCGTCATGCTAGAATTTTCTAGTACCAGCTCTCTTGTCAAAAAGATACTTCATTTTCTGTTGCAATTTCACATTTTCTTTTTGACCTTCCCTTCTGAGTTCATCTAGCTCAACTAACTGAATCATCCTATCTTGTAATGGATCCCTGATTTCCATTTCTTTATCTTGTATGAACTGGTAGATAGGTAACAGATTATTTACAGGAAGTCTGGACTTTACACCATAAACCATCTCAAAAGGGGATTTCCTTGTTGCTTTCTTCTCAACAATTATATATGTCCATAATGCCAATTTTAATTTTGCATGCCAACTCCTTTTGTTCTTTTCCAGAGTCTTCTTTAAAATTTGCCGAATACTCTTGTTACTTGATTTTGCTTGCCCATTGGCCTGTGGATGGTATGGGGATGAATATGATATAATTATTCCCATCTCTAAGCATAAGTTAGTGAATTACTATGACCTAAAGCTCATGGCATTGTCTACAACCAGTTTGATGGGGACACCAAACTCAGTAATTATATTGTTCATTAAAAACTCAGTTACAACTACACTGGTTGCCCTTTTAGTTGGGATGGCTTCAATCCATTTGGTGAAATAATCAGTGCCCACCAAAATGTAACTATGTGCACCGCTGGACTTCTCAAAAAAATCTCCAATAAAATCCATGGCCCACATAACAAAAGGAGCTTCTGCAACTACATGATTTAATAATAGGGCACTTGAGAACTTTAACTTTTTTGAAAACCTTTGACATGGCTCACATTTTCTGACAAATAAATGAGTGTCTTTGAACAATAAAGGCAAATAGTATCTAGCCCTCAGAATCTTATGAGCTATGGAATGAGCTGAATGATGCTCTCCACATAACCCAGAGTGCATCTCTTGCAAAATCTTTTCAAATTGGTGTTTGTGTAAACAAAAAAGCAATATTCCATCATTTTCCTTCCAAAACAAATCACCTTGTATCAGCACATACCTCTAAGACTGCAATCTCAAACTTCTTCTTTGATTATCACTCAACTCTTGTGGGCAACTAGCATGTTTGAGGAAATGAACAATATTCGTGTACCACAGTTGCATCTCAATACTAGTCACATTTCCTCCACCAATGGCAACATTGTTTACTTGTAAAAGATCCATATTCTCTTCTATCATCAGCTTTTCAAGTCCCAAACCTCTTATAAGCTTGGTAATGTGGAGCTCTTTATCAAATTCTTGGATCCTATTAATCCACTTACATCTCTTTCCAGTGATCTCACTCTGAACTAAGATTTCCTTTACTACTACATGAGGTACATATGCATTAACTTTAGCACAAACAAGATAAGGTCTAAAGGCCTTGACTATCTTGACTAGTGCATATATCTGCTTTTCCATTAGTTCATAATTCAACTCAGCAGATTGCAATGATTTACTAAAGAAGGCAATGGGATGTTCAAATCCTTCTTCATCCTTTTGTAACATAATAACTGCAATTGTGTGAAAAGATGCAAAAGAAAATAAAGAGAAAGGCTTAGAATAGTCAGGGGCCTCTTGGATTGCTTGCTTGATCTTTTCAAAAGCTTGATGAGCTTCACAGTTCCAGTCAAATTTTACATCTTTCTTTATGAGATTGACTATGGGTTTGACTAGTTCTGCAAAATTAGCAATAAACCTCCTGACAAAATTAATCTGTCCTAAAAAGGACTGCACACCTTTGATATTCTTTGGGGGAGGGACCTTCTTGATTGCTTCTACTCTCTCAGGATCAATTCTAACTCCCTCTTTTGATACTATATGACCAAGCCATTTTCCTTCCGTTATAGCAAATTGAGACTTCTTGGGATTTAATGAGATACCAAATTTCAAAGCCTTGACAATGACCTTCTCCAAATGGTTACAGTGATCCTCAACCTTCTTAGAGTATGCAGTTAAATCATCTTGATATACAACCATAAGGACATTAATCAAATCTTTGAAAGCAACATCCATTGCCCTCTGAAAGGTTACTCCAACATTTTTCAAATTGAATGGCATACAGACATACACATATGTTCCCCATGGGGTGGTGAATGTTGTCTTGAACTGTTCAGATTCTTTGACCAAAACCTAGTTGTACCCTAAAAACCATCCATCATAGACAACAAATCACAACCAGTCACTCTATGCAGCATAGCCTCCATATTTGGCAACCCATAATTGTCTTTTAGTGAGACAACATTCAAATTTTTAAAGTCTATACAAAGTTTGATATCACCATTCTTTTTCCTAATTGGCACAAGATTAGAAACCCAGGAGGAATGCCTAATAGGCTCAATAATACCAGAATCTCTTTATTTTTTAAATTCAGCTTGCATTTTTGTGGCTAATAAGGGATTGATGGGCCTCTATTTTTTCTTAAAAGGTTCGGTATCTTCTTTCAGAGGGATTTCATGTTGAAATAAATCTTCTCTATAAGCTTTGAGATCATCATAAGACTAGGCAAACACATACTTGTACCTTTTCAACAATCTCATCAAATTTCCCCTAACCTCTCTACTTAGCTTTTTTCCAATATATACCATATGAGGGGATGTTTCTAAACCTAAGTTTATTTCTTCTAGGTCCTCCATTTTGGTATTAGACTTTTGAGACATATATCCATCATTTATCTTAAACATGCCTTCTAATTCCACAAATCCCTTAGGTATGTGATTTGAGGGTAACTGGACTATCTCATTTCCCATAATACATTCCTTTCCATCAACAATATGCTATGAAGTACTAAAATCAATTTTCTGCCCATCATATTGAGCTAAACCTTGATGAAACCTAAGGATATCAAAGTCATCTTCAAAGACTTGCCAATTATATACACTGTTAGGAGCTACAAGCCTACTTTTGATTTCTAAAATAGATACACTAGTCAAAGTAATATCATTGTTTTTTAGAGAAACATTGGCAAGGAAATCGACCATGATATTATTTGACCTTTCTACCCAAAGGACATTGAAAGCTTCAAAGAATTCTAACTTATCCCAGACAACATGCTTATACAATTTTAGTCTATCATCTTTAGCAGCATATTTAGATCTAACTTGGGCTATAATCAATTGGGAATCACCATGGACCTTTAAGCATTTTATACCATGTTTTATAGAAACATCTAAATCCAATATTAAAGCCTCATATACTCAGCAGTGTTATTAGTACATTTGAAAATTAACAGAAATGAGTACTTGAATGTAGTACCTGATGGGGAAATAAGCACAACACCAGCTCCTGATCCTTCCTTAGAGTATCCACCTTAAAAATACATTTGCTAGAGTCCACCTTGCTATAGTATCAACTCTTCCACTATAGGATCAATATTCTTCATTTGGGGTACAATCTCCTCAACCATACAGCTCTCCATATCAATATGAACACAATAGTTTAGATCTTCTGGTGCAACTTTTTCAACCATCATCAAGGAATGGGGTTCCCTATAAAACTTTGTGAGGCCTCACCCCGACCTATCATAGCATTATTGATTCTTTCACACTTTGACATTTTATACTTTGATACATTGATGCACTTTGGATTATCCTACCAGAGACTCGAGATATTATGGTTGTTGATGATGATTATATTGTATGAATTACATTGTGATGTGGACTAGGATCTAGGATATAATGTTGGTTGTGATTATACATGTTTATAAATATGAATTGATGAGAAGAGTGGATCATGATTAGACTTGATTATTTCATGAATTGTATGTCATGATGTTTATGAAATTATTATGTTTTAAACATTTCTGAATGAAAATTGTAATTAGGAATTAAATTCTACGTATTGATTAATGTTGCTAAGTAGGAATTGAAAATGTATATTTCATGTGTTTTTTTTATCACCTTGAACTACTGATGCTCGATGTTTAGGTGTGCAGGTAAGAGAACCATGGAATTAGTTAGAGAATTAGTAACCAACCATTGTACAAACTGTAAAGCCAAGGTTGAACGTAATGAAGAGGTTTGAATCTCATTGTAAAGTGACTTAATTCATAACTGTAAAATTGTATGTATGTATTGGTGTCTCTCTAGGTAATTAGTGACATGCTGATGTTGTGTTATGTCATTTTATAGTGTCACTTGACATTTGTTATGTGTTATGTAATGACATGTTTACTAAGGTTGGCAATGTAAACTTAAGCCTAACTGACTTTTAGGAACTTAATTAATTTCTTTGTTGGAGATACTTGTAAACCCCACCAATTTAATTATTTAAATTTCAAGTTTTCTTCTAACCACTTTTGAAGGCCAAAAAGAGGTCCTAAGAGTCATATTTTGCATAATTTAAGCACCTAAGTGTTAGGGGTATGGGCTAGGAAGTTTTTTAACATATCCATAACACTCAAATGGCCTTGGTGACCCATTTTATGACCCATTTACCATAAGCTACGAAATTTGATGAAGTTTTGACCCTTACCCAACTCCACTCTTCCTTCCAGTCAGGCATTTAAGATAGGGGACAAGAAAAAGCTAAAGGACATGAGAGTCAATTTTAAAATTAATGCTAGTGGGTGGATAGAAGTTGGAGGCCTTTTTAGAGGCCCTTGGTAGAGTTAGTGGGTGTTCACCCACTCTCTATCTTTAGAGACATTAGGGTTTTGGAAAAAGGAAGGACAAAGAATTGGGCTCTTCTCAAAATTTCACTTGCCATAACACATTGTGAAGGTTGGTCTCCATTGCCATGATAGACTTTTATTCTTCTTTGTTGCAATTAGATTTGTATGTTCATCTTTATCTTGTATATGTTCATATGGTTGTGTTGTTATTTGTATGAGAATGAGATTTTGGGTTTGAATCCTTGTCATGGTTTTTATCTTTTTTTTGAATATGAGAGTTTTTGTGAAGGGTGTGATGACATTACTCACCTTTGGATAAGAAAAAAATAGCCATGTATGGGGGAAGGAGTTAGTTGGATTCTATAGTAGTGTAGAGTCTCTTCTCATGGAGAGAAGAGGGAAAGAAATGCAAGGTGTACGGGCCCTTGCATGCCAATGTTTCTTTGATCCTAATTTTGGGGAAGATAAGGAGAATATTGATTGAAAGAGTGTATGTGATTTTAGCCTTGAAGAGGCATGTGATTTGAATCTATTATTTGGAATTATCCTACATGGAAGTCCACCTTCACCCTTGTTTATGGGTTCATGTTGAATCCATTTGTGCAAGCCTTGGGAGGGTGTTTTGTTGTTGTAATTTTTTTTTTTTTATATGTGATTGTCACCTATTGGTTATTGATCCTCCTAGCTTGGGGGTGGTCTCTTAGAGATCTAGGATGGGAGGTGAGCTTTCCATGGTTCTATTTTTTGATTTACAATTTTTTGAAGTCAAGATCTTGTGGAGAAAGCTTTGGAGGCTTCTTCTTTTTGGGTGGTTATGTGATGGCAACCCTATTGTTTTATTGTTGACTCTCTTGTAATGAGATTGATCCTTTGTTGAAAGTTGCAATGTTATTTCTATTTCATTGGCCATTGTGAAGTTGTAATGGAAGAAGTTTTGTTATTCTCCTTTGAACTCTCATTGAGTAATATTATCAACTTGTATTGTCTTGTTGTAAAATGTGAAGACTACTTCTTGAAGTATATGCATTTGTAATTGTAGAGATTTCCATAATGTAAATGATGAATCTTTGTTTTCATGATTATTGTATTCTACCTCTTATAATAGAGGAGTTATTCTCTCATTGCAAATAATTTTTCCAAGTTGATGGAGTAAACAACTTAATAGTTTTCAATAGCATATATAATCTTGTAGATGTATGAACCTTGAAACCTCTTGATGTTTGATTATGATATTCAAGTTCAAAAAAAATAAGGCAATCTTTCCTTGAGTAAACTCATCATTTTAGTTGAAAACTAACATTGCAATCTTATTCTCCTTTAAAATCAAAGATGACAATAATGTTCAATTAAATAAATTTGTATACTAATGTAACATTTACATACTCTTTAATACAATGCACTAATTAAACTATCAAATTCATGCTCTTAGATCTCACATAACAAGCAAAAAGATTGAAAAGTGAAGCTATGACAAAATATAAGAAATAACACTTCCCAATTTTTAGAGAGCAAAAAGCTCTCTGAAATTTGTATGGGAAGGAAATTATTCTCTTGCCGTAGAGAATATTCCCTTCCCTTCCCAAATATGCTCCCTAATTAGAATTAATATAACTTAAACCCAACCTTAACCTAGATGTTAATAACTAGGCTCCTAAATTAATCAATATGATTACTAAAGCAAAATCAATTTAAATCAAAAGAGATCTATCACAGGTCTATCCACTTGACTAAACATGGGCCCCAATTAAGCTTCTCCCCTTACCATGCGTAGGTTTCTAGAGGATGACATGACAAATAAAATATTCTATCTCCCTAAGTCAATCTCCTTATCCCCTTGCATGAATTACGTCTTGTCTTAAAACTGACATTTATTTATTCCATGAAAGTTAACATACTCCTCCACCTTGCAATGTGTGAGTTCTACTTGCTGCTAACCTTGGAACTTGACATGGAATTAAATGTTTTCCTTTTCCCTTTGACAAAAAGCCACTCCATGTCTTGCGTAAGCCTTGTATTGGGGAACAAGTTGCTTGTGTTTGATGAGACTCACACTCCCATGTCACCATCAACCACCTCCTTACATAAACTTGCGTAAATCTATGTGTTGCATTATGAAAAGGGAGTTATAGTGGTGGGCCCAAATCTAGTTTTATTTCCCACACTTCATTCCCCCTCTTGGTTATGTGCACCACTATAGGGTTTGGTGTTTTGGTTAGTAGGTGTTTAGGATGGGGTAGGTTAACTTGGAGTTTGAATTTAGTATTTTATTTATTAATTTATTTTGGTCAAACATCTACTCATTAGATTAACCTATAGGTATAGGTTAGGAGTAGATTAGTAGAGTAGTTGGATTAGTAGGAGAGATTAGTGGGTTAGTAGGATATTAGTGTTTTGTTAAGTTTATTCTTTTACTTTTGAGATAGGACTTTTAGTAATTATTATTATATTGTGAGTAGGGCATTCTACCCTTTAATAAAGTTGGTTATTGATTAATGGGGTATTGCTAAAGCATTCAGATTTATTATTAGATCAACTTACTAGTTGTTAATATTGCTTAGTTGTCGTTAACCTAATTTTGAAATTAACGAGATTGGTTGTTATTAAAGGAATTTTTATCCAAATTTATTAGTAGTGAATCAAACCTTTTAATTAATAGTCTATGGGTAGCATGTCCTCATTTTTATCTATTAATAAAGTAATGTGTTAAATTGATGGTTAAATTTTATCTAGCTATTATATAGTTAAAATAAAGCCTTGATGATAGTTAGTAGGATGTTTCTTGTGATTAGATCAATTGCTTTAATTGTATTTGTTAATACACCTTTTATGTAATTAAATATTAGATAAGAGGTTAATGTGTTCTCACTTATTCATTAATAATTTAGTTTGTTACCTTGATAGTTTATTTTATCCAGCTGTTAATTGGTTAGAATAAGAACATTGATAGTAGAATAATTGACTTAAGCTAAATTGTTAACTTATATTGGATAATAAAATCATAACCTAATGAATTGTTGGGTTCTCTAATTTAATTTATATGAGGGTTATTAACATGGTTAATCAATGAGTAATATGAATAGAATATCTTATATTATTAGTAGACATTATTTAATCTATAAAAGTACTTTATTATTAGGGTAATAACCTTGTTTAAATGTTATTAAGATATGTAAATTCATACTAACTTACGACCCTGGTGGCTATTGTATACATAACATTTAACAATAGGCTCAAATTAAGAATATTGGAATAACTAGCATTCTTCTTTAATTTGAATTTCTCATCGTAATGAAGGATAGGGATGTGGTAACCTTGGTTCGATCTCGATCATCATGTTGTACTCTTATGACCCAAATTAGTCCACGTGGATAATGAAACCTCATCTTAAGGAAGAAGAAACCTATCATTGGGAGTTGATCATCCATTTGATTATGCACCCTGGCGGTAGTGATATTGTCACAGTGGGGTACATCCCTATAGATTCTTGAGAGTTCATGAAACTAGCACATTCCCAGATCATCGATACTTTACCAAGTTAGTTATCACCTTTGTTAAAATTTTAGCCATAGGTTGATCCAATAGACTGAACTTGAGATTTACTTTTGAGTTAACTTAATCCTAGGTTGTGGTCAGCATAACCATGGGTGGCTTATAATTAAAATATGAATGTTACTCTCTAGCATAAAAATAAAATAAATTATTTCATTTTATTGGTTAAATTTTGGGCATGACAAACTTCACCTATGTTTCGTTGACTAGAATAGTGGCATATGAAAAATCCAATTGCAATTTCCCTCCTACTGCTGTAGCCCACTGTCTTGATAGAAGCATGCCATAATGGGGTTTAGTATCAACTACAACCACATCCATTTTGTATGTGGCCTCAGGGAATGAAGCAATTTTCACTTCTATCCCTACTAAAGTTCACACAAAAGGCACTGCCCTGTTATCCATAACATAGAACCTACCATTGGAAGTATCAACTTGTAATCCCAACTCTTTCATTACATGATAGGGCATTCCAGTAGCAGCAGCACCAGAGTCAATCATACAATTTTGAGCAAAAAATTGTTCACAATCAATGTGTCATAGGAGGAATTAATGGAAGATGGTTCTTGTGTCACAATGTTTCCAACACATGCATCAAAAATATCTTTAGTTGTCTCAGGTCTACCCATTGTATTTCCCTTTTCTGACATAATAGGGTCTAATCCTTGTTCACTTATAAGAGCAAGAGCTACTATTTTATGTTGTCTGATTTTCAACATTTCCAACAAAGGAATAGAGACCTTCATTTGAGACAAAACATGTCTCATGTCAAAAGTAGAGGAATCAGTAGAGAGATTAGAAGAATCCTTTGTTCTACCAACCCTCTTCCTAGCTTTTTCAAAAAAAACTTCCTCATTCTTCTTACTATCAATAATAGGTTCCTCTCTCCTATTATTTCCACCTTTACCCTTGGTAACATTTTGTTTAGAAGGCTCCTTATTCTTAATGTCATCTTTAACAAATACTGATCTCGGTACTCCTTGATCAACATCCACTCTTATGTTCCTCAAATTGTATGAGGACCTAGCTTGTGAAATAGAAGCCACAGTCATTGTTCTAATTTCTTCTTCACTGGGCTTTCTCCATTGAATCCCATATAACTCTGATTTGACCATGTTAGTTTTAGATATATCAGAATCAGACTCATGATGATCAGATTGGGTAAATACTTTTTGCTCATTGTCAGGGACAATTTTCCTCTTATGATAAACATCAACACAAATCTCTTCATCATCTGAAGACAAAAGATCTTCCACCTTTTCAATGGTAAACATGTTAATAGCAGGCTTTTCAGATTCTTCATAATCTCCTGCATGTGGATTATCAACTTCTTCCTCTAAAGCCCGAGCCAAAACACACTGGAAAGGTGAATGAGGCATATTACAAGCCACACACCAAGGAATGCTTTCCACATTATGTGCTGTATTTTTCTTTAGAGGATTTGGGGTATCCCTTCCCTTTTGAGTCTCATGACTATCAAAGACTGGTTTCCCATCTTTCCACTTTGTCTTATAAGGCATATCTTTTAACCTTGGGAACCTTTCTTGCCTTTGATAAGGGGGTCTAGTATCTTGATAGCTTCTCCCACCCTTTTCAATTTTAGTTGAGATATCCTTGACCACTGTGGCTAGTTTATCAACTTTATCTTCATTCTTAGTTGGCCTTGCAGCTTGAGGCTTAGTTTCCTATTGCTTTCAATATTTATAGCCAATTTAAAGGCATCTCTCAGAGTATGAGGACTCTTATCTCTCAAAAGATATGACATCTTTCCATCCAAGGCATTGAAATATGTTGTCAAGAAAATTGAATCATCTAACCTCAATAATTGGAACAATTTGTACATTTCCTTTTGGAATCTACCATTAAACTCTGACATGCTCTCATTTTGATGCTTTTTGATATTATTAAACTGATTGAGCATGTAACTTGAATTAACATGTTCTGCATATTGTTCCTTGAAACTTCTAACAAACTCATCCCATGATGCAATGTTGTTCTCTGGTAATCCTCTATACCAATCCCTGACATCTTCAATTAATGACTGAACAAAAAACTTCATTACAACATCCTCATGCTCAATCTCATAGTCATTAATTTTATTAGTGAAAAACTTCGGATGCTCTTCACATGTAACCACATTGTTTCTAGTGAACTTGAAGATCTTTTCTCTGATCTCATTTGGGATAACATTAGGCTGACCGAGGATACCATCAAAGAACAAAGGCCTATATCTATCTAAATGAATGAGTCTTCTTTTGAAATTTGGTGGGATATGGGGTACAGCTCCAACATTTTGACAATAGACATTTCCAATTAGACCACTAGTCACAGGGGCTACTGGATTGGTATTTAAAACTGGTTCAGGTGCACTTTGTGTGGGATTTGAGACTTGGGGATTGGGAACTGTATTACAAGGCTGATTTGATAGTATTGTTCCTGAAGTTACAAGGACTGAGCTACTAGTAGACATATTTATATTAGCATGTAAGAAGGATATCTTTCTTTTCATTTCATCAGCATCAGCTTCCAATTCTAACTTCTCAAGCTGGAGAGCCAGATCCTCCTTAGCCTTTCTTACCTTTTCCAATTCTAGGCTTACTTGGGACACAGTACTGGGAACAACAACATTCTTCTTTAGCTCATTGAAATTTATACCAACTTGTTTCTATTTCCCTTTATCAGTGACGTCCCTTGGGGCATTTCTAAGCTCTTTAGTCCTCTTAATTTCTGATGGATGCAATTGTCTAAGAACATGACCCGTTCCTTCAAATTCTTTTATTTTGTTGATTAGGTTTACTACCATCAAGTTGTTTTCTTAAGGCTTCCATATCAAAAAATAGTTCACTGTCTAAACCTTGGACATTTTGATTTAGTTTTTAGCTTGGATCTCATTAGTCTTTGTTTTCCTTATGAGCTCTTATCTCTCCATTAGTAATTCATAGATCTGTTGTTATCTCACCTTTATCCTATTGGAAATCTCTAACAATTTCTCATGTTATTTCTTCCTCAGAGCAATTAATTCCTCTCTCAACTTTTCTAAATCATAAGAGGCAGTTTCTGCAACAAAAGTTTCCCCCGATTGATCTAGAGTTTCTCTTGTAGGGAAAAAACCTATCTCTGTGACCTCTTCTTCCTAAGAAAGATTATCAACACTAGGCTTAGTTTTCCTAATAAGTTCTAGGTCATCAGAAGAAGAGGCTTCATGAGGAATGGGTGTAGGGATTCGATCTTGAGAGGGTCTAGGAGAATTAGGGTTGAAAAAACCTCTCCTAGATCATTTTTTCCTCCTAGGTGTATGGAGTTCATCACCTATATTAATCTCTGGATGATCTTTGAAATATGATGTAGTAAATCTTTGTCAACTCATGACATGTTACAATAAAATACGACAAATATTTTCATGAATACCACAAATTGGTAAACACAGAACTTAGAGTCGCCACCCACAAACAAATGGGAATAGAAATTTATAAATCTGGTTTACAAAAAACACAATAGATGGTCTAGCATGAACATAAAAAATCCATTGCGTATTCCTATTAAATCCCCAACAGAGTCACCAATTTTGTTAGCACTTAAACTTGTAGATGATTAAAAGGATTCAAAAACTCCTGAAATCAAAACTATTGTACTCCCAACAGATGCAATCTAACACAATTCAAATGCTAACGTGTTAAGGTTAAAGACCTTCTTCACTTTGAGTATGAAACTCAGACGGGTTTACCTTTATCAATAGCTTCTACAAAGTATTACAATAGTGATCTATGTGCTTGACATAGATGATTCAATTCAAAAATATACAACAAATGTAAATTGAATAGATTATTTGATTTTTTGATGGTGAATACATGCAAATCAAGCAATAACCAGCGCCTTATTCATTGGGCATCAAAGTCAAACCCTACATCAACAAAATACTATCAAAATAAACATACTAAAACTTAAATGAAATGCCTAACACTCCATTGTCACAATTGCTAACCCCGCTATGAAATTCATACATGGATAATTAATTCTCAGAGACCTCTCTTAAGATTTGTTCTTTCCTTGAAAGAAACTTAAGTCTAACCCCTATATCTACCTTGTAAACAATGCATTCAAGAGCCTTACAATTTAATACATAAGAGAACTTAAACATCCATATGTGAAGACAACCATAAATAGCAAAGAAGTTCCAGTATTTTGTATTAATATATCAGTTGTATCAGTACATTCTAATAGAGACTTGTAAGAAATAAGATCCTATTATAAGAACTCTCTTTACAAAGTATTATCAACCACCCCTACAAAAGAAGAAAGATTGCTATTTATATCATTGGCTATCTTGGAATCCTCAAAGAAAGGATGCAAAAAGCTTTAGATAGCTAGGAAAGTGACTTGCACTACAGACAAAAAGTACAAAATATGATGACAAAGAGACTGGAGAAACAAAAAATCACTTCCAAACAAATGGAATCTTCACAGTTGGCACCTTCGTCTGAGGATATTTCAGAGAAGTTTCTTGAGTTTTTTGCATGAATGATGACTGCCAATACATGCTAACTTACATCATTATTTCTTTGATACATGCTCTCCCTAAAATTCTGGATTAGGTGCGAGGTGTACTCTACTCTTCTTCTTTTGCCTCCAGCTCCATGATAGCTAGTTTCATTTTCTTTTGCTTTGTGCTTTTATCCCATGCTGCTACATCTTCATCTAAGGGCCAACTCTAACCCTGCAAGTCTTGCAATGACTTAATCTGTGACTCCCAGCTAGAATCAGTGATGCCTTTAATATTTGCAACAAACTTTATGTAATCATTTTCAAATTTGATCAAGTTGTCTATTATGTTGTTGCACCCTTCTAAGTCGAAAGAACCATCACCACCAAGGAAAGCATATTTCTTAATCATTATTTGGCCCATGCCTGACTTCTACTCATCCACAGTTACTATACTTCCATCGTTATTGTAAACATAGTGCAAATATTTACTATAATCCTTATCAAACATGGCCAACTTGGCCTTTACTTGATTTGAGTTTCCTTTAATAAAAAATAGAGATGGCACTGACCAACCCTATATTTTTAAACACTTATGTGACTACCTAAGGAAGACCATGCCTATGTTGCTACAAGGCATCAAGCTTCTCAAATAATGTACTCCTCCCAGACCAAACACTGAAGAGTGGCTCTAAAGTAGCCAGTGACTCATTTACCTTTTCATTTTCTTTATGCAACAAGACAACTAACTAATGGACTGAGTCCATTTTCTCCTTTAGTTTGTCAAGTCTATGTTGCACAACATCTGATATGGTATTCAAGGCTGCATCTAGCCTTACCTTTTCTAGATCCTCTAATGGCCTATCAATAATTTCTGTCATTGGTTGGGAGGGGGCCTCAATCTACAAAGGAGGAGGAGGATCTACCTTTAAAGCTTCTTCAAGCTTGGCCTTCATATCCTCTAGGTCATCCTCCATTTTCTTGATCATCATCAACTTCAAATCTCTATGCTTGGAAAATTTCATTGAATTTTCAAACAACCAAGCATACTTGTCTGCCAACTAGGCTGTCTTTGCTTCATTGAGGTGAGAAAAATGTGTCACCACCTTGGACACCTCAAGATCAGTAGTATTCTGGACAATCTAGACAATTTTATTTCTTCAATTTTATCTTCAATACTCACCAGAGAAGGCTTTTGAGTTGTAGGAGCAAGAGACCATAATGCAACGACCTGAGAATTAGGGTCATAGCCACTTCCTCTTATCATGTCTCCTATATGCACCTCATAGGATAGGCCACCCTCGTGTTGCTTTCTAATTATCTGATATATGATGAAAGATGAAGTCAAATCCCTTCCAGGAGTCAAGAGCATTCCACTTGATTTTACCATTTCTCTAGCCTCTTAACCAATAACCTTTTCAAGGATAGGGTCATAACATGTCAGAGCTCTCATAGTATCCTCACTCAGTTCCATTGCCTCTGGTAGAGCTTTTGCAACCTCTTGTGACTTCTTCCAGATGAGGAAGTTCTTGAATTCATCACTTTTGATGAACTGGTCATCACTAAGGAATTCTTCCTGATATAATTCTCTTTCATCTTTTCCTAGCAATAGAGGAAATTCCTCTTCCTCTTTGGATACTATCTTCTTGCCCTCTCTGATAGCTTTTCTCAATTGATGATGATAAGCTCTGTCACTAGGTACTAGAGCATAAGCTCTATCTATTATCCTTTTTTATTTCTGCTCCTTAGAAGGTTCACCCACCTCAAGCCTTTGTTTCTTTAATGGTGGCTCTGAGGTGTCCCCTACTTCTGGTGGTTCTTGAGTCAAGTCAATAATAGGTGAGTCCCTATTTTGAGGTGGACTATCATCTTCTTAGGATTCATCAATGTATTCCTCACAATCTGAGGAGGAAAAATGCTCCTCTTGTACATCCAACTTTTCCTCAATCAAACCCTCCATCTGACTTGACAAGGTGCCATACATTTCAATCATTCTTTCCATTCTCTTCAAGTATGGGAGATCGTGGAAAAAACCTCAAAATAAATTTTGGCCTTCTTGAGTTTGGCCTCCAATCTCAATAAGTCAAAGTATTTGGTCCATCTCCTACCAGCCTCATCTGTGTGTAAGATGTTCCTTATCACATCTTCTTCATCATAGCCTTCATGCTCCCTTATTGTCCCAATGTTGGGAATCAATGTCATTCTTACAGTCTTGATAAAATCTTTAGGATCAATGTATCTGCAGGTACCAAAAATCATCTTGAAATGATTTAACCAACTACTAAGTTGGTCCAATTCTCTCTTTCCAATCAGGAAACTGCCTACCTTGAACTGCCTTTGAGTGAAGGTCCCTTCTTGTGAGGTGCCAATTGTTCCTTGTCAGTCCATATCAACTGCCAAATGAATTCTAACAGGCCAACCCTTGGTGGTACAAATTTTGGAAGTAAATGTGGGGGTTGAGGGAAGCCATAAACTCTAAAAACTATGAAATTCTCCCCTAGGTAGAAGTCACCCCAATTGTGGTTTCCTTTCCAATTATTTTCATATTGCATGGACCTCAAAAGATGCAAAACCTTGCCTTGCAACCCTACCACATTTGTCCCTAACAACTACAAAATTGGAAAAACAAAGAATTTTTGGAACACACAGAAATCACACTCGTTAGAAGTATAATTCCATACTCTCATCCAGCATTGCACTGGATTAGGATGGCCTTCAAATGTAAACCTTAGCTTCAACATCCTTGCATCCAAACTATTGACATTGAAATATAAAATCAGGTGCATCAGTAGGGAGTAGTGCATGAACCTAATAGGCCTCTTATTTTCTTTAACAACCATCAAACCCTCATGCATTCAATTGATTACATATTGGATGTAATCATAATCAGTGTTGGCATGGGGATTCTGAATGTCCAAAATTATTATTAGCAAGTCATCAGGAAATTTCTCTTCATCTCCATCCATCCCTATGACTCTAAACAATCCATCTCATAAAAAAATCATATAGAAGTTGAGGGATTTGAATTCATATGGGGCAATCATGCTTGCAGGGAGAGGAGATATGTATTTACCCTTCTTTGGGATATGCGTGACCATTTTACTTTTTACTGATCCAATATGAACTGAGTATTTTTTCTTCTCTTTCTTTAAGTCAATCTCTTTTATAAATGACCCCCTATCTAATGTAACTAAGGCAGACTAGTCCTCTCTCCTAATGGTTTTCAAAATAGGGTCATACAATCTAGCCAACTCAATGATTAAGTCTACATCTAAGAAAACATCTGGCACAATTAATTTTGCCATCCCCAAAGCCCAAGCATTGCAAATTGCTATAGCTTTATGTCAATTATTGTAAAAATAAGTGAAGATTGTGTAACCTGAGCCAGAAGGAGTGATAGGGTCTCTGCACTTGTCCATTATATCCTCAAAAGTTGTATGAATATCTTTCTTGTTCTGGTTGGACCTGGGAAGCAATTTGAGGAACTCATCTAAATAATTGGGCCTCCCTTTCTCTTCACCACTCTGTTCTTTGGCCTCTCCACTGGATGATGCAACGCTCAGCTCTAGTTGACTCATCCTAGCATATGAATATTTCTCTACTCTACAATTTCTTTTCACTTCACACTTTCTGCCTTTGCTCTGGAAATCACAATTCTCTTCAGAAAACTTCAAACATATAAAACAATGAGGTCCTCTCTATATATCATTGAGAATTGAATGCGTCTAGTTGCCAAAATCATTACAAATCAAGCCTCGATCACTTTTGCATTCAATTATACACATCACCAATTTCAAATCAAGGCTATCTGTGGCGTGGATGTTGACAGGTTGATTTTAAAACTTAGAAATAAAGCATGAAAGAAATTATCATGACTTTCACTTTAAAACCCTTAATTACTAATGAAAACCCTCATTAAAACTTTATTGGATGGCTTTTTACTTTTTTCCAACTTGACAGAGTACCTTTCCACGTAGCAACGACTATGATCAGTCTTTATTAATGAAAACTTAACTAGACTTGACTCGGAGATCCAACGAACAAAGGTTCTCATGATCTCTGAAAGAAATATTAATCCAGGGTTAAGCTTGGAGATTCAGTGACAAGGCCATTCACATGATCCAAGAATGATTTGATAAGTCATGAATTTACTTGGAGATTCAACTACCACCGTTGATCCCAAAGATGATCAACAGTCCTCAAATTAACCTTTGAAAGCCATCATAACCCAGCCGCATTTAGAGAATGGGTGACTGAAGGCAATCTCTAGTTCTTGAAACACCTAGGTCAACCATGGTTTAACTCAGAGAATGAGCGACCAAAGACTTTGCTAGTTCTCATAATATTTTACTTAACCCAACAATCATCTGTAGATCTAGTGAACAAATCTTTTCTTAAACCTATGTACTTGAAACCTTGACCGTAGTCCTATTTGGAGAATCAGCAACCACTGTACTCTCTTAATCTATGAATGCCTTTCTTAACTCTTGATTCATCTCATGATTCAGCAAAAAAAGGCATCTCATATTCTCTAAAAGAAATGCTTAACCATGGTCTTATTTGGAGATTGGGCGAACAACCTTAATCTTGTTAGAAAGTAAAGATCCCCAAGATAACTGAGAGGGGGGGGGGGGGGGGTGAATCAATTATCTGATAATTTAACCATTCAACTGCTTTAAACAATATAATCAATGTAGTAATCAACCATAGAAAGATAACCATACACAATTGCACAATAACACAAGATATGTTGACTAGGGAACCTCTTGAAAAGAGTAAACCCCGGTGGGAATGATGCCCACAAAATGATGCACTAAAATGAAAGTTCCTTGTTAGAGGATGGACCCTGTTAGGAGTCTTATGAAATAAATTCAGTACATATAAATCCCTGTTAGGAGATTTTGAATCCCTGTTAAAAGATTCTAATCCGGTTAAGAGTTTATGGAAGATAGAAGGACCCACTGCCCAAACAGCTTCAAGGCAAGATCTCTGAACCCACTGTCCAAAAGATCTTAGAATTATTCAATAGAATAATATGAAATATATTACCTCCTTCATATTGTGCCAAAACTGCACTCTCTGCTACACAAGATCACAATTCCAGATCTTTGTACTCACAAGTCTTCCTTCATCACTGAATTAGCTCTTTTCTTCACTTCATGCATATATTCGCATCTTAACTTTCACAATTCAATCCTCTCTACTCAATTCTCCTTTTTTTACAATTCTCTTTACAACAAGGAAAACATTCCTTCTTATATACCAAACTCAAATAATTACAAATGAGTCGGTCCTCAATTACAAAATAATAATTTCTACACGCTACACACAAAATTCACATAAAACTGTCAGCTTCCAGATACTATAAATTTCTCCAAACATATCCTCAAATTTTTCACTATGAACCACATCATCATTAATGAGTCTCCAACATCCCTTTAACTGCACAAAATTAGATTCCATCCCAGTTAAGACATATCCTCTAATTTCCAAAAATCGCTACACAGAAACACTATCTAAACACTACTTTCACCAAAATGCTCATAACTCTCATGAATGAATGAATTTCTTTTTGTGCTATTAACCATAGGTTAATAACACACCAAAGAACATACCATCAACTGTGCAAAAGCCAATCTATAATACATGTGCGCAAAACAAAACTGTACCTACTTTCTTGTTGATATCCAGAATATCACTGTGTTGACATAAATGACAATCCAAGTCATGAATGAAACAACAACTACTACAGAATGACTGCCAAAATACTTTGCATTCATTCCTAACAAATCTCCCATTCACTGATTACTTTTCATAAATTGGGTTACATTCTGAGATTAAGCACTGATCGTAGATCTTGAAAACAATCAGCGGTTGTCGCTGAGTCTCCCAATCTTTTAAACCTTTATCATTTAATCGCAAGATTCAATGAATACAATATTCTCTGAATCTCCCAAATTTTGAAACATTAATCATTTTATTTCAAGATCAGGTGACTGAGGGAAATATCCCTTTACTATTGCTTTGTTCTCTGGATCGCTGAATAAATTAGGGTTTTACTAACTAATTCTGAGACTGCGTGAACGCTTTAGTTGCTGGGTCATGAAATGATTTGGAACTTTGCCATCTTTTTCTGAGATCTAGCGAATGAAGAAAATTTCACCTTTTGCCAAATTACTTTATCGGAGCTGTGAAATTGAGTGAACATGGGATTATGAATCAACCGCTGAATCATTGAATAATTTTCTATAGGCCCCATTCATTGTGAGATTAAGACACCATCGTTGATCCTAGAGATGATCAATGGTCCTTGTTGAGTCACTAGAAAAGATAGAGCATGATCATTCAATTCAATGATTAAGAGATAACTGCCACGTCCATTCACTGAATGTCAAGAGAAAACTGCCAGGGATTAAGAGATTGGGAGACCACACAGTCACCAATTCACTGAAAGAAAGACTAACCATGGCCAAAACTGGGAGAATCAATGACCAAAGGAAAACCTAACAAGGATAAGACACAGTCGCTAGTTCACTAAATAATTGGGTAACATGAAAAGTTATTGCACGATTCAGTGAACATTGAAGGAAAAGAATGACCACGTGCATAATTTCAAAACTTAAGTGGCCAAAAAGGTAACACAAAAATATAAGAAACTAGGGTACACTTAAGATAATTCAAAGAATTAACCCTACCAAGGGAAAAAAGACCTAAGGCAAGGTATTACAAGCATAAGCATGGCTGATTTTGAGAAATTAAAACCCTAGACCAAATAAAAATATTTACAGAGACATAGACAAGGACCTGAAGCAATATTCTTAGAAAACCTAAAATATACCCAATATGGTATACCCAAATGATGCAATGCAACCACTACTCCTCTAGTTCCAAGTCGACACTGTAGGATCCAAAACAACTGAAATAATATAGGGAACCTATATTATTTTGGTCATTAGGGAACCTATATTATTTCAGTTGTTATGGCCCTCCTCCCTCGCTCTCTAAATTTATTCCTTATCTATGGTTTTTGGATCCCACAGTGTCAAATTGGAACCGAAGGAGTGATAGTTGTGTTGCATCGTCTAGGTATACCATTCAATTATGTTGTGTCTCCAAAAAATTGTGACCATGATGCCTACATTTATGTTTCTCAGCTGTTGTGATATCTACATTTATGTTTCTCAGCTGTCGTGTTTATGTGCATGTTCTTTATGTGTTTGGCTTCTCTCCCTCACATCCAAAATAAGATTTTCCCACTTTGAATCGAGAATGCACGCGCAACAGGTATGTATATTTTATGAAACACCTATCCACAATAGAATGGGAAGACATCTTTCTAGCCTGGGCCTGGATCCTTCGACAATTAGCTCGATAATAAGGTTAATTTTTAATTTTGTTTAATTTTATATTGAAAATCATAATGAAGTCATAAACAACAAAAAAGTTTATGAGTTTATCAAAATATGTCCAACGCATCTACTTGAAATTATAAAAAGAAATTCAGTATCTACAATAGCCCTTTGTTAACCACATTTACGCATATGGTCCCAAAAAAGTAGTGCACAAACTACACAAAGAAGGCATCACAGAAATATGATTTCTAATTTCTCCATTGAAGCAATCTTGGCGGCACTAGCTACCTCTTGAGCCTTGCACAAGTTGCAGTCATTTCCTACATTAGGTATAGATGTAGATGGGGTAGATGTAAATGTGGTTTCATCAACCCACCGAAAGTATTGACATCCACTATTTCCTTGTAATACCAAATGTACATCAGTTCTTCATAAAATGATTAGTTGTCACATTATTTTTAAACATAAAATATAATTATGTATCTAGACCTTTTTCCTATTTGGGAAAACCCAAAATTGACGCCCAAGATTACTTGTTGTGCGTGACATCTTCAACATGCATGGGCCAACACCACATTGACACAGACACATTGACCGAAGTCATCGACACTATTTCGACAAATATTGTATTATCACAAATATTGCATTGTCATTATTTTGTTCATTCATACTAATTATAATTATAATAAATAGAAACATACTAATGTAGACTTGCACATTTTTTGGCTAAGTCAAAGTCTTTGGTTTAAATCACTAAACACTAAAAACAAAAGGACAAACCAAAGACAACCATGCAATAAAAAGAAATTACTAAGGAACCAAGGAGCTAATTATAATTGCAATAAAAAGTAACATACTAATGTAGACAAAATCTCAAATGGGAAGACATCTTTCTAGCCTAGGCCTGGATCCTTCGACAATTAGCTTCATAATAAATGAAGTAGATGAGAGATGAGCAATTATCTTCCCAAGAAAAATATCATAAGTCTCATAAAATATTCTTGTGCCCTTTGTGCATACCTAAATGATATATTTGAAACAAGGGTAAAGCTAAAAGAAGTTAATTTTGCATCACAATCTATAGTTGTTGCAGTAGCAGAACATCAGGTGCCACCTTCAACATAATATGATCATCACTAGATAGGTCTATATGTTTTATGAAGTATGGTCATTGTATGAATTTGAAGTAGATGACTTACCACTAAAGGTACTAAGGAAATAAGAACAAGAACTACAATGACCCAACTTCATAAAACATACAGACATGTCTAGTGATCATATTGATCTGAACGTGGTGCCTAATGCTCTAGTGCTATTGCAACAACTATAGACTGTGATGCAAAATTAACTTCTTTAAGCCCTAACCTTGTTGTTTCAAATATATCATTTAGGTATGCACATAGGGCACATAAATTGGGGTACACATAGTTCATTTATGAGATTTTTCTTGGAAAGCTGATTGCTTAGCTCTCATCTACTTCATTTATTATGAAGCTAATTGCCGAATGATCTAGGCCCAAGCTAGAAATATCAAAACTTATAATACCAATCAATGAATGTTTTTCCTATCAATGTTGCATTGAATAGAGAGTTTAATAATATAAACACCAGACTGTGTCTTCACAAGCAGAGAAGTGACTATTTTTAAAGAATTAAAAGTGTATTGCTTGGTAGTTCATTACACTATCTTCTTCGACCATGCACACCTCCCCACAACTTCTAAGACTCCTCTCCCATAGTGATAGAAGATAGATCCATTTTGTGCATAACTTGAAGTCATTGTATTCCATGAGAGTGCATCTTTTGAGAATTTTTTTTTGAACATTTCAAGGGACCAGTAGTTCTACCAATAGTCTATAGAATTAGACCTTTATTTGGCTAGGTCAAATCTTCCTTCATGCTAGTAGTCTATCCGGTTGTAACAGTCTTAAGTTTTTGTTAATATATGGAAATCCCATGAACTCTAAGGGTCCAATTCATCCAACAACTTGATCCCACATGGTTTTTGTCTACTGCTGCAGTGTCAAGTTTCATCTTGTCTAGTTGAATACATACAAAATATTCAACCTAGGGCATCATTGTTCAAAAAGAAAACTAACCTTCCCAACTCTGAGCTTTTGAACTCTTATAAAGAATTTCCTTAACTCACCTTTCACACAGTGGCATTGAATCCCAATGGTGAAAATGTGAGTTAGGGCCTCATCTTCCAACAAAGATTGTTTGCACACCAAGCACTATACAGGAACCGTCAATTAAAGGACTGAAATTATTTGATTTTAAGACTTTGAAACAATATAATTAGTACATGGAATTATCAAAACTTATTATACCAATCAATGAATGATTTTCCTATCAATGTTGCATTGAATAAATAGTTTATTAATATAAACACCAGACTATGTCTTCACGAGCAGAAAAGTGACTGTTTGTAAAGAATTAAAAGTTTATTGCTTGGTAGTTCATTACATTGTCTTCTTTGATCATACACACCTCCACACAAGAAGGACTAAAACCAAACCATAGGATGGTCTAGGAATTTAGAAGAAATCCTTTATTACAAAGCACAAAAAAATATAGAACTCAAGTCCCAAAGAAAAACTGAATGGCCTAGGTGCCCTGCACCAATACACCCCCCATGTAAGTCAATATTCTAAAGTCCTTGAATCCAAGAAAATGTAAGTCAATAATACCAAATATATCACTTAGAAGTCTTGTGAAGAGTCTTGGTGAGTTTAAGCCTTTTGAAGCACTTTAGAAATATTGAATACATCATTGCTTGCCAAATATTTGGATAGAGCCTAGGAAATCATTGGTTCTTCAAGACAAATTTTGTTTGCACGCCAAGCACTGTACAAGAATAGTCAATAAAAGGAATGAAATTATTTGATTTCAAGACTTAAAAACAATATAATCAGTACATGGAATGATCAAAACTTATAATACCAATCAATGAATGATTTTCCAACAAAGATTGTTTGCACGCCAAGCATTGTACAAGAACAGTCAATAAAAGGACTAAAATTCTTTGATTTTAAGACTTCAAAACAATATAATTAGTACATGGCATGATCAAAACTTATTATACCAATCAATGAATGATTTTACTATCAATGTTGCATTGAATAGAGATTTTAATAATATAAACACCAGAATGTGTCTTCACGAGTAGAAAAGTGACTGTTTGTAAAGAATTAAAAGTTTATTGCTTGGTAGCTCATTACATTGTCTTCTTCGACCATACACACCTCCACACAAGAAGGACTAAAACCAAACCATAGGATGGTCTAGGAATTTAGAAGACATCCTTTATTGAATATATCAAATGTAACCAAGGAAGTGAGAAGGAAGGATCTTGATTTAGGTCAATGGATATTTCAACATGATTTTGGACAAGATCTTGACATGAGTGGATGGGTGTGGATGGTGGGATGGGTGTCGTATTGGTGAAGAGTCTTGGTGAGTTTAAGTCTTTTGAAGCACTTTAGAAATATTGAATACATAATTTCTTGCCAACTATTTGACAGAGCCTAGGAAATCATTGGTTCTTTAAGAAAAAGATTGTTTGCACACCGAGCACTGTACAAGAATATTCAATAAAAGGACTGAAATTATTTAATTTTAAGACTTCAAAACAATATAATCAGTACATGGAATGATCAAAACTTATAATACCAATCAATGAATTCTTTTCCTATCAATGTTGCATTGAATTCCAACTATTTGACAGAGCCTAGGAAATCATTGATCTATATTGAATATATCAAATGTAATGAAGGAAGTGAGAGGGAAGGATCTTGATTTAGGTCAATGGATATTTCAACATGATTTTGGACAAGATCTTGACATGAGTGGATGGGTGTGGATGGTGGGATGGGGGGTGTATTGGTGAAGATTCTTGGTGAGTTTAAGCCTTTTGAAGCACTTTAGAAATATTGATTACATCATTGCTTACCAACTATTTGATAGAGCCTAGGAAATCATTGGTTCTTCAAGAAAAATATTTTTTGCATGCCAAACACTGTACAGGAACAGTCAATAAAAGGACTGAAATTATTTGATTTTAAGACTTCAAAATAATATAATCAGTACATGAAATGATCACAACTTATAATACCAATCAATGAATGCTTTTCCTATCAATGTTGAATTGAATAGAGAGTTTAATAATATAAACACTAGACTATGTCTTCATGAGAAGATCACATTGACCAATACACCCCTCATCCTACCATCCACACCCATCCACTCATGTCAATAAAACTAAATATATCACTTAAACTCACCAAGACTCTTCACAAGACTTCTAAGTAATATATTTGGTGTTATGGACTTACATTTGCTTGGATTCAAGGACTTTAGAATATACACCAAAAGTGATTATGTAACGAAGGAAGTGAGAGGGAAGGATCTTGATTTAGGTCAATGGATATTTCAACATGATTTTGGACAAGATCTTGACATGAGTGGATGGGTGTGGATGGTGGGATGGGGGGTGTATTGGTGAAGAGTCTTGGTGAGTTTAAGCCTTTTGAAGCACTTTAGAGATATTGAATACATCATTTCTTGCCAACTATTTGACAGAGCTTAGGAAATCATTGGTTCTATAAGTCAATAACACCAAATATATCACTTAGAAGTCTTGTGAAGAGTCTCAGTGAGTTTAAGCCTTTTGAAGCACTTTAGAAATATTGAATACATCAATTTTACCTTGAACTCAGTTGATGAGGAAACAAAGAACCCACCCTTAGTTGACTGGTTGTTCTGTATCTCTAGAAATTGAACACCATTAGAAGTGGAAATTCACGGGCCACTTCTAATGGTGTTCATGCCACTTCTAATGGTGGCATGAACACCATTAGAAGTGAAGAGATTAGGATTTAAAACTTGTGACAAATAAAAATAATTTGAAAAAAAATATACCCTTCATTAAGAAAATACCAAAAAAATCAAATCTCTCACCAAGGCTGCAATGAAATGGTTGAAATTGAATGCCTATTCCTCTTGATGCTTGCTCGGGTTTGAGAATAGTAATGTGGAAGAGAAGGAGATGCTAGAACTTATAGGCTAGATGCATATAGGGGGTGTCAACATACAACTTCCCTCCTTATACTACCTCCTTCAACACTCCTTTGCTTGCGGACTATGCCGAAATGAAATAAAAGCATTCTTTGATTTTAAGACTTCAAAACAATATAATCAGTACATGGAATGATCAAAACTTATAATACCAATCAATGAATGCATTTCCTATCAATGTTGCATTGAATAGAGAGTTTAATAATATAAACACCAGACTGTGTCTTCACGAGCAGTTCACATTGACCAATACACCCCCCATCCCACCATCCACCCCCATCCACTCATGTCAAGATCTTGTGAATCTAGGAAAATGTAAGTCAATAACACCATATATACCACTTAAAAGTCTTGTGAAGAGTCTTGGTGAGTTTAATCCTTTTGAAGCACTTTAGAAATATTGAATACGTCATTTCTTGCCAACTATTTGATAGAGCCTAGGAAATCATTGGTTCTTCAAGACAAAGATTATTTGCATGCCAAGCACTGTACATGAACAGTCAATAAAAGGACTAAAATTATTTGATTTCAAGACTTCAAAATAATATAATCAGTACATGGAATGATCAAAACTTATAATACCAATCAATGAATGCTTTTCCTATAAATGTTTCATTGATTAGAGAGTTTAATAACATAAACACTAGAGTGTGTCTTCACGAGCAGATCACATTGACCAATACACCCACCATCCACACCCATCCACTCATGTCAAGATCTTGTGAATCCAAGAAAATGTAAGTCAATAAAACCAAATATATCACTTCAACTCACCAAGACTCTTCACAAGACTTCTAACTAATATATTTGGTGTTATTGACTTACATTTTCTTGGATTCAAGGACTTTAGAATATACTCCAAAAGTGATTAATATGTAATGAAGGAAGTGAAATAAAATAAAATGAAATGTGTTGGTAGGCGGGATATATGTGGGGTTTTGTTTGCAAAATTTGTCAAAAATGTGTTCCAATACCCCTTGTAAATTTGAATTCATTGCAAGACAAAGATTGTTTGCACACCAAGCACTATACAGGAACAGTCAATAAAAGGACTAAAATTATTTGATATTAAAACTTCAAAATAATATAATCAGTACATGGAATGATCAAAACTTATAATACCAATCAATGAATTCTTTTCCTATCAATGTTGCATCAAATGCCAACTATTTAATAGAGCCGAGAAAATCATTGGTCTATATTGAATATATCAAATGTAACAAAGGAAGTGAGAGGGAAGGATCTTGATTTAGGTCAATGGATATTTCAACATGATTTTGGACAAGATCTTGACATGAGTGGATGGGTGTGGATGGTGGGATGGGGGTGTATTGGTGAAGAGTCTTGGTGAGTTTAAGCCTTTTGAAGCACTTTAGAAATATTGAATACATCATTGCTTGCCAACTATTTGACAGAACCTAGGAAATCATTGGTTCTTCAAGACGAAGATTGTTTGCATGCCAAGCACTATACAGGAACAGTCAATAAAAGGACTGAAATTCTTTGATTTTAAGACTTCAAAATAATATAATCAGTACATGGAATGATCAATACTTATAATACCAATCAATGAATGCTTTTCCTATCAATGTTGCATTGAATAGAGAGTTTAATAATATAAACACCAGATTATGTCTTCATGAGAAGAACACATTGACCAATACACCCCTCATCCCACCATCCACACCCATCCACTCATGTCAAGATCAACAAGACTTCTAAGTGATATATCTGGTGTTATTGACTTACATTTGCTTGGACTCAAGGACTTTAGATATACTCCAAAAGTGATTAATATGTAATGAATGAAGTCAAATAAAATGAAATGTGCCGGTAGGCAAGATATATGTGGGGTTTTGTTTGCAAAATTCATCAAAAATGTGTCCCAATACCCCTTGTAAATTTGAATTCATTGCAAGAAAAAGATTGTTTGCACGCTAACCACTGTACAGGAACAATTAATAAAAGGACTGAAATTCTTTGATTTTAAGACTTCAAAACAAATTAATTAGTACATGGAATGATCAAAACTTATAATACCAATCAATGAATGCTTTTCCTATCAATGTTGCATTGAATGCCAACTATTTGATAGAGCCTAGGAAATCATTGGTCTATATTGAATATATCAAATGTAACAAAGGAAGTGAGAGGGAAGGATCTTGATTTAGGTCAATGGATATTTCAACATGATTTTGGACAAGATCTTGACATGAGTGGATGGGTGTGGATGGTGGGATGGGGGGTGTATTGGTGAAGATTCTTGGTGAGTTTAAGCCTTTTGAAGCACTTTAGAAATATTGAATACATCATTTCTTGCCAACTATTTGATAGAGCCTAGGAAAACATTGGTTCTTCAAGACAAAGATTGTTTGCACACCAAGCATTGTACATGAACAGTCAATAAAAGAACTGAAATTATTTGATTTTAAGACTTCAAAACAATATAATTAGTACATGGAATGATCAAAACTTACAATACCAATCAATGAATGCTTTTCCTATCAATGTTGCATTGAATAGAGAGTTTAATAATATAAATACCAGACTGTGTCTTCATGAGTAGATCACATTGACCAATACACCCCCCATCCCACCATCCACACCCATCCACTCATGTCAAGATCTTGTGAATCCAAGAAAATGTAAGTCAATAACACCAAATATATGACTTAGAAGTATTTTGAAGAGTCTTGGTGAGTTTAAGTGATATATTTGGTGTTATTGACTTACATTTGCTTGGATTCAAGGACTTTAGAATATACTCCAAACACTACTACATTTGGGGCCAAATTTTGATAGAAACTTTTGATGGATGATTTTTTTTTATGAATTTGGTGGTTTTTTTTGTAATAGGGCCCAATGGTGTCGGTATTCCAATGGGTTCTAAATAGACCATCAAAATTTTGACAGTTTCGAGGTATATATGAAACAAAAAAGTGAAATAGCCAAATCATTTTTATTTTGATTGCATATAGAAAAGGAGCAGGAAAAAATGAGCGAAAGCTGAGTGTGAGAGAAGATATGTGATTTTTTCATCTTTTGAGCCTCTGGCATCATATTCGACCACAAATTTCAAATGCATTGCATTTTATTTGATCATGAATTCTCTTTGAAATGACCACATTCTACTGGTGTTGTGCCCTAGCTAGTGCTTTATCTCTATTATTTGATGTTATTGGTGCTTGTGCTCAAGGATATTGATTCACTATTTTGAAATGTTTGGATTCACATTTGTTGATATTACTGGCACATTTAATGATGCCATTGCTCGAAAGATGATGCCATTGTTGAGATGCTCACTGAAATGACTGCATTCTACTGGCGTCGTGCCCTAGCCTATGCTTTAACTCCATTATTTGATGTTATTGGTTATCAATTTTTTTTGAAATGTTGACTGTGGTTATCAAATAGACAACCTGTGAGCTTCTAGCTAGGTGCCATTTGTATTGATATATTAGGGCATCAAATGTATTGTATCATTGATAGTTGAGACTTTGTTAAAAGGAAATAGGACAAAGAACAATTTTGATTTATTTTCTCTATTTTGATCCCTAAGTGGCTTACAACCCTAGAGAATTATATGCAGATTTACGGATGCAGTTGTAGGATACATAACAGCCGATAATTCATAAGAAATCCATGCATCCAATTTGAATAGTAATTAATACAAAGAAATAGGGTCCTCCAATAGCCTAATCATTTGGACCTTGACTATCTCCTCAACTAGTGACCCTTCAAAACTGGGTTATCATGCAATCAGTGAGTGATCCTTCATTCTCTTGGTCTTCCCTACATCCAAACATATTGGAAATACACACTACAATGATAACAAGTCTTTCACAATCCCCCTTCCCTCAAGGAACACTATCAACCATCCCTATATATCTCTCTACTATCACTCCATCCTGTGATGACCATAGTGATGAGTAAAAGTCTACCACTTGCTTGTTGATTGCATCTGATTCCACAACTTACTGACCAACTTCATTCTTTATTGAAGCTATTCTATCAATTAATGGTCTTTCCTTGACCGAACTATGGAAAAACATTGTATTGCAATCCTCATCTTTCAACCAACTCTCTCTAGATTTTTGGCATCAATATATTTCTTCTCTGGCTAGAATTTACTTATATTGTGTTACAAGTCCCTTTCAGTTAAGAAATCAATTTTATCCATACCTTCCTGAATCACCTTATTTTTTAAAACCTCTAGCTGCTTGTCCAATGTTTTTTTCCAAAAATATATCCTTGAAATGAATTTGGTTCCAACACTTCCACTTATTCTTGATATACTATAATGTTTTGAACAATTGAAACTCCATATTTCCCTAAATAACAAGTACACTCTTCCAATAGTTTTCCACCATTTTCCAAAACCATTCATGGATTCTGAAATGTTGTTTCAAACTTCCTTCTTCTCTTCTGTTTTAACCAAAGCATAAACATTAAACAAAAATACTAAGATCTGCAAGTGCATTGCAACCCCTAAAATTCCATGTTATGATCTTCATTTCTTTCCAAGAGAGAACAAGTCTCTCCCAGATCTTAACTTTCTTTGGTCTTTTCTGTTCTCAACATATTCCAATAAGCACTGAACAATCTTCCTCCCTCTCATCCTCTTTCCTCTTGTATTTATCTTTTTGGACTTAGATTTATTTTTCTTGATTGTTCTATTTTCCAAAATTCCTTCCTCATCTCTCAAGACAAATTCATCTTATGCTCCTCCCTGATTAAAACCCCCCTCATCCTCAACATGGTCTTCATCAGCTATAGTATCGATTTCATGGATAGGGGACATTTAAATATCTTTAAATACTTCTTCTACCACAATGTCACCCTTAAAATTATGAAACTATATAAACCACTTTTAGTAATAAAAAATGTAAATTTCATGTATATTGTCAGTCTCTCCCGCAGGGGTACAATCAGAGGGTTCATTGACAAAATGATCCTTTGAATGGTTACTATGAATATGAATGATTTGATATAGCATATTTCTCATTTTACTTGAAGTTTGGAATAGCTTGTGCAAGGGTGAAAGTACTTTTGATCATTTTGATCATGACTGTTCTTGTACACAGTCAAGAAATGTAACTGTCTAACAATTATATGTAATGTTGAATGGATTAAATGCTTTATTCTTGGTAGAAGTGAATGGAAGGAATAGTGTTGGTGTTAGGTTTTATTTATTATTGAATTCAATGGTTTCCAAGATGTGTTGAGGAGTTTTATCCTTGTTTAATGTTATCTGGACACATGACAATCCACTCATACAATAGTGAAATTCTATGTGATTGACAATTTCTATTTTTTCCATTTGATAACCACAGTCAACATTTCAAAATAGTGAGTCATCCTTGAGCACAAGCACCAATAACATCAAATAATGGAGATAAAGCATGGGCTAGGGCATGACACCAGTAGATTAAAATTGAACCAATGACATGTTTACAACAATGAAATAGAATGATAATAATATGCTGAAAATTCTATTATGTTTAATAAATGCCAAAGGACCAGTCCCAACAATTCTTAAACATACTTTATTTGATATGATGAATTTTTAATAAAGGTCTAATTCTATAGACTGCTAGCATGAAGGAAGATTTGATCTAGCCAAATCTTCCTTGTACATGCCATCCACTAGTATATTTGACCTAGTTTTTCTACCAAAATTTTTGACCATGAAATAAAAAGGTTTTGGTTGGTCGGATTATAGAAGGAAAATTTTCATTTTTTTTTAATCCATGCCCGTGTTAGTCAAAAGTTTGACCACTACGGTGTACGTCAAAATTTCGATGAGCATGGGCATAACTTTAAAAAAATAAGATTTCATTTCTCATTTCATTATTACCACGACAAATTTTTTCAAGGGTTGCAGTGCATGAAACCTCATTGGCTAGGGAAAATTCAGCATTTGGTGTAGGGGTTGTAGTTTTTATCTAGACTTGGGCCTTTGATCTTCAAGCTTGGTTTTGGAAACTTGGCTTTTCCTCTCCTTATCAAATGGAAGCTCATTGAGGTAGGGATTGTGTTGTTATCTCCTCTACATTTTGATAGAATACATTGCATTTGATCACTACAATCATTACATACCATGAGATGACATTTCTCTGAGGCATTTGGTCAAACAGTTCTTGTGCCTTGTCCATGTTTCCACATTTTGCATACATGTCAACCAACGCAGTTGCAACTACAACATTTGAAGCAATTCCTCCATCCTTTACACTTTGATGGATGTCCATGCCCTATTCCAAAGCACCCATCTCGATACAGGTTGGAAGCACGCTAGAAAATGTGAACTGATCAGGTTGGAAACCAATTACTTGCATTTGGTCAAATAGTATTACTACCTCGTCAGGACACCCATGTCTTTTGTAGGCCGCAATGATCGTATTCCATGAAACCCTATCATGATCTTTCATTTGGTCAAACACTTTACAAGCATCAACCAAACTTCTGCACTTTTCATTCATATAAATAATCTTATTATGAGTTGTGCATGTACCAAATACCCATCGTCTATGAGTGATGAAAGAGTGGACATTTTTTCCTAGTGAAAGCGTGTTCTTGAGAATACAGGTTTGCAATAGTTGAAGATATATAGAGGAGTCTTCAGGAGGGTTGTGTGTAGGAAGAAGAATGTGTAGCACCTCCTTCAACTGACCCTCCCTACACAACGCTGTAAGTTTGAAATGAGTAGTTAATGGAAATGGCATTTTATGATTGTAATTGAAGTGTGTTATTCACCATACTCAAACATTGCCTACCACAGAGACATTGTTAGTAGTCTCTTCATGACTCTTCGCATGTCCCATGTCTCTTCATATAATAAAATATCAAATGTTTAGAGTGTGACATCTAGCACACATTGAATGACCCTCTTTATGAAGGCCTTGAAATTGACTAATTCTAGCTCAGGTATAGTTAAATTGTACTTGCTGCCCTAGAATGACATCTTTGTTCAAACCATTGATTGCAAACATTTTTTAAGTACTTGAATCTACAATAGAACAATAGTGGTGAATGTATGATTAATATAATCATATGATTATATGTTATAATATTTATGTAATAAATGTAGTAACGATGGTGTAGTGCATTATTGATATAGGCTTGATGGCTCTTGTCAATGTGCCAAACTATCAATGTGGTGGTGGGCAGTGTGTGTTGAAGACTTCATAGACACAAAGCAACCTTGGACTTTAATTTTGGTGCTGCCCAAATAGAAAAAAGGTTGGTAATGTATATATATTTAATGTTTCTAATGTAAATACTATTTATTATAATATAAGAACTAATGTAGATTGGGAATCATAGGGAAATAATGGTTGTGGATACTTTAGTTGGGTCGATGACAACTCATCTGCATCTATCCACCCATCTACACTTATCTGCGATGAAGGATTTGAGTGCAAAAGATGTCAGGATAGGGAAAATGATGAAATTATATTTTTACGATGCCTTCTCTATATTGTAATCACATATCTTTGTTGCGACCATATGTAGAGATGACCTTAGGAATTAGTCAGTTTAGTATTTTCATATTGTAACTAATATTTTAATATGGATATCGAGAGAGAGAGAGAGAGAGGAATGACGAGGCACACAAAAAAGTGTGTGATACTATGTCTACTCCAACCTTAATTGTTTAAGAATTCATCATATCAGATAAAGTATGTTTAAGAATTGTTGGGAGTTCTATTACACCTTTGTTGTAAACATGCCATTGGTTCAGTTTTGTAAATTTGTTTTTTGTGTTAAATGCATTTAAATGGAACATTAAGCATAGTAATAATATGCTTAATCAATTAGTAATTGGCAGATTAAATGCAGATAACACCTTTATCACTTATTGAATGCTTTGGAGACTAGTGGTTTGACTATCCATGCGTTACCAGTGACTAAGATTCATTAAAGGATATAAAACCCTTCCTTTTGGGTTATTGTGTGTGGATTCAAATGTAGGTTTGATTTGGTTAATGTTTAGAAGAGATTAATAAAGTATTTAAAGACAATATTACATGTTTGGAGAGGTTTGAGAGGCACTTATCATGATTGTACCCTCACAAACAATGACATAGATTGGTTTTACTAAGTTTCTTTTCTCTATTTTGAGGTTTTCATTGCCAAAGTGGCCAAAGACTATGTTAGGCTGATAAAATATGGGGATTCTCTTTACCACTACAAATCTTTGAAGGTTGCTGCACTTTGATCGATGTGTACCATTGTTAAGAGAATTGGACCGAGTTTGGCTTACCTCAAATAGGTGAGACAACATATGTAAAGGTTTCTGTCTATTGACTCAAATACCAAGACTATTTTGATCTGTGGGTACCCTAATGTTGGCAAGAGTTCTTTTATTAATTATGATGAGTTGTATCATTCCCATCATGTCCCATGCTTGCATCATGTGTACCCTAAAATATAGGATGTAAATCATTTTTCTCTTCTTGACCAAAGGCTGCCATATTTTGAGGTAGTGGAGTTATGTCACTGTTATGAACTCAAAATTATGGTCATACCCTGGTGACAAATTTTAAATGGATACAAGCACCTTTTTTGTGCAATGGTCAGGCCCAACCTTTATATCTTGAATTCCAATGCTAGATGCCTATTCTTTACTGATTAATCCATGTGACAAATCTGGAGACTTGTGAGAATGAGGAAAGGAGCCTCTACTATCCAAATTCAAAACTTGGGACTTTTCTTTCCTTCCATCTTTAGATTCACCACACACCACTAAATTTAGATTTTCATCATAGTCTTATCAATTGAGAAGAGGAGTTGGTGTGTCAAATGAATCCCTATCCATATCAACTTCATGTTCTTCACTAATTGTTGATTCAAAATCAATCTTTGAGAAATCTGAATACTCATCAAACCTCTCTTGAATGTCCTCACTACAAGGCACATGTGATGACAAAGAACTGCTGGTCAAACTCAAAAAATTAGAATCATGTTTAAATTTTTAACAATAATGTCTCCATGGACTGTGGTACCTTGAATATTACATGAAGTTAAAAAATTCTCCTTCACATCTTCCACCATGAATGATAGGACAACATTGTAAGCAACCAAAGAGACACCAATTAGATTTATACCTTGTAATATCCTAAGGTTGATCTGAATATATTTTATAAACACTTTGACTGAAGTTTTTTTTTGAAGTCAATTTGCAATGTCTTGTATTTGTTATCTGAATGGTTTAGTTTAAACAAGAGAGCATTGTATTTAGGTCATTCATAAAGTTTTACTCAAATAACCATGATAACAATTTAATATCACAAACTTCCAATTAAAAAATGTATCAGACTTAACTTCAGTCAATACAAAGTGGGAAGGAAATGTAATAACCCAACTTGGTTCAATCTCCGTATGTTGAAATACCAGGACTATTTTGATCTGTGGGTACCCTAATGTTGGCAAGAGTTATTTTATTAATAAGATTACTAGGGCAGATGTGGATGTGCAATCTTATGATTTTACTACTAAGTCTCTGTTTGTCAGGCATACTAATTATAAGTACTTGAGGTATTAGGTTATTGATACCCCTGGTATTTTGGACCACCCCTTGGAGGATAGGAACACCATCAAGATGCTTAGTATTATTGCCTTGGCTCATTTGAAGGTGGCTATTTTGTTTTTCCTTGATGTTTCGGGGTCCTGTGGTTATAGTATTGCACACTACTCTACAAGCTTGAAGAAGCGGTATATTTTGGCAAATGAAGAGTGGAAAGAAGATGATATTCATGAGATCATGTATGGACATAATGTTGCATACTTTATTGATCTAGATATCTTGCAGAGGCTTGAAGAACTTGAGAGGGAAGAAGGGCTTAGGATGGCAGTTGAGGGTGACAAGGATGATGAGATGGGGGAAGTGGAGTTGAATCCTGATGAAAAGGAAGTTGTGGTTGCAATTAGGAAGAATAAGAATATGATTATCATCGAACATAGATTCAAGAAGATTACTGCAGAGAGCACGCCTATTGTACCAAGGAAGTTTTACAAGCACAAGGAATATGGCTTAAATAGAATGGGAAGACATATTTCTAGCCTAGATTTGGATCCTTCAACAATTAGCTTGATAATAAATGAAGCAGATGAGAGCTGAGCAATTAGCTTCCCAAGAAAATCTCATAAATGAACTATGTGTACCCCAATTCCTGTGCCCTATGCGCATACCCAAAGGATATATTTGAAACAACAAGGGTAAGGCTTAAAGAAGTTAATTTTGCATCACTAAATAGATCTTTAAGCCTTACCCTTGTTGTTTCAAATATATCCTTTAGGTATGCACATAGGGCACATGAATTGGGGTACACATAGTTCATTTATGGGGATTTTCTTGGGAAGCTAATTGCTCATCTGTCATCTACTTCATTTTTATGAAGCTAATTTCCATAGGATCTAGGCCCAGGCTAGAAATATATCTTCCCAAACACATAAAAAACATGCATATAAACACAACAACTGAGAAACATAAATGTAGATATCACAACAGTTGAGAAACATAAATGTAGGCATCATGGTCACAAGTTTTTGGAGACAACATAATTGAGTGGTATACCCAGACGATGAAAAGAAACCACTACTCCTCTGGTTCCGAAGGAGTAGTAGTTTCTTTTCATCGTCTGGGTATACCACTCAATTATGTTGTCTCCAAAAACTTGTGACCATGATGCCTACATTTATGTTTCTCAGCTATTGTGTCCTAGGACCCCTTATGACCCTTTATGACCCTTTACGACCCCTAAGAATACACATCTTAGAGGTCTTAAAATGTCATAAAGGGTCATAAGAGGCTCCTAGGAGGGCCCAGATGAGCTTCCACCTTCACATGGTTGGCCCTATTAAGTAGAGAGCGTTAAAATATTCTCAAAACAAAGAGAAGCTCAATAATTTAAGGTCTCAGTCCATAGAGATGGTAAAAAATGACGGGAATCAACGATGGAGAGTTTTTAGATACTGAGAAGACATATATGCAATGGAGGCTAGAAGGGATTTTTGTGGAGATTTGATAGATGTGGAGATTTTCTAGAGAGGGTTTCCATATTGAGTACCAGTGCAGAGATGATGATTTAGTACTACATCTATAAAACCTTCACAAATATCCCTTTTTTGGCCTCCACTCATACCTTTTCTCAAAATCTAGAAACTTTGGATATTGTTTCTCATCCATGCACGAAATGTGCTAGTGATCATATAAAATTACTTTTACAAGACTAGGATCAATTATGAGAAGGTAAACAACAAGATAATTTTATTGTATCTTTCATTTCTTTTATCCATTCATATTTTCTGCCTTCTCTTATATTGGATACTGTGCAATGTACATAAAGGCAAGGATGTGATTATTCTCAATGATTGATAGGTATAAGTCTTCCAACCTTTACCCAGTAGCTAGGACTAAAGATAGTAGAGCTCAAAAGACCATCATAGTTGGTCTCTATCTTTGGTCCATATACTAACAAAACATTTTACATTTCGTTAGCTCATCAAATGCGGCGATTTGAAATAATTTAATGGATGATATTTTTATGTATAATGTACATTATTTTAGTTTGACGCTAAATGAATTTATCTACTTCATGCACTTGTTGACATCAAGCAAAGCCATAAAGAAGCATCCCCTCCTATGGCTTGGGTAATGTAGGCCATGGGAGGAGATGCTTCTTTATGGTTGTGCTTAATTTCAACAAGTGCGCAAAGTAGATAAATTTGTGCAACGTCAACTTGAATAATATATGTTATCATGAAAATATTCTATTAAATTATTTCAAATCTCCTCATTTGATGAGCTAACGAAAGGTAAAACATTTTGTCAATATATTGACCAAAGATGGAGACCAACTATGATGGTCTCTTGAGATTTGTTATCTTTACTATGCTCATCCATCGCTTTTTTGACAGGTAGTAAAATTATTTTGATAGAAGCACTATACGTCCAATGGATTCTCCTGTCGGTAGTTTATTACATATCTTTAGATATCTGATAGGTCAACCATCAGATGGAACCCCAATCTGACATATTTGTGTGACGAGACTACTATACATTTGACAGGTTCTCCTGTTGGACATCTACTACATATCTGTCACCTTTCTGATAGAAGAAACGTCGTAAGAACCATTTTTTGATAAATCAGTCCCATAGTAAAATTGCTATTTATGTGGCCTATTCTGAAGGGAAACAATGTCAGAATACTGATGTTTAGCACTTCCATCACCATTTCCAATGCAAAAATGTCGACAGACACATCCGTCAAAGTTTTGACTAATAGGCATTGCAAATTTGACACATGGCCGTTAGAATTTGGTCTCAAATGTACTAGTGAAAAGTGATTATGAAATGAAGGAAGTGAGAGGGAAGGATCTTGATTTAGGTCAATGGATATTTCAACATGATTTTGGACAAGATCTTGACATGAGTGGATGGGTGTGGACATAGTGCAACTTCCCACCTTATACCGCCTCCTTTAGTACTCCTTTTCTCGTGAACTATGCCAAAATGAAATAAAATGAAATGTGTCGATAGGAAGGATATATGTGGGGTTTTGTTTGAAAAATTTGTAAAAAATGTGTCCCAATACCCCTTGTAAATTTGAATTCATTGCAAACATTTTGGGGTTTTTTTTTTCCATGTTCAGGACATGATTTTTTGTCAGGGATTGAGAGCACGTCATTATTTTCTGTTTGCAACTAAGGGCACACAATTAACAAAGATTTTATTCTAAATTTTTAACAATTCATAGTTAAAAAAAGTTTTGAGATTGAGTTCAACCACTTATTCAACATTTTTTTACAATGAAACCAAAGTAGCATCAATTTTACCTTGAACTCAGTTGATGAGGAAACAAAGAACCCACCCTTAGTTGACTGGTTGCTCTGTATCTCTAGAAATTGAACACCATTAGAAGTGGAAATTCACAAACCACTTCTAATTGTGTTCATGCCACTTCTAATTGTGGCGTAAACACCATTAGAAGTGCAGAGATTAGGGTTTCAAACCCGTGACAAATGAAAATTTGAAAAAAAAAGTACCCTTCATTAAGCAAATGCCAAAAAAATTGAATCTCTTACCAAGGTTGTAATGAAATGGTTGAAATCAAATGCCTATTCCTCTTGATGCTTGCTTAGGTTTTAGAATAGTAATGTGGAAGAGAGGCTAGATGCATATAGGGGGTGTCGCCATACAACTTCACTCATTATACCACCTCTTTCAACACTCCTTTGCTCGCAGACTATGCCAAAATGAAATAAAATGAAATGTGCCGGTAGGAGGGATATATGTATAAAATTTGAATTTTTTTTCTTCTATTCTCGTGTTCGTTGGAATTACAACCCCTCTTTAGGATCATAATTCTAACCAACATGGGAATATAAGTAAAAAACAAATCAAAGTTTTCTTCTATAAACTGACCATGGAAAATCATTTTATAACTTGGTCAGAAATGTTGGTCTAAAAAGTGGGTCAAATGTACTAGTGAATGTTCATGAAAATTACATAGATAAGGAACTTGTCCTTTCCAACCCTAGGGATAACACAAGGGAAATCATCCAAGAGAAAAGTGGGATTGACCATGAGGGAGGTGTAGACCTCCCAAAAGTAAAAAGGCTAAGAGATAGAAGTTGGAATCAGCATGATTGATATGAATTGCTTACATAGCTATATATATGTATATGTGCATATCTAAGTACCATATTGATGCAAGGGATGATAGGAGGGGCCAAGGAATGACACACCCTAACCAGATCCACCTTGCTCAACACTACATGGAAGCAACAACAAAATAGTGGGAGAGAGAAAATGCTAGATCATTCATATATTAAACACAATTGATTCATACATGCAAGGCTGTAAGGCCTTCCCAGTTACGTCCCAATATTACAATGAATTACAGAAGTCCTCAAACATGTGAGGATTTGTCAAAATCTCCCAAATCTTTTCCTCTACCAAAAACTGACTCCTAAACTCTAACCAAACAACTACATTTATACAAGAGCCTACCAAACTGAGTCGGCCTTTAGATCCACAATCAATAGAAGGAATAGTCAAATCAAGGACCACATGCTTCCCAATGATGGATTCCAACATTAAATCTATGACCCATAATAAATGCACAAGTCAGCCTCAACAAAAACTCAAAATAAACTACTCAGCAAAAAGGATGACCAAGCAACAAACAAGCAACGTCGAGCGCCAGTGAAATAACCAACCACCCAAGATATAACTGATCAAACTCGGTAACCAAAGGAAACTGACCAACTATCAACCAACTTGGTCAAAGAAGGAACTGAGAAACACATAAAAACACAAACATGTTTTTGGTGACACGGGATTGCCAAGGACCCGAGATGCTCCTGCATCAAACACCTGGGGTTATTTTGAAATGATTCTCTAAATCATTTAGTGGGTATGATCCAAGCTACAGCCAACTCAGACTATGAAATCCATGAACTATCTTCCATCGGTCTATTCTTCCACTTTACCAAATATTCCATATACTATTTTCCTCTTGTGCTTCTACCAACTCTTTGCTTCAAAATCTGCTCTTCTTCATTATGCTTCTTAGGATACTCTGTCGGTACTTCCATTTCTTCATCAGGTTCATGATACTCATACAAATAAAATTTTTTGAATATAGGTGATATATCCATGTCATTAGGTAACTCAATCTCATATGCATTTCCACTGTCAAATTTCTTCAAAATCTTACAAGGTCCAAACTTCTTCATCTTCAACTTTCCATATGTTCCAACAGGAAATCGGCCTTTCTTCAAATGAACCATCACTTCATCACCAACATCAAAAGTATTATGTCTCCTTGATCTATAAGCTCTATCTTTATATTTCTTATTACTCTCTTCTAGCTTGTATTTCACATCTTCATGCAATGTCTTCATGTACTCATCAAATTTCACTCCTTCAACACTTCTCTTATTCTCATCCTCAATGTCTCTCAAATTAGATATACCTCTCAGCTGTAAGCCATTTACAATCTCAAAAGGTGTTTTCCCAATACTCCTATTCACTAAATTATTGTATGCAAACTCTCCTTGTGCTAACACAGAATCCCAATTACTCAGTGTATCTCCATCTAAACATCTCATAAGATTACCCAAACTTCTATTCACAACCTTTGTCTATCAATCTATTTATGGGTGAAATGTAGAACTATATTTCAACTTGGTGCCAAACTTTCTCCAAAGAGTCTTCCAAAAGTATCCAACAAATTTACTATCTCAGTCAGAGATAATACTCCTCGATAATCCATGCAATCTCACAATTTCTTTAAAGAAAAGATCTTCTACATATACTACATCTGATGTCTTTCTACATGGTATAAAATCTTCCATCTTAGAAAATCTATCCACAACAACAAATATAGAATCATTACCTCTTACTGTCTTCGGTAAGCCAAGAACAAAATCCCTACTGATGTCAATCCAAGGTTTCTCAGGAACAACAATCGGTACATACAAACTAGTATTCTGACTTACTCCTTTTGCAACTTGACAAACTTGATAACTTTTCACAAATTTTTGAACATCTTTATACAACTAAGGCCAAAAGTATTTCTCCTTAAGCAAATTCAATGTCTTATCAATTCTAAAATGTCCAGCCAAACTAGTACTATGTTTCTCCTTTATCAAATTATTTCTCATTGGTCCTCTCGGTATACATAACTAAATACCTTTAAACAACATACCTTCCTAAATGAAATATTCTTCCCATTTAGAACATGGTTGATCTTGAATAGGTGCTCTACACTTTCTCCATGGCTCAGAAAAATTAGGATCATCTTCATAAGAATCTTTTATCTCATCAAAACCAAGAACTTGAATTTTCATCTCGGTCGTCAAAGATCTTCTTCTACTCAATGCATCAGCAACTCAGTTAGTGACTCCACTCTTATGCTTTATCACAAATGTTTAACTCTACAAATACTCAACCCATTTCATATGTCTCTACTTCAACTTATTCTAACTACCCAAATACTATAAAGCCTTATGATCAATATACAATGCAAATTCACTCGGTATCAAATAATGTCTCCATTTCTTCAAAGATTGAACAATAGCATAGAATTCTTGATCATACACAGAATATTTTCTCCTTGCATCATTCAACTTTTTACTAAAGAAAGCAACAGTTTTACCTTCATGACTCAACATAGCTCTAATTGCACTGCCACTTGCATCACATTCTACTTGAAATACCTTATTGAAATCAGGCAATTCCAAAATAGGCAATTCAACAACCTTCTGCTTCAGAGTCTCAAAACTCTTATCAGATCCATGTGTCCACTTGAATATTCTTTTGTCTCTTCTCATAGTCTCAGTCATAGCATTACAAATTGCACTGAAATTTCTAATGAACTTTCTATAAAAACATGCCAATCCATGAAATGATCTTACCTCACTAGCATTTTTAGGTGTAGGCTAATTCAAAATAGCTTCAACCTTTTCAGGATCCATCTTCAAACCATCAAATGAAATAACAAATCCCAAATACACAATCTCTTCTTTCATAAATGAACACTTTTTTAGATTTATCAGCAACTTTTCCACTTTCAATCTCTGCAAAACTTGTCTAACATGCAACAAATGTTCTTCTTTGGTCTTACTAAATATCGGAATATCATCAAGATATACAATCACAAACTTACCCAAGAATTTTTTCAAAACCTCATTCATCAACCTCATAAATGTACTCAGTGTATTAGTTAAACCAAAAGGCATAACCAACCACTCATACAAACCTTCTTTTGTCTTGAAAGCAGTCTTCCATTCATCACCTTCTTTGATTCTAATATGATGATACCCACTTTTCAAATTAATTTTGGTAAAATACTTTTCTCCAATCAAATTGTCCATTATGTCATCCATTCTTGGTATAGGAAACCTATACTTCACTATTATCTTGTTGATTTCTCTAGAATCAGTACACATTCTCCATTCTCCATTTTTCTTAAGTGCTAATACAATAGGTACTGCATAAGGACTCAAAATTTCTATGATCAAACCTTTCTCCAACAATTCTTGAATATGTTAGTTCAATGCCTGATTCTCAGTAGGTGTTAACCGATTAGGTGCCTTGTTCGGTAAACTAGCTCTAGGGATTAGATCCATACAATGATCAATGCTTCTCTTTAGTGGAAAACCATTAGGCACATTATCAAAAATGATATCTTTGTACTCAGTGAGTAACTTATCAATCTCCTCAAGAACACTATCCTCAGTTTTCTTACTCAGTTTGTTAGGAATAATAGTAAAACATACATCATCCCTTTTCAGATCTTTAACAAACTTTCTTCCTTCCATCAAGAAAACTTTCACAGATGTGAAAAAATTACTAACAGGTTCTTCCATCAAAGGTAACAAGAGTTGTTTTCTTCCATTAGCCACAATAGTGTACTTATGCAATCTCCCATCTTATTAAGCATGTCTATCATATTGCCAAGGTCTACACAACAAAATATGACAACAATCCATATGCATGATATCACATAACACCTTATCATGGTACTTTCCAATTTTCAAATTCACATAACATTGTTCACTTACCAAGAGTGTGTGCTCATCTTTGATCCATGAAATCTAATAGGGCTTCGGATGTTCCAACCTTTTCAACTATAATTTAGTGACCATCTCCTCAGATGCTAGATTTTCTAAGCTACCACTATCAATGATTACTTTCCAAACTTTCTCAGAAACTCTACATCTGGTCTTGAACAAAATTTTCCTTACTGGATCTTCCTTTTTAGTTTCATTCCATAGTGCTCTCCTTACCATCAAGTTACTTTCCTTCTCAGGTTCATTTGGTGACTCATCTTGTACCAAAGCATTCTGACTGTTGCCAACCTTCTTACTTACTTGTGTACATTCAAATGATCTATGTCCTTATTCTCCACAATTATAACAAGTTCCTCAAAAACTTCCTCTTCTAGAACCACCTCGATAGTTACTACCTCTTCCTCTAGATGAACTTTCACCTTTCCACTTGGTCTTTCCTTTATCCAGATTTATCTTTTCTGGTTCAGATCTACTATTGTCACCATTGGATCTACCACTTCCTCTAGGAAATATACCACCTCTACCTCTTTGTCTTTGTTCATGTCTCTTGTTTAATTTCTCCTCGCTTTCAAAGAAAACTGATAAGCCTCTTCAATGCTTTCCAACTTAACCAAGCTGATCTCTTCTTGGATTGAAACTCTCAAACCATTAAGGTATCTAGCAATTCTTTCCACATCATCTTCATCATGTCCAAATCTGATATCTAACCTATAAAATTCCTCAGTATATTCTTTTACTAAGCCATCTTTTTGCTTCAAACTTTGCATTCACCTAACTTGGTTAATATGATAATCACAAGGTAAGAACTTTCCTTTCAACTTATTCACCATTTTATTCCATACATTGATTTTGTCTTTGCCTTTCCTTTTCCTATCCAGCTGCAGATGTTCCCACCATAAGGATGCATGACTTTTTAACTTTGTGCTTGCAATCTTCACTTTCTTATCTTCAGGTACATTCTCATATTCAAAGTACTTTTCCATCTCAGTGATCCGATCTACCAATTCATCAAAATCTAGCTTTCCACCATACTCAAGAGGATTGAAATGTGGTGTAGACTTCAGAATTGTCAAAGCCTTCAACAATATTTCCTCACCCTGATCCATCATAGGTGCAGGTTCTACATTTCCTTGTTCTTCCTCAATTTCATCATCACTAACATCCTTAAGATGTATGCCTCTACTCTGGGTTGTTTCAACAGCTTCCAATCTAGCAGCAATTTGTCTCAACATGTCTGCCAATCCTGGATCTGCATCTCACCTCCCATGAACCATCTTGAAAACCCTCAACAATTGTAGGTTAGATCACAATCTGCCACCCCACAACAAATCAACTAGGGCTTCACAAGAAGGAACCTAAAAATCTAGATTCGCAACCATAGATCCAGATCTCAACCATGCTCTGATACCACCTTACGCAAAGGAGGATAGGAGGGGCTAAGGAATGGAACACCCTAACCAGATCCACCTTGCTCAACACTACACGGAAGCAAAAACAAAATAGTGGGAGAGAGAAAATGCTAGATCATTTATATATTAAACACAATTGATTCATACATGCCAATTTGTAAGGCCTTCCCGGTTATGGCCCAATATTATAATGAATTACATAAGTCCTCAAACATGCAAGGATCTGTCAAAATCTCCCAAATCTTTTCCTCTATCAAAAACTGACTCCTAAACTCTAACCAAACAACTACATTTATACAAGATCCTACTGAACTGAGTCAGCCTTCAGATCCACAATCACTGGAAGGAATAGTTAGATCTAGGACCACACGCTTCCCAATGATGGATTCCAACATTAAATCCATGACCCATAATAAATTCACAAGTCGGCCTCAATAGAAACTCAAAATAAACTACTTGGCAACAAGGATGACCAAGCAACATACAAGCAAAGCTGAGTGCCAATGAAACAACCAACCACCCAAGAGATAACCGATCAAACTCGGTAACCAAAGGAAATCGACCAACTACCGACCAACTTGGTCAAATAAGGAATTGAGCAACATAGAAAAACATAAACATGTTTTTGGTGACACAGGATTGCCAAGGACCCAAGATGCTCCTGC